>JAREYC010000001.1:7372500-7942500 GCA_030015325.1 Cryptoblepharus egeriae
TTGCAAGGTTAGAAAAAAGCATTGACTGAAAAACCGAGAATCACATGTAAAAAACATACAAAGTACTTTCACTTTAAAAAGTATTTTTAAAAGCAAATTAGTTAATCAGCTAGAAGCCTGTTCCAAAGAATACTTTTATTATTATTTTTTTCTTCTTCATCCCAGGCAATTCAGCTACCACTGCAGCTGTCCATAAATGAGGACCAGGCTTTGGTATTCGGTGCTTTCACAAGGTATTGTTAGGTCAGCAGAGCCATCAATTAGGCTGTCTGAAGTTTTATCACCAGCACAGCAGCAATAAGTGCTGGCCCAGAAAGAACTTCTGCTCCTCTGCAACTCCTGCAGTTTCAGCCTGTAAAGTCAAGGGTCGTGCGGAGGTCAGTGCCAGCTGGGGGCGACCTTTTCAACCAAGAGGGGGACACCCAGGGCAGGGAGCAGGAGGCAACTTCCAACCATAAAGCTGGGCACCTTTCAACTTGATCGAAAGAACTGCAGGTACATGTGTTTAATATTAAGGCGCCAAATAATTTCTTCTCCAATCAGGTACCATAACTAAAGCAGCGTCCCAGTCATCTGAACATTAGGCAAACCCCTTTATTTGCGGAGTGAAGCCTGGATTTAATTTGGTGGGTAATCCAAAAATAAATGCTTGCATGTTCCCCTGTTAAGGCAATACATAACTTGCATCAGATAATCTCATTCAAACTAATTTAGTAAAATGATTTTTACAAAGAATTTTTTTAATTGCACCACTTAGTTAAGACCATTTTCTATCATTCACAAATCAGACTTGTTTTGATCTCCATCTGCTGTATTTTAAACACTTTTGTAGTTACGACCCAGTCTTGTCCAGTATTTGCCATTAAGACTCCAACCTCACGACCCTTAAGAAGTGCTAACGAGTCAAATGCTAGTGTTTAATCCTCTCCTGAAAAACTAAACACGCCTATCGTCCAAAGTAGCCTTTTTGGAGTACACGTCGGCTAAAGCTCTGATTCAGCATCTCGCTGAAGTTAATAGACATGTCAGCCGGCTTTAGGTAAGGCTCAAAATTAATATCTCAAAACTCATTTTACTGGAACAAGTCAGTATCACTCTCACATCTAGCTTTTGAGCTTTGGACACATGTTACACTAGCCCTTTAACAACCATATACTTCCTTGAAAAAATCTCCAGCAATTCAATACTGGTGGAGATTTCATCCAGCAGACACTGCCTATACCTGCCAGAGACTACACGGGGCTCCTTTGCATTTTTTTGTTTACATATCAAATACAACACTCACTATTTAAATACGCCTTTGTTGTAAAATGAAAAAAACGTTAACCATTAAAGTCTGCTTTCAGAGCTCGCACCTCTAGATTATAATTTTAATTTTTATAATATACTATACTATATAAAAATTATAATATAATTTTTGCCAAGGAGGGAATATTCTTAGTGTGCCACCGTGACTTCAAGACATTTCCGTCCTCCAAGACAAAGGTCTTTGATAGGACTTAACTTGCTTTTCCAGGAACAGTTGCCACGCTGCCCAAATGGGGACTGACCTGAGCCTCCTGCAGCCAGCATGCCTTTTATCAGCTGAAGTTAATGCCAACAGAGATTAGGAGAAAAGCCTGATAAGACTGTTTTCCCTTCCATGAGCTTCTAATGGTGTATGCAGATGGCAAGGTTTAAGGAACGAAACAAGCAAGTAGTGTATTTGGGCTGGTAACACACAACAGATTCTCCTTCAATTTGAGCCTTGCTGACCCTTGCTTTCTTCGGCCCAGCCACTCGTAAGGTAAATTAAATTGCTTTTTCAGTTTTTATTTCAGCTCCAACCACTTTTTATTATTTACATCTGGTGGTCCCCTTATTTATGTCCCTTTCCACTTCCTTACAACACTCCCTTACTCACAGCACTGCGGTGCATTGTGGGTTTTCGTTCTCAGCAGGAGACCGCTACACTGTCTTCAAACAAATAATTAAGGGGAAGGTTAAAGGGGTTCACCTAAAGGTCATATCTTTGGATACTCCCCAGCATGTATACATTAATTTAAAAAAGGGGGCATCCTCTCGACATTGTTTCCCCAAGGGAGTTTACACAATACAGAACACTCTGACAATTCATGATCTTTTGGCCAAAAAGGGGAGACAAACTGGCTTTTATGAGCATTAAAAAAAATCTACAAATTATATTCTGGGTTTAATAGTGCCAATTAATTCAACAGGTTATCATAACCGAAACTTCAGGAGAGCTTTTTTAAAGTCTACTTGAATATTTGTGCATTCTGTAAACAGCCTCTCACTTTCTACAAAGAATATTTTCTCTTTATTTTTTAAACCTAGAGGAGCAGCACAACATTTATCTGTGTGAGCTGCTAATTGATTTAACAGATATTTTGTAAGGAAACAGAGGAAAGCCCCAGGTCAGTGGTTCTTAAATTTGGGGCAGATTTCCCCTGGGTAGACCCAGAAAGTTTGGGCAGGGGGGGAATCACCCAGGAGCAGGCAGAACAAGAGGCACTGGCCTCCCAGGGACAGAGGTTCAGGGTTGCAGCTGCCAAAACTAATCGTAGATGCTGAACACAAATTGGGAGCTTCTGGCTGATGCATCCCCTCTGCCACCTCTGGCTGGCTGGTTTTAAGAGGTCTGAATTTTTTTTTAATGCTGGGGTGGCATTCATAGTTCTCACAGTTTTTTATGAACACGGCATTAAATGGTAAAGATTTTGTACATCCACTTTCCAAATAAATGACTGATGGGAAGTTGAGGGTTCAAAAATCGTAGGGTTTGTGAGTGTAAACTGAAACATTTTCCTAGGTCAATAGTTCCCAAACTTTTAAAATGGGTTCTTTGACCATTAGTTGTGGCTCTTCATGGCTACAATTCTTTACACTGAATAGGGTGGCATGTTTTTCATAAGGAATCCATGGCCCGATTGGTTTCTGGGGCTTCAGTTTGAGAACCACTGTCCTAGATATTTTAATTGAAAGATTCACAAGGGATATGAATTAAATAATGTTCAGTTCACTGACTTCAATAGAACAAAAACAGGAGATTATACATCTGAACTGCTTATGCCACTATCCATACAATCCAGATTAACTACAGGAACATGGAAGAGGAATTTACTCTGGATTGCTCTATACATCTCTCATAGGAGGCACCATAACTATGTCGGTAAAAGGTCCTGTAGTTACCCTGGATTGTAGCCTATGGCTCCAATCCTAACCCTGCATAAACCCCAGCACAAATCCTATGCTGACCTGGAGGTGTCATAAAAGTGCTATAAGACATTTCCAGCCCACTTCTGATGGGGTTTGGGCAGTGCACAAGCTTATACCAACCTCCCCACACCTCAATGGGAAGATATGCCAGGTGAGTTATGCCAACCTAAATAGGTTACAATTGCACTCTATGGCTTTTGACAGTTTGCTTTAATATGTAAAATAATATGTAAAATCTGTATGTAAAATCTGTAATATGTAAAATCTGTAATATGGCCATTTTTACCCTTCCTTGAATAAATTTGCAATGACCACTGGAAATTCTGTAATACTTTCACAGTGGTATCTAAGTGGAAAACCTATGGAAGGATCTAACATATTTGGAGGTTGAACAATTGCCACCAAAGCATAAACAGAGTGTGGATGGTGTTGTAGTTTTCCTCTAGCACTAAACTGTTAACTAGGGTTGCCCAAATCCCAGCCTGGGCTACATGCAGCCTGAGACAAGCTTCCATGTGGCCCATGACAGTGGACCACTGGTGGACAGTGAAGCACTCTTATCCTCTGGAGATGATGAGAAGTTTGCTCTGCTCCCCTCACCTCCGAAGGGTGTTCTGAGGGCCAGGGAGACTGCACCCACCTCCTTTCTCTGAGTATGAGAGTGTTTGTGAAACAGTTTAAAGATCACCCCCTCTCTGATTCTTAGAAAGTGTTTATGAACTGATTTGAATTCATTCATTCATTCATTCATTCATAAGTTCCAACCTTAACATATTTCATTTGTGTAAACTGAATGTTAATTTATTCAAATTTGATATGTAAATTAATTCTTTTTTTCTGGCTTCAACAATATCAGAGAGATGAAGTAGCCCTTCTGCCAAAACATTTGGCACCTCTGCTCTTTACAATAGCTTGAAAACATAAAGGGAAAAAAGGGAATAGAAGTGGGGTTTCAGTTCTTTCCTCTGCATAAATTCCCTGGCTAAGCTCTGGAAATTCTACATAATTCAAGATACATAATTCAAGATGCTTTCCATTTCTCCATGCAGCTTCTATATGAAGCTCTTTAGATATTTGCCTTCAGGTTGCTGCCAATACGCAAGGCTAGTTTTTTAATGGATATTCGTGCCCTGGTCTACTGATGAATTCTTTTCAAACCAACTTTCAAACCAACTTTTCAAACCAACTTACATCTTATTATGAGATGGTTATATTCAAGTGAAAACTCTTCAGTTTCAAAGCGCTGAAAGCGGGTGAACGGGAGGATCTCTTCTATCCAATAACTTTGCAGATTAATATAATTTATACTATTATATATTCACTGATGTGATTGCCACCCAGTGGGTCATGTGTGCCCTGTTCTGTCTGCCTCAAACCATCTTCACCATCTTATCTTTTTGAGTCCACTTGGAGTTGCTGCTGTGGACAGTGTGCAGCTCTCACTGGAGCGTGGGTAGCACACACTTTTTGTGACTGCGATAAAAGACAGTTGTCACTGGTGGAATGTTAGTCTGGCCAGTGATATATAAGATTGAATTGCGAGAGAAACCATTCCTGTTTGGTAGCATCAGTATTACTCACTTGATGATTGGAGGTTGATCACCAGTTCCAAACTCTTTGCTACAAATAAAAACTTTCTAGAAGTGGCACTTTAATTAAGGAAATGCTAATGGTCCCATTGTTTTATACCAAAGATTCTGAAAGACCACACAGAAGTGTGTGGGGTGAACACACCTCTTTGGATTTGTTAAATTTCAGATTATGGTGAGGAGGCCTACAAAGAACTGCAATGAAGGGAGAAGCTGTGCAGGCTGGTACCATGGGGCCTATTTCAAGAGGCAAGATGCTAGAATGTGAATTACAGGGACTGGAGCTGTTGGTCTTCAGAATTGCTCCAACGACTCATCAATCTTAGGACTAAAAAGGCTTTCACTAGTGAAGGGTATGTCCTACATCTAGGAGTTGCTTTCTTGAAGTAAGACCAAGAAGCAGTGTCAAACTTTTTTTTGGATTGCATGCTCTCAGAGCCACAGTCAGCGTTATGGAATGAGACACTGATCTGTGATTTTGCCAACTGAAAAGCAGGTGTGCTTCAAAAATTAACACAATAACTTTTTGGCTTCTTGAAAGTAAGCCAAGAATTTCCACCAAAAATACTGATACAGGTGCTCTACAGGTGCTCTACAGTTAGAGATGATTTATCCCTGTTAAACAAAAAGTTTTGCTAACCCTATCTGTTGTCTGCATAGCTTACCCTTCTTTATTTAAGACTCAGTTATAAATGAATTAGGGCACAATCCAGAGTAACTACGGGGAGTCCTTGCTCTGGTGTAAGAACAACTTACTCTGGTTTGCAATATGAATTTCCCATAGGCTCATTTAAAAACCTATGGGTGGTGGTGCAGTAACTATGGGTGAACGTAAGGTCTCTTATGTGCTGCCTTAGAAGCCTAGATGGAGTGGAACATGCATCCATTTTGCTGAATCTAACATATATATATATATATAGGTGTCTCTTGCTATTCACTAGGGTTTCATTCCAGAATCTCCCAGGGTAAAAATAAATAAATCCGTGGATAAAAAAATGGAAAGATAGATTTGAAGACCCACTTCCAGATTAATTTTTTAAATCAGCCTCTTAAGAAATTTTCTGAATTCCTTTTCCATTGTCCTCTAGGTTCTCATTCAACCTGGAGACAATAATTTTTCTAGCCCAAAAAGTAATGTGGTTTATTTAAAAAAGAGAGGAGGGATTTTCTTTTTGTTCATGAATAAAACCATGTGAAAATGGTGATAATTCATTCACAACATGTAGGAAATGTTTTTCCTTCAGGTTTTGTTCCGGCTCATTGTGTGGCACTGACATTTTCAGGAGAGGGCTGGCATGCCTTAAGCATGCAAAACAAATCCAAACTTGTTCACTTTTAATGGAAAAAAATTAAACTTTGGCCAAATGACATTTCAAAATTTGGAATGTATATATGACACAGGCCCAGCTGAGAAATTTAATCATTTCCAAATTGAATAGAATCCAGTTTCATTTAAAAAGTCATTGTATTTTCCAGCAAAACACTAGGGATAAAAACTTGAATGGTCATAGTGCTGATGAAATAGTATTATGCTTGTAGGATTATGTTTTTAAAAGCATTTCAGCTACAGATAAAGGTGCTGACTTCCATGGGGAGCATTATTGCAATCCTATTCAGGAGTCAGGGGTGACCCAACTGGACTATCTGATGCCACCAGCAAAACTGGTGTGACCATCTCCCCTCACAACTCAGGAACAAATAAAAAACACACCTCCATACTTAACTTGCCCTTCAAGAACAAATTTGAGAACAAACTTAACTTGTTCTTTCTTCATGCACAATCTCTTTCTACAAAACAGAAAGTGTGGGACTGTGAAGAATTTGATAAGGAGCCCTCCAAACTAGGCAAAAGGATTGCTCAGTTGCAAAGGCAGTTCAACATAGATGCACGATGCACACTGGGCAAAAATCTACTTCATACACTGATGTGGTCTGAGTTACAAAGAAGGAAGGAAACCTTGGTGTAGTGGTGGGCAGCTCAAGGAAAACACTGACCCACAACCCGATTCTGAGCTCATACTGCTGGCCCTTCACCAGCTCTGTCACAAATGTGAAAACCTACTTCTAGAGTAACGTGCAGCCCAGGATTGGGCTGTCTCTTCTTCCCCTTCTGCTGTCCTCACAACAACCCTGACAGGTAAGTGAGGCCAAGAATGAGTAACTGGCCCAAGGTCACCCAGGACGCTTTATGGCAAAGGCGGGATTTGAACCTGGATCTTCCAGGTCTCAGCCCGACTCCCTCACCACTACATCATCCTGACTCTCAATTTAAGATTGACAAAAGAGGTACATATTCATATCATGAATAATTTACGGAATTCAAAACCACAAGAGGTGGTGATGGCCACTTTGGCTTGGGTGGCTTTAAAAGAGGATTAGGCAGTTCTATGAAGGATGTAGGTGCTACCTCCAAATTCAGCAGTTCTATGTCTCTGAATACCGGTTGCAGGGCAGGAATTATTATTGGAACTATTTTCAAGATAATCTTGAGGACCGCTGCATGATAAATCATAGACTCCTAGAGTTGGAAGGGTTTTTAGGTTTCTCCACCCTTTCCTTTTCATAGGAATTGTTTCTGACTGTGCTTGCAGAAGCTGCTTCTTAATACTAATCCACAACCCTCTTGTGCTTGACAGAGAAATTGCAATAATTTTTTGGACAGTCTTGGCTTTAGTTAGCTGAGGTCTCCAACCACCAGTGTCTTTCCAAGATGCTGCTTCTTATACTCTACTTCTTAGACAGTGGGTCGAGTTCAATCACTTTTTTCTTAGATTGAGCAGTATTAGAAAGATCACAGCCAAAGTGACATTTGGGGGGCACTTACTGACATCTACTCATCTCAATTCTTTTCATCCTTTTCACTAACAGAATTAGGTATTCATTTCCATTAATGTAGTTTTGTAATAATAGATAAGCCTTTCTTTCTTTACACCAACTCTCTTCCGTGCCTGGCTACCAACTTTGACACAGCATTCTTTCTTTAAACATGTTTAAACCTGCCTCAAGTCACTCAGAAAAGTCAGACCAAAAGATAAAAAAGAAATAAAATAGACTGGGAATGCCAGAAGATTTGCTTACTTGACAACACTGTTTACTGGGTGATGGGGTCAGTCTCATTTTGATTTTGTGGATATTCAAAACAAGATTAGAAAAACCTCACAATGACAAATCCCACTGACTGTTAGACAGACAAAAGCATTAAATTTTACTGCAAAACTATATTCCTTGCTGAAATTTATACTTCCAGAATTGTCACATCTACTGGAAATGCTGGTGTGATCAGTGGACAGAGGTGCACCTTATAGTTCATAATTACTTCCCAGGGTACTTTTTGTGAACTATCACAAAATGAGACAATGTGATTTCTCTGTCAGTCTCTCCATAATTTATGTAATGAAAACGGAGAAGGAGGGCTGGACTGTGGTATAATCTAATGGAATTCTTACCCTAAATAGACAAGTTCTCCTATCATTCCCTCTCTGTGAAAGCAGAATAAAATCTTTTTATGAGAAAGTATTGACTTATTATAAGTTATTATTACATGATGTGATGAAATATGATGTAACAACAATTTTTCACAACTGGTTGCTGAACTTTATAAACCACTAAGGCTGCAATCCTCAAGTGCCCTTGAGTTACACTATCACTGGCCTTGCCCAGTTCCAAGATGGGCTAGCCCAGTTATACCAGAAAGGTGTGATCTGATCCAGAGGAGGATCTTATGTTCTTAATAAATAAATCTAAATATTAAGTGCAAATATTGCTGCCACCCAAGGACATTGATAGACATTAATTATCAGGAATATCTGCAGAATTTTTTTAATGTTCATCTAAAATTTTTGTATGGTAACATCTGAACCATTTCTTTGAATGTAATCACATCTTATGCCATATAACAAAACATCCAAGCAGGTTTATAAAGTAGTCTTTCCATACTACCATAAGATGATTCATATGCAGTTATTTATGATACTGTAAGAGAAATTTTCATAAGTACTTGAAAGGAAGGGAGGAGGTTTCATAGCTATTCACAGACAGGGTTCCTTAGCTATTCAAATCTTAAAGATAAAATGTTAAGTCAACAGACATAAGTCCATAAGTACGTTGCTTCAGCCTGAACTTGATTTATTACAGATGAGAGTAGACTAGGAGCTGAATTACTTTGAAAGTTTACTGCTGATGTTAAAATTCCAGGTCTGTAAATATATATTTTATAGAAACTCTACATACAGCTTTTGCAAATCTGAAGCCTGCAAGTTTTGAAGTTCTAACCCACAATAAGCATAGAAGGTTGCAATCTAAAACAAACTTTCCTGCGAGTGAGACCTATTGAACAGAATAGGACTTACTTCTCATGCTTAGGATTGTGCCCGAAGAGAAGTTTTTCAGATAATCTTTAAAATGACACTCTCATCAGGTTTTGTTGTTGTCAGAAAAACTGGTGTTTTATAGCCGATAGTAAAATTATTGCCAATGTTGTATGTTCTTGACCAGTTAATATAAGGGTTTTGCTTGTTTTAGATGAGTAATTACATAGAACAGTCATTTGCAAAGGTAATGGCAATTTGCTTTTTGATTGCTATTACACCATTTGCTGGAATTTGCTTGCTCTTCTGGGTGGAAATGAAGATTAGTAGTAATAAGTTTCTCCAAATATAGAAGAATGTTTGGGAGAGAAAAAAAACACCTGATGAATTTGAAGAGACCATTTGAAGAGATCAAGGTGCACTTGCATGTCCCATATTACAGGTATCTCTTATTAGCTTGTCATCTACCCTGAAGAAGATGTAGCCCAATTCTCCTATGCTATATAGCAGGCCAGCTGTTAGCTGTCTGTCAAGCACCGAAAGTGGACAAGTAGTCCAGGAGCAAAAATGTCACTCCTTTGATCTGGCAAGGAGCAGCTGCTGATTTATAGAGTAGGACTTTGTTCTTCCGTTCTATTTAACTTTCTTTCCTAAGGCAGAACCACAAAATCCAGTAGAAAAAAAATGTGCCGTTCTCTGCAACATCAACAAGCTCTGACAACTGCAACCGGGTTTTTCTTGGCCCTAACAAAGCTCTCAGGCATCTCCTTTGACGCTCACCATTTTTTTCCTTCTTCTTTTTGCAATGCGGTAGTTATTGTTTAATTCAGCTTCTGTAAATGGAATGGACTGTGGCCAGCAAGCCTGGGGCATAAACACACCTGTATGAAAGAAGCCTTATTGTAGCAACCATCTACAACCAACCTGCACATGCACTGCTGGTTCTTGAGTTCAGAAGCTACACTCCATTTTCCTGACAGCAAATTTTGCCCTAAGTGAACTACTTTTTAATATTATCCACTGTCCTGTCTTGACCATGCTTGTACATTTTTTTTCATGGCTATTAAAAACTTCAAAACTGAAGGCAAAAGGATTAAGGCATTGAAATGTATATTTTATCTCCCTGTCAACTCAATGGACCCTTGGAAATTTGATATGAACATTTCCAAGTTTTTAAAATACTTAGCAAACATATAGGAACTTTGACATGTATCGAGATTTGGCTGCTCTACTAGTTTCCATAAGAAAGTAACAAAGCAGCTTTGATTCATTAAGGAAGATTGGAGAAAAGAATATGATAAGCAGGTCCTTTAATAAAAATGATATTGGAAGAACGACCTGGCCTGGCCCTTTCAGGTCAGATGTTTTAAGAAACAGACCACTTTTTATGAGGTGCAGAATGATTCCCCCTTCCCTTAGACATTGTAGAGTTTTATTTTAAGACTTTCCTTTATAGGAATTATGCTCTTAATAGCTTTATTGGCTGCTCTTGATTTTAAAACACTAGAAAATGTTTCCAGCAGCAGAAGTGTGCATTACAGAGCACCTGTGTATAAATTCTGAACATTATTAGCTTGAAGAAAACCAGCTGAAAAAAAATTAGAACATGTATCTATGAAGACCACCTTTTTATCCTATAAGTGCAATGGAAGTAATCAGCGATTGATAAGGCTTTGGACAAAGTAGATGGATGAAGATGCAGAGCAGCTGTAATTATTTTTCAGTGCTTGAGAAACTTCCATATGGAGATGTTTGGACTTTGAAATGTTTTATTTGTTTCCAAAGAAGGAAAATCAAATAATCATACCACTGGGATGAATCTTGAGGATAATTAACACTCCTTGCAGAGAGAGTTAACTATGCCTGCCAGAACTTTGCAACTGAGACACTTTAGCTCCACCACAGAATCCTACAGCTGCTGTTGCTCAAAAACAGTTTCTGAGTTGCTGAACTCTTATACAACTGGACGACAGTTCCCCGCCAATCCCTGCACTGGCTGGACTCTGCTAGAGCAAGTAAGTATATCCCAAGGCCCACATATCTGCACCTCATATCTGGCGGCTGGTGCAATGGACTTGCGCCAGCCAAAGGGTGCATTAAGATTGTGCCCTTTGTGTGTTGAGTTACCTCCTTTGTTTATGTGGATGGGTAAGACCTTGCAGCTGTCAGAATGGAAATCTGCAATCAAGGATTGGCATTTGATAAGTTTCTCAATATTTCCATTTTTTTCTACGTCCTATGGCAGGGGTCTCCAAAATTCAGCCTTGGGCCAGATGTGGCCTTCAAAAAGCCTCCATCTGGCCCTCAGAAAACACCCTCCATCCAGCCCTTGGGCAAGCCCTCAGCAAGTCCCTTCCAGAGCAGGGGTCTCCAAACCCCAGCACAGGGGGGGGGGAGATGTGGCCCTCAGCAAGCTTCCATGTGGCCCCAGCAAGACCCCTATATTCAGCCCTTCGGTAAGCCCTGTAATCCATTGCAATACATTTTTATATGTAAATTTTATTCAAATTTGAAATGTAAATTAGTTTTACACGTCAGAGAGATTTACACCCCTGCTTACTGGGCAAGAGACACTCTTTCAAGTGGGTGTTCCTCTTTTATTTAGCAGGGGCAGAGTAACTGGCCCTACACCCCCAGCAATGTCTATTTTAGTGGCTTCTGCTGGTGTTCTTTTTGCACTTTAGATTGTAAGCCCTTTTGGGACAGGGACCCATTAGCTATTAATTAGCTATTAATTTTTTCATTTTCTTGTAAACCGCTTTGTGAACTTTTCAGTTGAAAAGCGGTATATAAATACTTTAGATGGATAGAGATAATGTGGCCCTGCTGTCAAAAGGTTTCGAAACTCCTGCTCCAGAGTATTGCTCTCCACACTTGGGGGGGGGGGGGAATTTTGAGAGGTGGAGAAGTTGCACATACCTCCTCTCTCTTGAAAGTGTTTTATGAAGTGGTTTGAAGATCACCCTCTCTCTGTATGTTGGAAAGAGTTGATGAACTGCTTTAAATTTATTCATTCATACACAAGTTCGATAACTAATCAATTCATCTATATAAATTTATTCAAATTCTTTTTCTTTTGGCCCCTGATACAGTTTTGGCCTTCCTGTCAAAATGTTTAGAGACATTTCTATGTCTCTATGTCCCTGTCCTATGGTTATGCCATGGTTATATCTATGGTTAGCAGCAGAGGCTGCTGTTGTATCCTGTTCCCTATGCTGGGCCTGAAAGCATTACAGGGTTCCACTCAGGACTGTGCCAGCCATTAAACTGGACCAGATCCAAGTAGACCTGTTGAGGCAGCCAGGGCTTGACGTTAAGTAAAAGAACACCGCTATGCCTCAAGGAAACCTCCAGCTGGCTCCTTAGCATTATGGAATACAGTGGTGGACGTCTTGGCACCACAGTAATGTGGCATAGGCAACCCCTTTATGATTAGGTTGTCTGCGGCCTTACGCAAGCCCAGAAACTCCTTTTTAGTCTAATCTAATTCATCATCTGTGATTTAGGAATAACAATGACTTCAATCAATCAATCAATCAATCAATCAATCAATCAATCAATCAATCAATCAATCAATCAAACAGTATTTATTTCTGTGATTATTTCAGCTAGATAATGCAAGTTGCTGCTTTTAACAGGAAAAACAGCAGGAGTGTGCTAATTATTAGTATATGTATTAATTAGACACAGAATTTATTAGTATTAATATTATTAGACAAAGACTAAAAGACTAGCCCAGTTTGTGCTTTATTTTGTGCAAAATTATTTGATAGATGAAATCAGAGAGAGGGGCAACTATGGCCTGCTATTTGTTCTATTCTACCTCTTCTGTTCCTACTTTTTTAAAGTTCTTATAAATAAACATAAAAGCAGATTTTCATATTTATTTTTGGAATCAAAATATCACAGAAAGACAGGATCATAAATCAAAAAGTAACAAGAAAATTAGGATAAAGTATTTCAGTATTAACTGAGGATACAGAAAAAGAAACATAGGATGTATTTTTGGACAGGATCTCTGACACTAAAAAATAAGATCAGTATGCTGACCACTTTTCATTGAATTTGAGTTTTCTATGCTGCCTGGTAAACTGATTTTGAAACTGCAGGTAAAGATGTGTAATCCTAATGGATCTCTGCCCCCTAAGGAGGCAGCACAGATTCAGGCAGCTCGGAGCTTTTCAGGTTGACCAGGAATGGGGATAGACCCACCCTGCTTACTGTTGCCCATTTATCTGCTGCCCACTCTCCCTATGCCCTCTCACACTGGCTGTGACTGGTCAGTGCAGGCTAACCAGTTGCCCCAGTGGAGTGTGTCCTGTGGCTGACTCCTTGCTCTTAAGTTGGTGCAAATGTGCTTTACAGCACTTTTGATACAATGATGGGCTGCCACAAGAGACTTGTGCTTGCCCATTTCCTTTTATTTTTATTTTTTGGATTGTGCTCCAAGGCTCAATTCCTATCCACCCTTACCTGGGAATAAGCTTGTTGACTCTAATGGGTGGTAGGGGGTGGTTTGAGTAGACATGCTTAGAACTGCCGTCCAAGCTAATGCAACTCTATCAATGGTTTTAACCCACATATGCCTCAGTCCAGCAGGAGACAACTGTCTGTGAAAGCTCAATTCAATTTGCTCTCTTGTATGCAGATCCCTATTTTGAGATATGTTCACATATGTATCATGATGCTCATCCATATGTCATGTAACTGACTTGATGTGGCTTTTGATATAGATGGGTCATTAGTAGTTAGCTCATAGGCAATTTAAATTCATGCAGCGTTTGGTATCTTTGAAAAGTTAATGACACAGACACAGGATGCTATGTAACTTAAGAAAAGCTATACTGAATTTGACTGCAGTGTATTTAACATTGAAAGAACACACGCTCACAAACACATATACGCGCACACTCCTCTGTGTGCACAATAATTAGATCATTTGGCAAAAGAGGATTTGTTTCCACTTCTCTTAAATGTACAACAGTTGACTGTACCTTAAGCTTATCAATGCTATATCATTTGCTATATTATTATCCACAAAATTTTTAGCATCATCATAAAATATGTATTTTATATCTTTATAAACCACTAGAGATTTAGCAGTACCAAGTAATATTACATCTGCTTTATCCTAGTAAATTGTAGCCTGAGAGACTTTAAACTATATGTCATCAAGTTAAAAAAAGAACAATTCAGAAAAAATAAATTATTTTTGATTCTTTGAAATGTGGGGGCAAGTAAGACAATGGCTGATTGGCAGTAGGTGGCATTCCTAAATGCACTGGATAGCTACTTGCAAGGGCCTGTTCCTTCCACCAGTGCTGCCTTTGGGTGACAGGTAAATCCGACTGTGTCAGGCAACACTATTGCCTGAGTTAACTCTAGGGGGCTCAAGGCTGCAATAATTATTACATGAGATTTTGTTTTTTCTCCCTCTCTGCCCCATGATGACCAAAAGGCCTGCCCCTCCTAGTACCTTCCTATTTCTAGGTGTTGTTCGAGACCCCCCTAGTCATTTTTCCAGCTTCTTGTGTGGGGAGCCCCTGGACAAAAAATGCCAACTTCGACCCTCCTAAGCTAACTTTTGGAAGTCTTATTTCCTTTTATATTAATCATAACTGTTCATTTAGCTCTTTTTATGAATGGAAATTACAAAGATGTAGATATTTTGTTCATAATATTGTACATATTTTGTACATAAATGTCCAGAGAACACATGCAGGCTTGTCCAACAAGGGCTGATCTATGGGTTTTTTAAGCCAAATGCGGCCCTTGAGCCTCTTGTTGGACAAGCCTTTCAGTCACAGAACTGAACTGCTGACCTTCCCAACAGCAACTCAGAGTGACTCTGCTGTGCCTATATTTCCAGTTCAGCTCATAACTAATGCTCATATGTCTTTCTTTTTCATGAAAACATAAAGCAATGTGGAGGCGGGTATTAATTTTCAGTGATTTCGGTTTTACTTGCTGTATGATTGATAAATGAGGATTTTTTAAAATCAGATTTTGAATATTGTCTCTTTGTACATCCTAATGAATGTCACTTAACACTTTAAGAATGTTACAATTGAGTTAATTAGGTGTTTATGACAGTTTTCTAACAGTGTTCTAAAAGGCGCACTTCAACTAAGGGTGCAATCCAGAGTAAATACGGGGAGTCCTTGCTCCAGTGTAAGAACAATTTACTCTGGATTGTGATATGAATTTCCCTTAGGTTTTCACTAGGTGCTCAATAACCACGGGTGCACATAATGTCTCTTACGTGCTCCCGTAGTTACTCTGGATTGTAGGGTAAAAGGAGCGTAACAGAGCTTTGACTGACGCAGTTAAAGCCCAAGTTCATTAACTGAGCAGTTCTTATACAGGCACAGATCTATTTAGGGAACCCTCACAACAAATGCTAAATATTAATTTGCTTGTCTAAACAGAGATGTCCTAAACTGGAATTCATGCCAGTTCTTCTTGTTTGTGGGTCACAGTTTAACTGGTTTATTCAGACGTCTACAAACAGATTCAGCTTAGGGCAAGTAGAAGTGTTGACTGTACCCTTGTGCTTTAAAGCAAAGTGTATCAAGATTCTCTGTAAGAGTCTCCATTTAGATATACCAACACTTAGAGCACAATCCTAACCATGCCTATTCAAAAGTAAGCCCCATTGTGTTCAATGAGTCTTACTTCCAGGAAACTCTTAAGGATTGCAGCCATAAGAACATGGTCATGGGTTTCAGGTGATAAAAAGACAGACTTCACACCACCCACCAGCAAATTGAATACAGAGAAGGAAAACACCAAGTTATCACATATGGGGGAAATGGCAGCAAATAAGAATTATTGCAAGTGGGGAATAATACATGAATGACAGATTCATTCATTATAGAGAGGGACCTATAATACTGTCCATCACAACCAGAAGAAATAAAGCACAATTTTTTAAATGCTATTTAAGAGCACACTTCTAACCATGTCTACTCAAAAGTAAGCCCCATTGTGTCCAATGGGTCTTACACCCAAGAAAGTGTCTTTTGGATTGCTGCTATAGGGCAAAATCCATAGCTGTTACAGGTCTACGCAGTTATGTCACCCTCTAGTGTTATTTTATGGAAAGTCATCTTAACTGCTCCGGAGCAAGGGGTTTAATTTCACTTTAGGATATAGGCCATAGTCTATAAATTGCCCATTGCCTAATACATAATACTGAAAATTATATAAGAATAGAAGAATCACTGACTGATCCAACCCTGATGATTGATGAGATTGAGGGGTTGATTCACAAGCAGGATGTTGCACATGGGAAAAAGATGCACATGAGGGGATGTTGTGCATGGGTGGTTGATGTGCATGGGGGATGTTGTGCATGGGAAAATGATGCACATGGGGATGTTGTGTATGAGGGGTTTATGTGCATGGGGGATGTTTATGTGCATGCGTGGATGTTTCATATGGTGAGTGGATGTGCATGGTGGGAATGTTGTGCATGGGAGACTATACACATGGGGTTTGATGTGCATGGTTGGATGTTGTGAATGGGGGGTTGATGCACATGGGGATGTTGCATAAGGGGGTTGATACGCATGTGGGAGATGTTGCACATGGGGGATGTTGCACATGGGGGTTGATGTGCTGTGGGGGTTGATGCGCATGGGGGTTGAAGATGATGTGCATGGGAGGATGTCGCACAGTGGGGGATTTGATGCGCATGGGGGTTGAAGATGATGTGCATGGATGGGAGGATGTCGCACAGTGGGGGATTTGATGCACAGTGGGGGGTTTGATGCGCATGGTGGGATGATGCGCATGGTGGGATGATGCGCATGGTGGGATGATGTGCATGGGGGATGATGTGCATGGGGGTTGTTGCATAGCGGGGGGATGGTGAATTGGAGGAATTTTTTATATATAAAAGCAACGAGAAGAAAACGCAGTGGAAATGTGTTTGAGGATGCCCAGGAGACTAATTTCTTGCTAATATATTTGTCAATTCTATTTCACAAGTTTTAAGTACATCAGTATAAAGTGACAATGTGTAAAACATTAACTTATTTTCATGAGTGCACCACTTACTGGGAGAGCTTGTTAGTCAAAACAATCTACATAATGTTTGCTGTGGTAGTTGCGCACAGCAACTTCTCATAGCAATTCTCCCTCCCAATCCTCCAAGGTGGCATGTACCCTTTTAAATCTGGCTTGAATATTTACAAAAACATTTCTATTTATGGTTATTCATTGCCTTTTGATATGATACTGTCCATAATAGCAGCAATAGCAACCTTAAAAGCAACCTAATATGCCTTGATTTTTGATGAATTTACATAGGTTCGTAAGTCTTTATACTAACACTTATTTGAGGGCCCAGTGATTTCCAAGTGCTGCATGTGCATCCTTTTATGTGTCTGATGCTGCTAATGGATTATCCATCATGCTTTGAACTCTGGGGAATTTTTAAAAAGAGGTACAATTAGGGAGCAGGGACAGAAGATTTGCACAATTCACATACTGACATTTACATTATTAGATCACAGAAGTTTACTTAGAAATATGCTCAATCCAGGGCTGACCCACTCTAGCCGCCACTGCCTGAACTCACACCCAGATTTCACTCATAGGACACATATGTATCATCCAGTCCACTGGTGGGCTCCAGCAGGTTTGCTCCTACTCTATAGAACCGGTTGTTAACAAGAGATAGGACATATAAAGTTTAAAAATAGCCATTTAAAAGTGGCTGCCAGATAAGCATAGAACCAGTTGTTAATTTCTTTGAATCCCATCACTGATCCAGTCCACATCACTATGAAAGCACAAAACACTCCCAAACACTATCAGTGGTGCATGCCAAAGTTATGCAACCACTGTATGTTTGGTAGTCCCATCCTTTTCTTGCAAATGAAAAAGATTGGGAACTCTTTCCTCTTCTCACCTCCGGATCCCAGAGCCACAGGTGTCCCCTGCTCATTTGACTGGTTAGGGACAGGAGTTATGGTGAAAAGTGGAAAAGACTGAAAAGCAAAATCTGGTCTTTTTTAGTTTACAAATGTTTTTTTTCCTATGCTTTTTTGAGCTAGCAGATGGGAAATGCCTTTTTTATTCTGCAAATACTTTCTGTCACACAAAGATTTCTGCAAATTGACTTTCATCAATGAACTGTGGAATGGGATGGAGAAAGTGGTGTTCTCTCTCTCTCTCTCTCTCTCTCTCTCACACACACACACACACACACACACACACACACACAGAGAGAGAGAGAGAGAGAGAGAGAGAGAGAGAGAACAGCTTGAATCAATTTGTCTTCTGCAAATCAACAGAGATCAGGGCAGTTTTAGCCTTTAGACAAGCAGACAGAGAACAGTGTGGAATGAATCACTTCTGGGTATAACTGAAATGTGTTGAAAGAGTGGATTGTTGAAAAACAAATCATCAGAAAGTGGGAGATGCCTGCATACATATCTCTACCACACACTGGCTAGGCAGCTTAATGTTGAGCATTAAAGTGGCATGAGGAATGAGATAAAATAGGGACTACTGGAGAAAGTCTACATATGGCTAGGAATGCATTTAGAAATCATTTGGATAACCCCTAAATAACTCACCCTAAAAGACAGATACAGGATATTAGAAGGGGGGTTGGAGTGGAAAATAACAAAAATATTGCTTTGCAGACTTTTGACACATTTAAACAATTCAATTAATGTAAAGTTTTGCAACCACACAAAGATGGCCAACACATCTTGTTCAATCATTGGTGCAGAGCACATATGAACAAAAACCTGTGTTTACTTCTAACAGTTTTAAACACTACTTGGCCCCCAAATTCCCTCAAAAAGGTCAGCATGGGTGAAGGACTTGGTTTCTATAAGCAATCCTGTCTTTCAAGCTAACAGCAGTGATTCACTAACAGGAGGGAAAAATGTCTCTATTGTTGGACTTATTGACTCCAGGGAGGGCAGCTACTCTATTATTACCATCGAGTGCTCACAACCTGAGCTCTGTGTTGGTCCACTTAAAATTACTATTTGCTGTGAAGGACTGGCAAAGCAATTCTTAAAATGATGGGGTGAAAGTAGAAGAAGCTCTATCAGGAGCGTTTTCTTTCTCTTGAAGCAGGAGTGAGCCGTGCATGATTCTTTTTGAGCCTGACCCACTTATTACCTTTTGTTCAGTTGTCTTTATTAACATATTAACTGACTAGATTGCATTTAGAAATAAATGCATTTCATTAGGTAATTATATCACAACAGCCTCTTACTAGCAAAAAGCAATATTCACCCCAAACACTTAAACACACACGCGCGAACACACACACACACACACACAACCTGATGGGCATGGTATGTACAGTATACAAACCTACAATAGATGCATTTAAGGAACTGCAAGAATAAGAACATTCAGTTATTTAGGGAGAGTTTTTAGTTTTTTCTTAAAAAAAGAAAATGTAACAAGCATAGTATATTTAGCGCCGAAATTATTTTCTTATCATTGTTTCCCGAGTCTGGTTAATATATGTGTCTTTGTGATGTTGCATTTCCGTTCATATGTAATGCTGATATTTAAAACATAATGGTTTGCTATTGAACAAGAGCCGTGGAAGTGGTATCCCTACAGAGTTTTCTCCTAAATTATTTATATTGGAAACACTTCCACATAATGGCAGTTTTAAACTCCACCAAACAAAGCAAAGTGCACAATAAAGAGAAGCGGGGATGTGAGTATATGAGAAGCCTTTCGGTACACTGGTTTCTAGAAAGGCAAGGCAAACAAACTAATCAGAATTTGTTTCCTACTAAAATCCTCTTGAGGTTTGCAATCAGACAGCATCAGAGCTATTTGGAATTGTGTCACCTTGCTTATGAATTTAAACAGCGATGTATTACCTGCCTTGATTTTATCTGTCACATCTCAAAATAAAGGAATGCAAACTTTATTTTTCTTCTCCAAGTTTGCTTATTGTCTTTGAAATCCCTTCCTCACAAAAGCTTTCGCTGTCAAGAGGGTGCAAATGAAAAGTCAATACTGGTGCTGTTATGTCATATTATATCCCTTAGGCTACGGAGCTAGTTTTGCTCAGTGTTTGGGATTGCTTTTTGTTTTTGAAGCTTTAGAAGTGTGCATTCTGCCTGAACACCTGCTTTGGGATGATCCCTGAAAATGATTTTTTTTCATGTTACAAATACAGCAAAGGGTCATCACTCAGAATTTTGTATGGCTTAATTCTAAGGGCTTTTTTCTCCCTTCAGAAGTTCGCATTATTTAATTAGATTTTACTATACAGTGCTGCTCTAACACATTATGAGCACAATTCTAACCATGTCTACTCAAAAGTAAACCCCATTATGTTCAATGGGTCTTACTCCCAGGAAAGTGTCTTTAGGATTGCAGCATACGCATTGAGCTCTAGATATTTTGGACAACTTTAACTTTTTGAGAGTCTTGCCATAACCTATCCAAAAGGAGCAGACATGTGATGTCATCTGTTGTATCCTCATGCGGTGGTGTAGCTAATGATCATGTACCCTGATGCCAAGCTCAAAATGATGCCCAGTAAGCGACATCAAAAATGGAAGGCAACCAAGGGAAAATCAGGGGAAAACCTGCCTTTCTCCCAGAAGCTTGCAATCTGCTTGCTCTGCCACCTCCCCACTGCCAGTGGCATAACTAAGGCATATCTATCTACTTCCTAGGGTCAAATAAGATTTTGTAGCACAAATTAATTAATTGAAGTTGAGTAAATAAATAAAAAAATGTGCCTTTTATTGGTTAGAGACACTTTGCTGGGGTAAATAGTGATAGTTATTTTCTCCCTGCTAAATATAGGAGGAACATCACTCAAAAAGGTTCTTCTTAACCAGTTAGCAGTGTTAACTGTAATATGATATATGGAAATGAGAGCTGACTCATATTAACACCTTATTGGTTCCATGCTGTATCACAGGGGTTAGTGTAGTGCCGAAATTTTTCACCTCCTCCCCAGCAGCTAATTAATAGAATGACCTAGCTATGCAACCACTTTTTCCCCAGATAAAGCACAAATATATATGCTGTATTATAATATATTATATATAATTTATATGCATTTATAGCATGTATATGCAGAAACCACATCCTGGGGATTTTCTCACCTCCAATCAGTACATGGCTCCCTCTGAACCCCCAAGGGGCTTCTCCATCCCTCTGGTGCTGTGGGAACTGGAGATGCTGAAGAACAGTCTGATCCTATCAGCTTATTGCCTGCAAAGCTTTTTTCCCAGTGCAGTTGCTATCCCCTGAACCCCATTTTGCTACTTCACTGTCTTCGTGAATGGGATTCATAAGCTGATTTTCTCAGCTATGTATATTTAAAGTACATGTACTGAGTTTGCAAAATTCTAGGAATTTTTATGAACGTACATTGTTGTACTATAAAACTAAAGTAGAAATTGATTATAAAATCATACAATCACAGAGTTGGAAGGGACCTAATAGGTCATCTCGTCCAACCCCCTGCCTGTAGCAGGAAATCCACCTAGAACATTTCCAACAGGTGCTCATCGAGCCTCTACCTGAAGATCCCTGAAGTGAGGAGAGTACACCACCCTTGGCAATCTGTTCCACTGCCGAACTTCCCTCACCAATTAATAACTACCTATATATTCAGATATAGAGTTTTCGTTAGATAATGGCTCATAATATATTATGACTTAGTACTTTTCAACTCATCTATCCAGTCTGTGTGGGAA
This sequence comes from Cryptoblepharus egeriae, assembly GCA_030015325.1. NCBI lineage: Eukaryota > Metazoa > Chordata > Lepidosauria > Squamata > Scincidae > Cryptoblepharus > Cryptoblepharus egeriae. The sequence goes on from JAREYC010000001.1 coordinate 7,394,326, forward strand.
AAAGTAAAAAAAATGTCAGTGAATATTTGTGCTTTGGGGGGCTTACTCCTCTATAATACTGTTAAGGTTGTACATTCTTGGGCAAGTTCAGTGGATCCTCCTTTTCTGCAGTATCAGCATTTTGTACTCAGAAGATCTCTTGGATACAACTAGAAGTCAGTTCCGATCCATGCAGATGACTTCCAGTCATATTTGGGGGTATTCTGACCTGCAGGAGGCTTTGAACAGTCTCCCTGTGCCTCAAAACACCTACCCCTTGGATGCAACCAGAAGTAGCTGGTGTGAAGTGTCTGTGAGGTTTATGAGGAGGCCACAAAAGATTTTTGTGACTTTCAAAGGACTATGTGTGGCCCCCAGGTTATTGTGGCACCAAACTAGTGTGAAGGAGCCAGTGAGGAATTAAGGAGGTACATGATATGATCATTAAGGAGGAATTAAGGAGGTACAAACTAGGTGAAGAAGCCAGTGAGGAATTAAGGAGGTACATGATATGATCAGAGCAGCAAGTGATGTAAATGATGGTAGAATGCCACATGGGGGGTTAGGAGGTTGAGGCAAATCTACTGGAGACAAGAAAGAATACAGCTCTAGCAGTCAAAACTATTGAGGAGAAAGGGATACATCTTTGTGATGTTCTCTAGAAGGAAAAGTGACATTATTTGGCAACAGACGGGATATGGGCAGGCTGAAAAGATGACCGGAAATGCCTGGAGACCTCCAGAAAAATGGGGCAAACTGGAAAGGGGGAAACCCCCCACCCCGGAATTCCCAGGCATTTCCTGCCATTTTGAATCCACTGAGGTGGGACCAGGAGGTGGGATCCCACCTCATGGCCTGCAGCCTTAGTTGCAGATCATCTGGTGGGCTCTGTGGTCCCTGCAATGCCCTTTGCATTGCTCCGCAGTCAGCCTTGCCTCTTCTGCACCTGGCAGGCCACCTGCCCAGCTGGCCCTCTCTGCAGTGGTCGCAGCGCCACTACTCCTTCTGGGCAGCTGGCGTGCTGCCCCACCAGCCGCCTCTGCAGCTCCACCAGCCACTCACCCAGATATGTACCCCCCATCTCCTACCTCCTTTCCTACTTACCTCTCCCAACCCTATCTCCTTCCCTAATTACGTCTCCCATCCCCATCTCCTTCCCTACTTACCTATCCTACCTCCTTATCCCACCTCCCTATACTTACCTATCCCACCTCATGTCCCCTTGTATGGGTTGTGTTGCTGCAAACTGCTTTTATGGCCTCTTACATGTATGTGTCACAATCATGTATGTTGAAGTCACTTGCCTGTGGTTTGTGTTGCTGCAAACTGCTTTGAGGGCGTCTTACACGTCTGGATCAGAATCACGAATGTTGAAGTCACCTGCCTATGGTTTGTGTTGCTGCAAACTGCTTTGAGGACGTCGTATATGTATGTGTCAGAATCATGCATGTTAAAAGGTTTTCAATTTTAAAAGTACTGAAATTAAGTACAGGAAACCAATATGAGCATTTTTGCTTTATTTTAACATGTTCTACATTTGTTCTACATTTTTTGGCAGGTGTCCAACATTTTTTTTAACTGGGTAGGAATTTTGGCTTGGGAATAGGAATTTTGGGGAGCTTGGGGGGATTTTGGGTACTGCATCTGGTCACCCTGGATAAGGGGAAGGAAGAAGACAGAGGGCACAATCCTAACCATGTCTACTCGGAAGTAAGCCCCATTGTGTTCTATGGGTCCTACTCCCAGGAAAGTGTGTTTAGGATTGCAGCCAGAGCAACCAAAGTAAATTCATGGCTTAAGCAACCAATTAACAGACTGAATCAGCAACCCTAAAATCCAGTTAGGCTGGCACAAGTCCTGTGCTGACCTGTGCTGACCACTCGGTGTGTTATGTATTTTGCCACATGATCAGTATCTATCTGGATTGTGACAAATGTGTCCAAAAATTTTGCTGTTAGTGTATATTAAGTATTCCCTAGAAGTATTCCCTAGAAGAATGAAATTGTATCAAAAGGGCTTGTATCCAATCCAAGAAAATCCAGTACCAGTGGAAAATTTGCACACCAATGGTATTCAGACCATTTCCCACATCTGATAGTTGTAATAAACCTTAACCTCTGCTTTCCCAACTTTCCACAACCACAGTTTAAAAACTCCCCATGTTACACCATCTAATGAACCAACCATTAAAATGAAACCACAGATCTATACCAATAGATTAGAAGGGAAAGAAGTGTGAAATAAATGCTTGTGCACTGTAGAATGACAGCAAGGGAAAAGAGGAAGCCAATGATTATCTATTTACAGAAAGAGCCACACAGACTAATTATATATTTTATTTACACAATATTTGCACATATATTTGAAAATCCAAGGACACTGTAAAACAAAATAATTTCTCTATTTTCCCAAATTTGAAAGAAAGAAATTAGGTAACAGTCCAATCCGAACTGGGCTTTCCATTGGAAGAATGTTTGTGCCATTGGTGGAAATGCACTAATATGTGATGGTGTCCTAACTCTCTTCCCTCCCCAGTTACCTCTCTCTTCCTCTCCTTGGTTTGGCGGCAGCCAAACGGTTGGCACGGATCTGAAAAGAATTATTTGGGCAAAGGAGTCTTATGCTACGGTAAGGGAAAAATGTTTCCTTATTTTGTTATGTATGCGATTTAGTTACAATTGGGCTGTGTATAAACATGTGATGCTATGGCTGAATTCTTGGTTCTACACGATGATTAATAAAGATACCCTATTACTTTTTATATGAGAAGCAGAGGAACAATGGAACAATAGTGGAAGAGGGCTGTCAGGAATCAGCAACAACAGCAAATGAGAATCAGCAAATGAGAAAGGAGGAATCAATGAGAAAGGAAGACGTCTTTCATCAAAGAAGAAAGGGCTGTTGTGTAGCTATGAAGGAGGAAAGATGAAGGTTACAAAGAATTTTCCATGCTTCTATTAGCCAATTTGGGGGACAAGGACCATTCATTTATTGATATATTTTAGTAAGTAAACCGCTTTGTGAACTATTCTTGTTGAAAAGTGATTTATAAGTATTCTTAACAACAGCAATAACTCAAAAAGCCTCTTCACCTAACAATCTAGAAATGCCAAATAGTCATTAGTAAAGATCACATGGGATTAAAATTAAACACATAAATACAGTAGCTTTATTAGCATTTGTGTCACATGGTGTGGGAGACAAGAATATCACTCCTAGAATGGACCCCTTCCCATGCAGTGGGCAGAGCAATGTCCAGGTGTTTGAATGCGCCATCACCCCACCCACATTGATGTTTTGGGTATAAGTTAACTTATGATAGAATAGAGATTTCAAATTGGTTTGTTTCGTTGAATTCTGCATGAAATGGAACACTGAATTATATATAAAATGATGGTAATCTTTGAAAATACCAACATTTTAAAAATTTTGTCCATATATATATTTTTTATATATATGTTGCGCAAGTAGGGATACAAAAAGTCAGGAATGTGTAAAAGCTGAAGGCCAGGAAGTTAAGAGATTGTACTAGATTGCAATTTGTATGTTATCCTTATAATAACATAAGACAAGCAAACTTGTCTGTTTTTAATAATAAAAATTGTATGCCATAATAAAAACTGTGCTTATATATATATATATACACACACACACACACACACACACATATACATACATATATACATACATATATACATATACATGCAGGCCTCCATCAGTCTTGGAAGACTATGGTATCGTGCTCGGCGCTGCATATGCTGCATGCAAAGCACGAAAGCCTGGGTTGGATTGTTATGGAGGATAGGCTGTTACCCAAGCAGCAAATCCCCCCTCTCCACGCCACTGAATTAGTCCAATGGAAAGGCAGAGCCAATACGACACACACACACACACACACACACACACACACACACACACACACACAGTGATAGCTTTGTTTGGCTGTGGGTGGTGCAAGTGGCTAAGACACTGTGCTTGTTAACCAGCAGGCCAGGGTTTGAGACCCGGGTCAGCCCCACAAGACAGGGTGAGCTCCTGTCCTTAGCCCAGCTGCGACGCCAGCTGGATCCAATCGTATTGGCTCTGCCTTTCCATTGGACTAATTCAGTGGCGTGGAGAGGGGGGATTTGCTGCATGGGTAACAGCCTATCCTCCATAACAATCCAGCCCAGGCTTTCGTGCTTCGCATGCAGCGTATGCAGCGCCGAGCACGATACCATAGTCTTTCAAGGCTGACGGAGGCCTGATATCTTTGTTTATATGCATAATTCATTCCAGAAGAATGCTTGTAATCTAAATCACTTGTATATCAAAGCAAATTTTCCCATAAGAAATAATGGAAACTCAGACGATTTGTTCTGCAACCTAAAAATATTCATATAAAAATAATTACAGTACTGTAATATAATACGTCACTAAAGGAAGTGAAGAGTTCGGTGGTTAAGAGTAGGACCTTCTCGGTGGCTGCACCCCAACTCAGAAACTCCCTTCTATTAAAATTGAGAACTGCTCCCACTGTACAGAGTTTTTGGTGGGGCTTAAAAACGTTTTAATGTACTAAAGCTTTTTAATTAATGTGGGAGGGGGCTTATGAATTGCTCCAGGGTGCTTTTAATATATAAAAGCATTGTTTTTAATTGGTTATTTTAATATTGTTAATGTGTTTTTAAATATCTATATGTATGTACTTTTATCATGTTGTTTGCCACCTTGGATCTGCTGTGGAGAATGGTGGAATAGAAATCTATTAATTAATTAATTAATTATTTTTAATTAATTAATTAATTAATTATTTTTAATTAATTAAAAATACAAAATATAAATAAATAAAATACTAAATATAAATTAAAGTAAAACAAATTAACCTGCACTTAGTCTCTGCAATTTGCCCCCTTATAACAGTGCAAACTGCAATTTGCCCCTTAACAGGAGTGAGCCCCACTGATTATATGGCCGTATGGCTTACTTTAGTGTAGATATGCAATGCTAGGTCTCTCAGGCTCCTTTCCATTGCCCCCTATATAACAGTGAGCCCCACTGAATGTAATAGACTTACTTCAGAGTAGGCATGCATAGACTGGTCTCCCAGGAAAGGCTGAGGAGTTGCTAGTGGAGCGCCAAAAATGGCCATGACCTTTTTTGCATGTTGACATTGCTTGTATATCAAGTTAAAATTTATTAGAAATGTTTGCTTGTCTTGCAAAATGCTCTCAGTCCAATCCAATCATATTGCAATGTACTGTTACACTTAACTTTTAAAGATTCATTTCCCCCTCCCATTATATTTTAATTGAAAAGTAACTGGAGGAAAAAGTAGGCTCATACAGGCATATGCAGCAATGAGATGCTTCGTTTTCACATGGGGAAAAGAACCATTGCCTAGAAAGCGAGTACAAAGTACTCTGTGACAGGGACATAGGCACTCAGCCTTGTTTGTATACAGTGCTGAACTATGTGAATTGTCCTGCATTTCTGGTCAATCTACTTCCCAATATGTCCACTAAATATTTTACAGAATTTTTTAAACAAGGTTTTGTCATTAAGTAAATACACTTGTGGAAATTCCTTACTGGAAGTGAACAATGCAAACACAGATTTAATCTGATTAGATGAGCCTTGTGCAGCAAGCAAGCAAAACCAACCAAACTGATATCGATTACGGAAGCCTTAGGAGTCAACCTCTGTAGTGGTTGCTACCATGGGGAAGCCAAGCTCCATATGCGTACTCCGAAATTTTTGAAAATATAAAGTGTAAATGTATTTACAAGGTGGATATAAAGTGTAAATGTATTTACAAGGTGGATACAAGGCCTGCACACAAAAGTTTTCCCGAGGCTCAGTAGAGCCCTGTTTTCTCCCCTTATCTGTAACACACATAGGCAGGAAGTATATATGTACTTCAAATATTCTCTCACCTTTGCTTTCCACAGATGCAATGTTACACTGCCTGAAAAAGCTGAAAAAAACATGGCTCTCTTATTCATATGTGAGTTCAGCACATATGTTGGAATTGAAGGCATTTTAATCCACGGTGGCATACATTGGGGGGCATGTCCCAAGTTCTCATCGGATCAACTCTAGAAAATGGTTAGAGACTTGCCCAAAACTACCCTAGAACCTGTCATTTCTTCTGTGGGGAGAACTCTACCTCTAGGGGATTTGATAAGCCCATAGACACAGCAGCCACATCACAGAGATGCTGGGCTATGGTTTCTGCTAAGTCCACCTGAGAGATCAGCCTCATGTTCCCAGGAATCAGTTAGCTGGGCTTGAAGTCCTAAAAGCTGCTTCCTCCCTCTTGAGCTCTCATCTGGACTTCTCAATTTCTTTCAGCTATTTCCTTCCACCTGTCAAGCCTTCTGCCTTATGTTCCAGCTTTACCCTCTGATGGGCTCTTGTGGAAAGTATTCCTCCTTTCTCCTCCAGCCTTTCCCATTTGCCTTCCTATGCCTCTTCCATTTGCCCGCCCCTCTGCTATTCTCCTTTCTCCCACCCCACTTGCCCTGGCCCACTACATTGTGCCCTATTCTGCATTGCCCTGTTCTGTACTACCCCAACTCTTCCAGGTTCGGTTGATGCTCTTCTATCCAGCCAAGGAGCAAGAACCAGCCCCACATCCTAGCTAATTAGTGGCGCAATTGTGTCATTTTGTAGATGCTAGAAAGGGCACCAGGGACATTCCCCCACTTTGTTGCATCAGTGCCACCTTTTTGCCAATTGAAAGGGCCCTGCCCACTGGTGTCCAACTAATTAGAAGTGCTGTGCCTTTCCAACACTGTGTGCTCAGTACACTCTATGAGCACAATCCTAACCACGTCTACCCAGAAGTAAGCTCATTGTATTCAATGAGTCTTACTCTCAGAAATGTGTTTTAGGATTGTAGCCTGTGCCTGCTGTGCCAGACCATGCTCAGAAAGTTTCATGTCTAAAAGGCTTGAGCAAAGGGTTTCCTAGACTGAGGTCTACACAGTGCTCTTTATCCACTATATCAAGTATGCTATTAACCCTACAATCCAGAGTAACCATGGGAAGACGTAAGAGGCACTTACTCGGCATTTCTTGATGCATTTCCCATAGGTTTCCCATAGGTGACACCGTAACTACTTTGGTGTAGGTCCTGTAGTTACTCTGGATTGTAGCCTAACTGCCAAATACAGAGTAACTACGGGAGCATGTAAGAGTCATTACGTGCAACCGTAGTTACTGCACCTCCTGGTGAAAACCTATAGGAAATTCATATTGGAATCCAGAGTAAATTGTTCTTACACCGGAGCAACGACTCCGCATAGTCACTCTGGATTTTGCCCCAAGTCTATATGCTTGATTTGAGTCAGTCCAGACTGTGTGCAATGATCATTTAGCATCCCAGGGACACAATTCGGGGTGAAATCCAGAGTAACTACAGGGAGTCCTTGCTCCGGAGTAAGAACAAGTTACTCTGGATCGCAATATGAATTTCCCATAGGTTTTCACTAAGTGATGCAGTAACTACGGGTGTACATAATGTCTCTTACGTGCTCCCGTAGTTACTCTGGATTGTGCTATCAGTGTCACATTGCTGCTCCACTAATCATACACATATTCAGTGCAAACAAGGTTGATGTAATGGAGGAGGAATGAAACTTGATGGAATGGGGAAAGCCCTACTGGCCTTTCCTTTTTCTCTTTCCCTTTTAAAAAAACAAAAACAGCCTGTGTGAATACATCCAGAAATCTAGTCAATTTCATACCTAAGGGAAAAAATAGCATGTTTCCCCAGAAGAAAAATTGACTTGTCTAGTCTTAAAAAAGAATCTTTGTTAGTGAGTCATTGCTGCTGGGGAAAGGCATGTATTCACTAGTTTCAAAGGGCTACATGCACAGCAGAAAAACACCATGAAAAGAGGTGAATAAGAATTAACATCAAAAAGAAAGAAGCCATAAAATGTCAAAAATTGCATTGTAATTGTAGGAAGGGGGTGTATCTGTTGATACCAGTTATTTTGAGAGCAATGTCCAAACGATGCCTATGACTATCTCACACCACCTCACGCCCACCAATCTTCCTTCAGTAATGGTGACACTGGCTAGGAAGAAAATTGGAGAGCTGGGGAAATAGCAGAGGTAGTGAGACCTAGAGGAAAGCCCTATATCTTGTGCATCTCAAGGGCTGCAGGGGCACCCTTGTAAAAACTATTCTTAGTTCAGAGACATAAAGGAACAAAATTCTTTTGTTGTGGAAAAACTATCAGACTTTTCTGTAAGTGCATGTCCAACACACAACATGATTCCTGGATTTGATTCCTTTGGTAACATACAATTGAGTTCAGTATTTAACAGAACATGAAGATGAATCCAAAATGGCAGAGAAGTATAACAAGCACTACGGCCTTTCTGCAGATGGAAATTTCTATAGTCATTCTTACCCTACAATCCAGAATACCTACAGGAAAACATAAGAGGCACTTACTCTGGATTGCTCTATGCATTTCCCATAGGTTTCCCATAACTATGTCAGTATAAAAGGTCCTGTAGTTACTCTGGCCTGTAGAATTAGGGCAAAATCCATAGCAGTTACGGGTCCACGCAGTTACGTCACCCTCTAGTGTTATCTTATGGAAAGTCATCTTAACTGCTCCGGAGCAAGAGGCTTAATTTCACTTTAGGATATAGGCTTTAATCTATCAAGTGCATTAGTGCAAAGTTTTGGACTAGAATTTTTATTTTTATTTTATTTTATTTTGCAGGAGGGGGGAATTCAGCTGGCAGTCAGTCCAGAACACATGCATGCCTCAAAACACCCTATGCAGATAGTGATGGCAGAAAAGTGAATATTTTATAACCATGGACACATAAGTAAATATTAAAATATTAATATTTGACACTAAAATATTAAAATATTAATATTTGACACTAAAATAATATTTAAGATCCTGATCCAGACCAGCCAGTTATTATCCAGTTATTATCAATCTATCTACAGCCAGTTATTATCAATCTACCTACAGTGTTTATATACCACTTTTCAACTAAAAAGTTCACAAAGCAGTTTACAAAGAAAATGAACAAATTAAAAGCTAATTACCGTAATAGCTAATGGGTCCCTGTCCCAAAAAGGCTCATATTCTAAAATGCAAAAAGAACACCAGCAGATGCCACTTGAACAGACACTGCTGGGGTGTCTGTTACTCTCCCCCTACTAAATAGAGGAGGAACACCCACTTGAAAGAGTGCCTCTTGCCCAGTTAGCCCAGTTATTATGAATTTTAGTAACAACAACAGCATCTAAATCAGTTCTGGAGGGCTGACTCTTTGGCATTCACAAATATGAAATTCACACCAAACACCAAGGAACCACACACACACATGCACACATCCTCCATACGTACATACTGAGCCGCAGTATGCTTTTAAAATGCCTCCATTCTCCATTTCCCCACCCCCAGGTTTGTACTCCCTGATTTTATACAGAAAAGTCAGAGAATAAAGATACATAGAAGTTTATGAGTGAAATCCAGAGTAACTATGGGGAGTCCTTGTAAGAACAGGTTACTCTGGATTGCAATATGAAATTCCCATAGGTTTTCACCAAGCGGTGCAGTAACTATGGGTGCATGTAATGCCTCTTATGTGCTCCCGTAGCTACTCTGGTTTTTGCCCTGTCTCAGAAAGAAGAAAAAGAAATATTTTGTTTTTATGTTATTTTTATACTTCTACATACAACATATTTTATGATACATTTTGTGCAGTTTATCTTATGCTATATACTAAGTAAGAGAAATGTACATTAGCATATGCTTCCTAGAAACAGCTTTACTGTTATCAAATGTCTCATCTTGGTTTCAGTGTTTAATTAGGTGATGTTTTAACAACATTTGGTAAATGCAAAGCAGTAGGTATTATTTTTGTATGCGGATGCCATTAAGCATTATAGCTTGCTGCCTTCACTACAGAGAAGATAACTGCAAGAAAGGAAGTAGTATACTGTGTTTAAGACACTAGGCAGAGAATCAGGAGACACTGGTTCAATTTTTGGCAGAGGCTTCCTCTCTGCCTTGGGGCTAGTTTCTGAAGGCCAGATTTATACAGTCTCCAGGGGCATAGTTACCCAACAGCCTGCTCTCCAAGCATCTTTTGCAAACCCATTAAAAGAAATGTACTGGTGATACAATTTGCATGTTGGGCATCCCAGGCTACCTTCATACAGATTCTCACTGGCAAAAGCATTATGAGGATGCAGCACTTCCGACGGCTAAACTTCTGTGCAGGATCAGTTACGCAAATAATCTCCCAAACCCCTCTTTCCAAGTGCAATTATTTTGCTTCACTTGTGTTCAAACATTAATTTCCTACACAATGTAATTACTATCACCACTCTTGCGCACAGCTTTCCTGCAAGCCACACTTCAAGCACAATCCTAACCATGTCTATTCAAAAGTAAGCCCCACTGTTTCCAAAGGGTCTTACTCCCAGGAAAGAGGATTGGAGCCTTCATGCCAGAAAAAGAATAAAAACACATGGGTCCATATAGTAAATTCTCAAAACTATAATGCAGAAATTTTCTCCCCTTCTTCCTCCATCTCAAAAATTCCTGTCTGGTCTGATTATATTTCTTTCAATGCAGTCTTGCACACACTAAAAAGTATCTCTGTGTTACATATGAAGACTTGGAGCCTTATTCTTTTCTGTACCTTATTTCATTCCTCATTTTTGCTGCTTGTGTAACTTAGTACATCTATTCTGGCATGACCCTGAATTTTGGCATGAAGAAGAAAGCAAATTAACCTGGTCTGTCAGCCTGCACACATTCCTCTGTCAGTGATATCGCTATAACCTTGCAACTATCTCTCTAGTGAGGTACTCCCAAAAATATGGTGTTGGGAATGGTTGTGGTTGCTAAATGTGTATTTTGCCATACTGGAAATCCAGAAGGGTTAATCAACAGACCACTGGACAGAGAACATGATGGAATTGGGAACAGAAATTTTTTTTTTAAACCATACACAGACATTTATTCTGGATAAGTTGGAGCAGACATGGAAGAAATTACAAGTGGTGTCTCATCATAAGGCCTTTAAACATCACTGCCACTTTTCCTGTAAAAGCATAAGTGACTTTTGAAAGCCTCTCAGAAGACATTTTTAGGGCCAGGGAGGCTGTTGATAAGAAGTCAGCCAGTCCGACTACTCCCAAAGCTACTAGAGATTGAGAGTGCAATGCAAACCTGCGTTGGAATAGGTAGGTTGGCATGCCTGTGCTGTATCCAGTGCAAGTTTCAGAGGCTGCTGCTGAGCTACCCTGGAAAAGGACTTGTCCCCTATCCCAAGGTATGGCTTCAGCAGCACCTATGGATCTATTCAGAATCGAGCTTTCTGGAGAGATTACAGTGCAAGTCTGAGCAGACTGAAGCGGCATTGTGACACTCCATTCGGCATTCCAAGCAGGAAGACTTTATATCCTGCCTCCTGTTCGCCTCTCTACTGCACTCTGTCCACTAACCTCCCCACATCATCCCTGCCTTCTCCTTGCCTCTTCCTTCACCCTCTCAGCTTGCTGCATTGGCTCAGCTAAGCTAGGGGTAAGCATAGACCATGCACCTGTTGAATAATTAGAGCCTGAATGTCTGATTTATCTAACTTAAAACAGTATACATGGCTTGGGTTTCCTTATCCAAAAAAGGATACATGCCTTTTTTGGTGGGATAAAGGTGGGATAAAAATTGGATAATTTTTTTTCCTTATCCAAAAAAGGATACATGCCTTAAGTCACTAACTCATTGACTGACAGACTCACTGACTAACTCATCAACGCCCAGCCAAAACCACCAGACCTAGAAATGTGAAATTTAGAGAGGGTGTTCCTTTTGTAATGGAGCCACCCACTAAGAACCAGTTTTTGGAAATTCCAAATGGAAGGGGATGAAAAGGGGCACAATACATTTTCCTCCCTATACTTTCCATTGAAGAATCACTGACTGATTCATGCCCTGCCACAACCTCTGATCCTAGAAGCATGAAATTTGGGGAGAGTGTTCATTATGTAACCTGAGCACCTACCAAGAAACAACTTTGATAAATTTAACCCTTAAGGGGATGAAAAGGGGTACAACATGTTTTGTCCTATGCTTAACATTGAAGACAGTCTGATTAACATCCAGCCAATTTGGTGCCTGGTGCCAGATGCCCTGGTGCGCATGGGGTGTGTGTGTTGTGCATGATGGGGGTGCTGCGTACTGGGGAGGGATGCAGCGCATGGGGAGATGCACAAGGGGTTTGATGTACATGGGGGTTGATGCGCATGGGGGATGCTGCACAAGGGAGGTATTATACTCCTGCAACACAGGTACTTTTTGCTAGGAAGTAATAATAATATACACAGGAGAGGATGAACCAGATGGATGAACCAGGAGAGGATGAACCAGAGGACTAAGGTGGGTCAATGGGTTAAAGCTACATAATCTCAATTAATTTCTGCAAATGCTGTTTTCCTAACAAAAATCTTGGAGGTAGACCCCAATCACATAATAGACATGTATTCTGATCATGCTTGAGCAGTGTATTTTAACACTGGAGTCTTGATCCAAATGGGATCATGAAACCTCAGTTCTGGGGTCACTACAACTTATTAAAACCATGGGACTAAACCACCACCATGCACTCCAGGTGTGCCCCAGGTGAGACTAAAGGGACAGTAGGAGTGTCCCTTCAGGTAGTGGGAGACTTTGTACCTTTTCTGATCAGGTTCTTAGCAATTATTCTAAAATAGCTTTCACTAGAGCAAGACTTCATGGTAATATTTTTTGCCCTAACAAGAATATTTGATAAAAGTGAACAGTACTGGGAGGGTTGAATAGGGCAGTGTGTGGATGGCAATAGGGCAGGCTAGTTGAGTAATAGGATCCTGGGAGGAGGATGAGACTGATGGTGAGACTTCTCCATCAGGATCCTTGCTTGAGTAAGGTTGAAGAGCTACAGCAAATTGGAGCTGTCCGTGGTCCTTTATTCCATGTTACCAATCATTCCAGCCTTCTGAGAGCACAATCCTAACCATGTCTACTCAAAAGTAAGCCCCATTGTATTCAATGAATCTTGCTCCCAGGAAAGTATGTTTAGGATTTCAGCCTAAGAGCCAAATTGTAAGTGTCCAGCATAGCCATAACCACTCAATCATATACTGAAATCTTTTGATTTCATACAACTGAGGGAGCAAATCTGAGGCATCTTTGGGTCTTTGCACAAGTCTTTGCCCTAGTCCAAAAGTGATGTGAAAGTGCTGTAAGACACTCATGTGCCACTGCTGGAGGAGATTGGCCAGCACATGTCTGTGCACTGGCCTCCCAGTATCACCATAAGAAATGGTAAGATGTGCTGGCCAATCTTGGCCATCAGAGGGTTTTGAGGAAGTAGGGGGGAGACACTTGGTGGGGTGGGCATTCACAAGGAGGGCAGACAGCACAAGGGGATGGGGCTAGGACCTGGCAATATGCAGATATCCAGTGCCGAAAAGCCTCCAGAGGTGGTACAGAACCAAGTAGACCCATTTGCACAGCTTCAGCCCTATACAGAGGAAGGGGGAAAGTTTTCTCTTGCCCCACAATAGCACGTCTTGTGCTGGATACAGTACAGGTATGCCAAGCTGCCTGTTCAGTGCAAGTTGGTATTGTGCTGTGATTCTGTTCCTCAAAGTCTGAACTGACGTGTCTACCCACACGTGTAGTTGGAACAGAAAAGGTGATAAAACAGTAATATACAGTACATTTTGTTCACAAGTTGATCTGGTAGTATTATCTATACAGTAGCAATGTATTCCTAGCATATATGAATATTGCTATATTTGCTATATTTCCTCATAACAGTCAAACACAAATTCATTCAAATAAATAATCCCTTTTCTACTGGATAAAAGTTCATAAGTTTCGGGAAGGAAGAAACTTCTCTATAGACACTCTAAGTGAACACTACACTTCTCTATAGACACTCTATAGACACCTTTAAGTGAACACAGCAGTCCTAAAGTGTTGCTCATTAGCTCCACAAGTAGCCAAAACTATTTGAGATTGTCATCTCTGTAGCTCTCTACACGTTCCTGTTTTGGCTGTTTTTAGTCATTCCGCCTTTTTTGGGATGTCGGCAACAAGCGTGGCAGAAGTACAAAGATATGGCCGAGAGGAAATCTCCTAGGAATAAGAGCACAATCCTAACCATATCCACTTAGAAGTAAGGATCTTTGTGTCCAGTAGCTCTTACTCCCAGGAAAGTGTGTTTAGGATTGCAGCCTAAATATCTGACACCAATGCAAACTATGAGCGGACTTGCCATTTCATGGATAGCTTCTCATGGATTAGGATCAATATAAAAACTGAACAATTTTTCACTTGTGGTGTCATGTTGGTGAACAAAACATTTCAGATTTTGGAGCATTCTGAAATGCCAGATAAGGGGTACTCAACCTATATTATGAAACCTATATATATATATATATATATATATATATATATATATATATGTTTCCACCACCATCTTAACAAAAATAAATGGATTTTAAGGCATTTAAAATATAAGGCATTAAAAATGTCACTTCTGTTTTCTTCATGAAATCAGATATCACATGTTTTCAGTTGCAAAGCTCAAACCTAACCTACCAGGGTCCAAGCATCTTTTGCTAAGGACCCTGTGGTGGTGTATAGTGCTTCCCTCGACTCTAAAGGGGGTGCACATGGGCAGTCCATGCAGTAGGCCCTGCAGACCTGATCCATAGATAACAATCTGTGGATTGGGTTCCATGCATATGGGACCCCCTGATTTTATTTATTTTTATTTGATATAGGGCTAAATCCAGAGCAGTTACGGATCCATGCAGTTACGTAACCATCTAGTGTTATCTTATGGAAAGTCATCTTAACTGCTCCGGAGAAAGGGGCTTAATTTCACTTAGGATATAGGCCATAGTTACAAACTGCCCCTTATTTCAGTTCCTCTCAGAGGAACTAACGGTGTTCCCTGCAGGATGCCCTGATAGCCATGACTGACTCTAGGGTGCAAACCGTCAATAAATTAATCATATGACAGTAAAAATAATGGACTGTATTTTAAAAAGTGACTCATTATTAATAATCCAATTGAATTTAGTCATAACTAACTTGTCTCATTGGCCATTATGATTAGTATTTGGATAAATAGAAAAACAGCAAAAAAAGGCAGTAAGATCACTAATTAAAATCTATAGTAAATGTTCTTTTTGTGTGGAATAGTAGAGCTTCTATCACCTGCTTGAATGTATTGAAAGAGGAACGAAACGTGAATGGAATAACCTAATCACACCTTCTGATTCCTTCCAGATCCTAAAGAACTGAACCACACAATACGTCTATTATGTCATACTTATAAGATACACTACCAATTCTTTGTTCAATTCAGCATAGGCAAAATTTTGAATTATGTACACAAGCCTATGATTTCAGCTTGCACAGTATTACAGACGAAAAATACTTCTGGGAACATTCAAAGTAAATTGAGCGAATCTAGCAGAAAAGAATAACTATTGTCTAAATTCTTGTGTACTCATTTATGACAATACAAAGCAAGGAGGAAGTAGGTGTCAAAAGTTAAATAAGCATGGGAGCAATTCAGCTTTCTGTAATGGCATAGGTTAGTTGCACAAGGTTCAATAAAACAGTAGATGGAAACATTGTTAGTTTTGTTCCATGTATCTGTATTACAAGCATGGTTGAATCACCTAGGGCTGTGAGTGGTGCAAGAGGTTAAGACACTGTGCCTGTTAACCAGCAGGCCAGGGTTCAAGACCCGGGTCGGCCCCACAAGACAGAGTGAGCTCCTATCCTTAGCCCAGCTCTGCGACGCCAGCTGGATCCAATCGTATGGCCTCTGCCTTTCCATTGGACTAATTCAGTGGCATGGAGAGGGGGGATTTGCTGCTTGGGTAACAGCCTATCCTCCATAACAATCTAACCCAGGCTTTCATGCTTCGCATGCAGCGTATGCAGCGCTGAGCACGATACCAGAGTCTTTCAAAGACTGACGGAGGCCTGGTTGAATCACCTGTCAACATTTTTTTGTAACTGGTAGCAATGGCAGAAACTATTCCTTTAGACTCTCTGATTTCAGTTTTAATTTGAACCAGCTCTCTTAAAGACCATGAGTCTTTAGAGGCTTGACAGAGGAGGAATGGAGTATAATATCAAAAACTTAAGACTGTGCTTATACCAAACATACTGAGAATATGGGTGCAATCCAGAGTAACTACGGGGAGTCCTTGCTCCAGTGTAAGAACAAGTTACTCTGGATTGCAACGTGAATTTCCCATAGGTTTTCACTGGGTGGTACAGTAACTACAGGTGCACGTAATGTCTCTTACATGCTTCCGTAGTTACTCTGGATTGTAGGGTAAATCTACTGCATTGTTCAACTAACTGCTCCATTTGTCCACAGCACCCAACTTCCCAACCTGTTGTAGCAAGCAGAAACCGGTGTGAGTAAAGGACTGCAGTAGGAACTACAGTAAAGGACAAGTGGAAACTCAAGGGGTGGCACAGAGGCTACATCATCCCACGTAGACCTAGGTCACTGTACAGGGGCCAATTCACTTACCTGCAGATTGGGTCTGGGCCCCATTGTACATGTACCCTAACTTTCTTCCATTTGCTTCTAGAGCCTCAGAGTTCAGAAGAATTTGCAGACTTCCATCTGCATACTCTTCGGGGCTCAAACGGAGACCAACAGTGAAAAAAAATTAACATCCGGTTTCTCGGTGTATCTGGAATTTAACACTTATGCTATATATTAAAATATATAAATAACCGTGCAATCCTAACTTGCAGGCTGGCTTGTCCGCACAGCATCCAGTGCAAGATTGGCACTGTTGCTGCACTACCATAGCGCAAGGGGAAATTTTTCCCCTTATCCCAGGTACTGCAGCAGCAGCCACAGTGGATCTACTTGGTCCTCGGAAGGTGGCACAAAGCAGAGCAGAGAAGTGGGTTTCAGAGTGGGTGGGTTTCAGAATCCAGCCTCTGTATATAAGGAGGTCCCACAGAACAGAATCAACAGCTTTGGACAAAATTTGTGGCTACCATCAACACTGCCATTTCCTCCCACTAGGAGAAGGATGTGCACTAATCCTGACATTGAGTTTATCTTCTAAGTGCAATAGCCCTCCATATTCATATTGAGTTTCAGATTCAGAAGAAAAATGGGGGCTCTTCCTTACAGTTTTGCAAAATGTGGGGGACATTTAAAAGCAGCAGGACCTCTCACAGCTTCTAAATACTTCTAAAGTTCAGAACCGGGGGGGGGGGGGGTCACCAGGGTTCGCATCACCCTGTATGGCAGGCCAGCGCGTCACCCCCGTGCAGTGAGCAGGACAATAACCGGGAGGGTGAGCATTGTTATGTGCCATTGCCGTGCCTCCGTTTGTTTTATGGCCACACGTATTGATAGAATAAAGATATTTCAAAGTGGTTTGTTTCACTGCTTTCTGCTGCAAATTACCCATCCAACAGTATAGAATATGATGGGATTATTCCTAAAAACCATACTTTTTAGCCATTTTGTTCACTAGTGTTGTCACCCCCTCAAAGGTGCCACCTTTTGAACAACTTATTGCAGTGGTTCTCAAACCGTCTAGCTTGGGACCCGCTTTGTAGAGAGACAACCTGTCCAGGATCCACTAAAAGTGATGTTGTGTCTGGAAGTGACATCATCAAGCAAATTAAAACAAATAAATAATTGTAAATATTTTAAAGTTAATCAAGTAAGGAACATCAACCCCACCCCAAAAAAAAATTCTGTAAGATTTTCAACACCCTGTTCAATTTTTAAGTTCCTATCGTTAAAAAGGTTCACTATGATTTGGGATTAAATAAATTTTAAACCCAGCAAGTTTTTCTTATTTTTGCTAGACCAGGGTGACCATATGTCATAATCAGACAGAGGAGAAGGTTCCCCCCCCCCCCATGTAGGACACCCCTAGAAAAGCATAGAACATAAAGTAAAAACTCAAAAGACTTAGGTATATTGCTTCCATGTGCTTAAACACTATATTACTGAATATTACATTTAAAATTATTAAATATAATTTAATACATAGAACACAATCCTAACCATGTCTACTCAAAAGTAAGCCCCACTGTGTTCAAAGGGTCTTATTCCCAGGAAAATGTCTTTAGGATTGGAGCCATAATTTATTAATTCAAAGGAGGCTATAGGCAGATAATCCTAAAGGCACTTTCCTGGGAGTAAGAACCACTGAAAACAATAGAGCTTATGTTTGAGGAGACATGGTTAGGACTGCACTGTTATTTGATTATTATTAAATTTAAAACTATTAAATATAATTTATTGCATATAATTTATGAACTACAAGCATACTACATGCTTCCTGCTCACAAGGAATAGAGGACAAGGAAGGCTTTTTCAGGACACAAGGCTAAAAAGAGGAAATGTCCTGGAAAAAGAGGACATCTGGTAAAAATATTTTTAAAAGTCAGAACTGCCTTAAAACCCCCCCAAAAGGCATTAAAACCCCAGAGAGAAAAAGGCTGAAGATCCAGATGAGGCTTGAGTAGAGGGAAAAGAGACATTTGGACTTTACAAAGGCTTTACAAATAATTTTTTAAAAAATAATATCCTTTCCCTGCTGAGCCAGTTTCAGTGTTGGTGGATCTGCCTTCTGGAGCATAAAATCATAGAATAGAATCCTAGCGTTAGAAGGTACCTACTAGGTCATCTAGTCCACCCCCTGCCTGTAGCAGGAAATTCTACTACAGCATCTCCGACAGGTGGTCCTTGAGTCTCTGCTTGAAGATCCCCAGTGAGGGAGAGTCCACCACCTCCCTTGGCAATCTGTTCCACTGCCGAACCATCCGAACCGTCAGGAATTTTTTCTGGATTTCCAACTGGAATCTCCTCTCTTGCAGTTTGTCCCCATTGGTTCTAGTTCTGCTTTCAGAGGCAGCTAAGAACAAATGAGCCCCTTCCTCCATATAACAGCCCTTCGGGTATCTGAAGAGGGCAATCGTGCATTTTCAAGCTCCAGGTGCCTGGGATCAGGACCATTCTGGAAGCCTTGCACCTTCCACATCAGTCAAAGCATGTCTGGTTACTTGCGAGTAAACAATGCAAAGGGAAGCTTTTTAGGAGGGAACTTCCTCCTGGGGTGATTTTGGGGGCTCTGTTCCGTGGATCAGGACTCTTCCAGTGTCTATGGCTTACTCTCAGTCTCCCCTTTCCGCCTGACTAAAGCACATTCACTTACTTGCGAGTAAAGCTGCGATATGCAAATTTTCAGTTTTTTGGCTGTAACTTTGGCTAGGAAGGTGCTTGCTTAAAAGAATTGTTGCACTGGACTCTGCTTTCCTCGATGAATCCAACAACTTATGGCATGATGGGGTAGTATGTACTATTGTGAAGTTGCTTTTTGGGGGGTGCCACAGTCCACACTGTGCATCACCCCCCCCCCGAGTGCATCACCCAGTGTGGGCTGCACCCCCCCCCCCCACACCACCCTAGTGATGCCAGTGCTCAGAACAAACTTCGAGATGAGCCCTTGTCCAAGTTTTACCTTCTGCTCTTGCAAAAGCTATATTGAGGAGGTGGCCTAAATTGAATTAAATAGTTAAATGCCACTAACTGCTATTCTTGAAGACATTAGAGTCTGGAAAAGGCATGCACTGAATTCTTAAAGACCCTAAATTAAATTTGGTGCACAAGGAAACCAGAGTTGTTAACATTGTTCTAAAATGAGGCTGTGGTGTTCTTTAATAAGGGTTAATTCTTTCCAACAAATTTGTCTTAACACAGAATACAGTTGGCAGTTATACAGCTTCCTCAGTATCCATTCAAGTTTGCATTTCTTTTAAATAACAATTAAGTATTTTTTCCCTCCCAAATTAGAATCCTTTCTTTAAAATAAAGAAAAAGAACTAATCAATATGCAGGCTGAGTAACAGATAATGATTTATAAGGCACTCTTTCCTATACATTTTTGCTTCGATATCTATGCGAGAAGGAAGATGCAAGAATTAATTTAAACTAGAACACAACACCCTTTCAATCCTCTTCAATTATATGAAAATAGGAGAGGAACATCATTTTCAAAGGAACAAATGTTACGCAAAGCATGGCCTTTAAATCCTTCTTAAGACGCTATGACCTGTAAAACTCTACAAGCAGAAAGCCTTTCCCAGGAACAAATGCTTAGTTTTATGTCTACTGTATTTGCTAATCATTAGTTCATAAGCAAGAACAGATATACAGAGTGCTATAAATAACGACAGGAACGTAAAAGTGAATTGATCTGTCTGGCTATCTAGTAATGCTGCTGGTTGAGGACCAGCCCTGAATGGCTGCCAACTGTCAGAGACCCAGCCAGTGATTTGTCTGGGGGTCTTGGCCTGTCAGGCAGAAAACAGTTTTAAGCTGAGCTCCCAGAACTGTGAGCACCGCCTACTGATCAACTAAGTGCACTTCTTGCAGCGACCTCCTTTGCCGAGTTCAGTTTAAATAGCTGATAACATGTGCAGGTTTGGTATATGTACAATATGTACAAGTATAAAAGCACACATCCAAGAATATTAATCATGGGAGGTGGAATGTCAGCGTTCGTGCCGACTGAAGTGTCTTGCTTTGTTCGGTCTGGTTACGTTCTCTCCTACTTTCCCCCACCTCTAGCCTGACTTCCCAGCATCCCTTATACGTGCGATGCAATTATTTTCACTTTACATCATCTAATTGATATATGGTTTATATACACTACATGCTGTTGAGGCTGGATTCTTTTCCCTTTTTTAAAACAAAACCAACAATATAAAATGGGAAGCGTTTAATACGTCACCTATGTTTTCTTACATTGTTATTCTGCGACATGCATTTAATTACAATGAAATCCAACTGGGTGGGGTTTTATTGCAGAAAGGAAGGAAGGTGTTTCAGTAGCAAGACCACTTCCCCTATCTATAATGTAAATTGAGCAATATGGTGGGCTGATTCCTTCTCACCCCTTCCCCCACACTTTAAGTTAGTTACGTTGATCCACTTATTGTATTGCTTGAACTAGTTTTCCCTGTGTATAAACATGGAAAGACAACTCAGGCAGGAAAACTCACCTCGAGATGCCTTGCAGGGATTCAGTAATGTGCCTGATTGGTACTGTTTCTTGTATCCCTCAAGGCTGTCTCCCAATCTCTTTGTAAGACCAACGTTGGCTGAAACACATGCACACACACACACATACACACAGTCCCCCATCAAATGATATGGAAACTCAGCTTCACGTAACCTATCTCTGCTGTGTGATTTTGATTCACTGTTTAGTAGTGAAGGAGTCGGCTTCCCATTATGTGCCCTGTATTCACATGCAAGCAAAAGCCTGAATATAAATTCTGTTTGTAGATGGAAGGTGAGTTTCTAATTAAGACCTGGGAAGTTGAATTCCCACCAAAAGACCCACATTTTAATGGATGAGAACCCACAGGGCTGGGGGAAGTAGCCGCTTTTGTTTTGGAATTTGTTATTGTTGGACTGAATTTCATAAATGCCAGTGAAGATTCAGACAAAACTGATTTAGATTTCACTTCATCACTTAAGATATATTTTGTAGAGTACAGCCTGTGCAGTAATCCTCGGCTATGCTTTAATTTGGTTTTAATTTTATAGGCCCTGTTTTAACTGCATATTTCCAGACCTTTATTTCTCTCACAGCTCTTAGCAAAATGGTAGCTCATAAACACAAGCTCTGCTGTATAGACTTTGCATTCCATCCCAAAGTATTTCCTTTTTTATAGCCATGGTCTTTCCATCCTAGTGCTCTGAGCTTGGGTCACAAATCTCACTGCTATTCCAGTGTGTGACATCTTCGCTCGTTTGCCGCTGCTCATTAACAAACAATACTGCTGTGAAATTGGTTTAATGACAAAGTAATAAAATTGCTATTCTGCTCACAGATTGCCTGAGGCACTTTGAGCTCCTACAAGGCTTACTGTGGGTGCCAAGATACATTAAGCTGCTTATTCGTAAAAACTGCATCATCTGTTTTTTTCACAGATTTTTTTCCCCTTCCCTATCTACTCTCTGCTTCTTTTTTATCTTCAAATAAAAAGATATATTTGCTTATGTTCTTTCATGCTGTCAAATTTTTACTTTCATGCATATTCCTGGAAAATGAAAGTATATTTCGTTTCTGGGTTTTTTTTCCTTTCCAAAAGGTCACTCTGTCCCTACTGCAAGGTTGTTCCTGGACTCAAGATCTCAGTAATGTAACATTAAGACAGATGTATTTTTACATACTGTATTATGTAACTAGGAGACAGGATAGTATCAGTCATATTGCAGGCATAAGGTTTCCATCTTTTCAAGAATGGATTACATCCTACCCAGTAATTTTAACTGTCATTTTAAAGATATATGTACAGCTGCTACGCAATCATAAGCACATATACTAAGCATGTATAAAACAGTACTGGATTATTTGTACGTCCTCAGTTTTGTCAGTAAATAAATATATCGGGGTAACAGTAATACTTCCAGCAGCCACCTTTTTCCTACAACGAATGACATGTTTTGGGACAGTATCCTTTTTCAATTTGTGTACTGGCTTCCACAATCTGATGATTTGCTGCCGTCAGACAATGGTAAAACAACCCATTTGCTCTTTGACAGGTGGGCTGCTCTTGATAATTACAGCCAGACATCTGAACACTACGGGTTTTGTGTAAATAAACACAGAATACCAATCAATAAAATGTTCCTACCTTTTCATTTTTAACTACACTTGCCAACAATTTCTGTTCCTCCCCACATTCTCCTCCCATCCAAATAGAGAATGTCATCTCTTAATAATTTCATTGTTGGGAATGTTTTAATGAACATAATTGCAGCTAAAAAAACAGTGTATGTTGAAATAGTCACCTTCATGACAGGTAACAAAGTAACATGACCTGCGAAATACTTGTAAAAGTATAGTTTGGGCAAACGGGTATCTCCGAGGGCTGCGCAAAGGTAGAAAAACTGGTTTGGAAACAATGAGACCTTGCCTGAACATGAATCTTTCTCCTCCCAATCTTAAACTGATCCTCCCTTCAAATGTCTTGGTGCTCCAGGGCTTCCCCAGGTCACATTCATTCTGTAGTGAGTTTGACCTAGGGAAGCCTCCGAGCTTGAGATTTGAATACAGCAGGCTGGTGCAAGTCCCACACAGACTCCCAGACTGGGGAGCACCCACAGCAAGATTGCTAAAGGTGGAGAGGCCCAGGAGAGGTCAGAGGGGGATTTGAAAAACACGCAACCAAGGGGAAATGAACCGGCTGATGGGAATGATTAGATAGACCCTATAGGCTCATTTGAGTTTGCAAAGTGCAGGGTATAAAAAGTTAGCACCGAGTGCTTCATGCTTCTGAAAAAAGGAGACTGAGAACAGGAAACATAGAATGTTCTAGAGAAGAATGCCAGAAAAAACCCAGAAGTCAGTCTTTTTTGTTCTTTCCCTAAAGTGGGGGAAAGAGAAGAACCACCTAAAGATCATGCGGGCAAACAAGCAAGAATTTTCACTACAGCTGGGTTCCCAAATTCCCAACTGCCTTAATAATTCTAAGCAGACCCCTTAGGTAACCTTCTGATATATATGCAAAGGCAGCATATTCTAATATCTGAAATATTAGAAACATTAATACCTGAAATATTAATATCTGAAATATTAAAGGCAATAGTATTGCCTTTGCAGTACTTCAGTGGTCTGCTGACCCTTCTTACTGCCTGAAGTTTATAAACTGTTGGTATAGATCGGGGTGTCCAAACATTTAGCAGGAGGCCACATCTCTCTGACACTGTGTCTGGGACTGCAAAAAAAGAGAATCAATTTATATCTCAAATTTGAAGACATGTACAGTGGCGCCTCATGTAAAGAACGCCTCACGTAAAGTATGTTTCACGTAACAAACAAAAATTTCTCTACGATTCTGCTTCACATAAAGAATATGCTTCACGTAAAGAACACATTCATTGGCAGTTGGGGCAGACGCGCTGGACGGCAGCCTGTTTAAAAAGCGTCAGGGGTGCCCATAGTGAAAGCAACACTTCCATGCTGTTCCTCCTGTGGCCGGAGGGAGAGAAGAGCAGTGGAGAAGAGGGAAGCAGCTCAGGGCTAGCCAAAAGGGAGCAGGGGAGAGAGAGGCTCAGGATGGAGAGAAGGAGAAAGTGGGGAGACACTTTGAAGGTGTCTTGGATTGCAGCCTCCTAATCATGTCTACCCAGAAGTAAGCCCCATTGTGTTAAGTGGGTTTTACTCCCAGGAAAGTGTCTTTAGAATTGCAGCCTAAGTAGACTTCATAGGATCATGCACATTGAATGCATGTTTTGAATTCAGTTCCAGTGTTTTGTCATCATTTTTACATCCAGTTAATATTTTTATATGAATATTTTGGGGGTTGTGGAACCAATCATCTGAGTTTCCATTATTTCCTATGGGAAAATCCACTTCACGTAAAGAATGTTTCACGTAAAGAATATGCCTCCGGAACAAATTAAATTTGTTATGTGAGGCGCCACTGTATATAAATAAATATTAGAGACGGAAGATGAATGAATGAGTTCATAGACACTTTTCACACATACACAGAGGATGTGTGTGCAGCCTTCCTGGCATTTGTGCATTTCCCCCCTTGATTGCTGAGGATTACTGTAGATAACCACCCCTGGTGTAGGAAGATTGGTAGAGAAGAGAGGAAAAGATAGACACAATGGTGCAGGAAAATGAGGTCTGAGCATAAGCAGCAGGAGAAACGGATAGATTCAATACACTATGGCCGTGGTTCTCAACCTTTTTGGTCCTGGGAACCGGTTCTGTGGGAAAAAATTTCCAGGGACCAGCCCATGGGTGGGGGGAGAGTTCTGCCTCTGGCAACCTGCAGGGAGGGCTTCCCCACCTACAGCACAGCATAGCAGCCTCCAGCTGTAAATCCCATTGTAGTGAATAGAGCTATTGCTAGGTTAGTGTGGATAGAATTGTAGGTGAGAGCCCAATGTCTCAATGCATGTCTACTCAGAGCAGGGATTTTCAACCTTTTTCAGCACAGGATGCATTGAAAATGCACAAAGCCATCCTAGTCACTCTTATTGGAGAGTAAGCCTCACTGACTATAATGGGGCTTATTTCTGAGTAAACAGGCATAGGATTGGTCGCTGAGGCTGCAATCCTCTGACAGAGCCCTCTTGTGAGGAGGAGAAGATACACTTAGAGGAGTCCTCTTGCAGACCGGTGAGTCAGCTGCAAAGGACTTCCAGTGGTCCTTGGACTATGGAAAGCAGAGGCATCTTTGGAGTTGGGTGTGGGCCATACCAGTGAAACCACTACTGGCCAAAATTGTGAAAATTATGGTTTTAAGGAATTATGGAATTTTATTTTAAGGAATAATTATGGTTTTAAGGGGCAGGCCTCCGTCAGTTTTGAAAGACTATGGTATCGTGCACAGCGCTGCATACACTGCATACAAAGCACGAAAGCCTGGGTTGGATTGTTATGGAGGATAGGCTGTTACCCAAGCAGCAAATCCCCCCTCTCCACGCCACTGAATTAGTCCAATGGAAAGGCAGAGCCAATACGATTAGATCCAGCTGGCGTTGCAGAGCTGGGCTAAGGACAGGAACTCACCCCGTCTTGTGGGGCCGACCCGGGTCTCGAACCCTGGCCTGCTGGTTAACAGGCACAGTGTCTTAACTGCTTGTGCCACCCACAGCCCATTCAAGGAATAATACCATAAAGTTATATTTCAGTCAATGTGTATTTTGCAGCAGAATGTAATGAAACAAACCCTGCTGAAATATTTTTCTATCAAAAGTTATCGTCAAAAAACCAGCAGTAGTTGGAAATGAAGGAGTGTTGCCATACCCACAGCCCAGGGTACTGTCACACCAACTACATGGAAGAAGGTCCATCAAGGGGGTGATGTTCTGGCTTCCTGCATGGGTGATGCAAACAAAGCCTGGTGATGCCAATGGTGGGAAGAGAAACGTTATACGAATGGATACATGGTTGAAGACCAGGTAACAGGCTGTGAGGACCAGTCAAGAACGGTGCAGAGACCCCAATGCTTGCTTCTGGGATTTGTTTAGTCACAGAAGTGGCAGTTGAGGCTGCTCCTAATGCCCCACCTGTTTTTGGAAGCTGATATATATCTATAACCTAGAAGTGTGAAATTTGGGGAGGGTATTCCTTCTGTGAGATAGAGACCCACTAAGGACTGATTTTAAAAAATTCAAACCAGAAGGTGGTTAAAAGCGGTGCAAAGTGTTTTTATCACTATACTTAACATTGAAGAATTGCTAAATTATCAACGCCCAGCCCAAAACCCTGACCTGAGAAGAATGAAAAATGACGTGAGCTCTCACTAAAAACCGGTTTTCAGAAATTTAATCCCTAAGGTAGTGAAAAGGGCTGCAACGTGTTTTACTACACTTAAGATTGACTGATCAATACCCAGCCCCAACCCATGCACCTAGAAGCATGAAATTTGGGCAGCATATTTTTTCCGTGATGTAAGGACCCATTAAGAACTGATTTTGTGCCTGGTAGTGCCTGCTATCTAGTGTTGCCCACAAGTGTCCTCTGGTGCCTGGTGCACAGCAGGGATATCCAGTGCCCAGTAGGGATGCCTGGTGATGCCCACTGCTTGGTGGTGCCCAGTGGTACTGGACAGGGATGCCCAGTGGTGCTGGACAGGGATACGTGGTGCCTGTTGGTGCCCATTACCCAGTGGTGCCTGGAAGGTGAGAGTGGGGCCAGGGCCCACTGGTGGTCTCTTCTGTCTGGTGGTGCCTGGTGGTGTCTGCTACCTGATGGTACCTGGAAAGGATTACCTGGTTGCCCAGTGCCCGTTGGTGCCCACTACCCAATGGTGCCCAATGGTGCCTGGTGGTGCCCACTGCACAGTGGTGTCCAGTGGTGCCCGTAACCCACTGATGCTTGCTGCTGCCCACTGCCTGCCAGTGTCTGTTGCTGCCCCCTGGTATTCTCTGGTGCCTTGTGTCTATCAGTGCCCAACTGTGCCTGGGGCCCACAAATATTCTTGGAACAACAGGTATATTCCCACAAAGACAGGTATATTCAGCTGGTATTATAATAAATCTGGAGTTCAAAAGCGTATTTATAATTTGGAGAAAAAAACAGAATCACCAGCCCACTTTGTTGTTTTCTTTTCTTAAAACTTTTAAATTTCTTAAACTTTTTAAATTGTTCAATTAATATTCCAAGCTGAATGTCAATGAAGCATTCTTTTAAAAACAAATGGTACTCATTTTCCACCATAGTTGCAGACAGATAAATACTAATAACGGTTACTAGATTTATTCTTTAAAGCCAAAATCTACTGCAGTTTAACAAAAATCTGTGTCATTCAGTAATATTTGTACCACGACACTGATAATGAGCCCAGTGTCATGAAAAACAGAAAAATGCATTTTGGGTTGAAACTATGCATCACAGAACAGAATCAATCTTCCTAATTAACTGCAAATTAGCAATCCCAAAATGAGTGGGATCAACCTGTCTTTACTGGCCAAGAATAATGTTAAGTATATAGCTCCCTCTAAGTGCCTCTAAATTACTTTTACGCCTATATAAAGTAACATTCTTTTAATCTAATGCTGCATTAGTGTCATTGGGCTCAAAGTTATAGCCCTGTTTTAAATTTCAGCAGATAGGTAGGCAGATAGAAAGATAAACAAATTAATAGAAAGATATGAAGATAACGCTGGTATTTTTATGTAGGGCTCATAAATCTTGTGAAAGGACAAACAAGGTAAAAATTAGTATTAATCTTAACAAAGAAAACTTTTGAATATAATAATTATTATATTTAAGTATTATAATTATTATATTGTATTAAAATTAGTTGTTCATAACAAACAACAAAACATGAAGTGGAAGTGGAATACAACGTGCACAAAGACATGATGTAATTACTCTGGATTGTGCCCTAAGAACACAATCCTAACCATGACTACTCAAAATTAAGCTCCACTGTGTTCATTGGGTCTTACTCCCAGGAAAGTATTTTTAGTATTGAAGCCTAAATTTGTTATATTCGAGTAAATATGGTACTTATCAGAATTATTTTTGTTGTGTTAAAAGTAAAGACACTGATTATCTCCCTTGCAAACACTTTTTTCATTTATAGAGCAAGATGTTGAACAGAAAATGTCATCTTTGGCAATAATGCCCATCACTTGATGGAGTGGAGGAACATCAGGAGGGTAGGGGAGAAATATAATAATTTATTCTCACCAAGAAATCAGAACAACAAGAAAAACTATCTGTATATAGTCCTGATCCTGTATGTGCAGCCCAAATTTCTTATGCAGGGTTTTCACTGGCACAGTTTTCTTTTGTGAGGCACTGGAACCAATCGAGAGAGCAATCCATGGAGTAAATAAAGACTGATTTGGCACAAAGTTTTCCCCCTGCTTTATTGTAGGGCTTCTGTTTTATACAAAAAAGAAAGCAGTACCCTAAGATGCAATATATTCTATTACATGGCTATGAAGTCTCCAAAAAAGGTATCGTTTATGGGCAAAGAAGGAGGTTGGAGCCTACTATTTTTGAATGCTACTCTGTCTCAGTCGTGGGGTATGCTATGCTGCGTAAATGATGCACTTACATCGTTTAGGATAAAGGGCCCTATCAGAACGTAAGCGCCTTAATTTTTATTCCCATCTCTCTTCGATTCATTTTGTGCCTGTAGGCAAGGTACTCAGGGCATGGTATTCACAGCAACATTTACTTATTTATAGCTTAACTTATAGTAGGAGTAAAAATATATTCTCTATACACATGCATATATTTGAACATGACCTCACACACCTGCCACAGAGTCCTGCTACATCTTCTAGGTCACATTCTAGAAGCTACTTCTTGCTAGGCTACTCCATCCTTTCAAAGTTATGTATCACACACCATCCACAAACACCCTGGAGTTTCAAAGCAGGCTATTCCTTATCACCAGTCTGCATTTTCGCTTTCTCTCCATGAGACTTACATGACCTGCCAGGTGGTGAGCATTTGTGGACACAACACTAAGCTGCTCAACTGCTCTTATTGATGCCAAGAAGGCATAAGAAAGAGACTAAACTAGCTGCACATAAAGGCTAAGAGGTCAAAAGGGTCTAAGTAAAGCCCTGCTAACTGGGCAAGAGGCACTCTTTCAAGTGGGTGCTCCTCTTTTATTTAGCAGGGAAGAGTAACTGACGCTTCTCATTCCTGCAATGTTTTTTAGAGTGGCTTCTGCTGGTTTTCTTGTGCTTCTTTCTAGATTGTGTGCCCTTTTGGGACAGAGGCCCATTAGCCATTATTTTTTCATTTTCTCTGTAAATCACTTGTGAACTTTTTGTTGAAAGCAGAATATAAATACTGTTGATTACAGTATATTGATACTGTTGATTAATGCAACAACTGACACTAATGTTAGAAATTCCAGTGACTCAGGCAACCATACTTCCACTCTTCCTATTAGTAGTTTCCTTAAAGTCAGTGATATATATTACACAAAATAGGAAAGTATAGCTGCAAAACTTCTCAATTTCATTAGAATTTCAAAACCCCATTAATATTTTAGACATTTTGAAAATATGAATAAACCCAACCCAGACTAGGATAACCACCTAGCAGAAAGTTTCTACTCATGAATTTGGAGCTGGAAGAAATGAACATGCAGACAGATCCTGCACAAATGATCGTGTGCTTGCAAATGTACATGTGCACACCTTGATGTGGTGCTAGGTGCCTGGAAGTTGAGGATGCCCAGTTCCCTGGCCTGATTTTAACACTAGAAGAGACGGCAAGAAGTCTCACAGCGCAATTCTAACCCCTGGTTAGACCAGCACAAGTCCCGGCACAAGTCCTGTGCTGGTCTAGAGGTGTTGCAAATGTGCCTCAAAGCACTTCAGCACCACTCTTGGGAGAGGGATGAAGCCAGTGAACAGATATGTGTTGGCCTCCACATGCCACTGCAGGCATGTGGAATTGGTGAGTTGTGCTGTCCTAAACTGGTAAGGATTGTGTCTCCAGTTTCACAGGGCAAGAGTTAGGTCACATTTCTGATGTATCAGAGCAATCAACCCCGCAACCCCAATCAGGTTGTCTCAAAAGGAATTTTTACCTGTTCCAAATTCTAAGGAAGCAATCAACCTTGCTGGCTTAGTTAAGTATACTTTGTGACTGTGGCCACCTCTAAAGAGCTTCCACCCTTAGTGAAAAGAAGTTGTTAGCGAAACAAAAGAAGGATCACCACAATTCTAGCTGTCCTCACTAACTCCATGGCTCTCCAAAACCCAGACAGCACTTATTATCAGAAACAATAATCAATTTGAATTTATGGTAAAATAAGCCAGAATATTGCGCTGATCCAGTGACGAAAAATGCTCAGGAGATTGTGTCATGGCAGTTTAAATATGATTCATAGCCAAATATACACCCAAGTGCACATGTAGTGCAACTGTACTATATCACTTTCAACACAATATACATTTAGATGCATATCTAATTTCACATCCGCTGTAGGCCTGCAGTTGCTGATCCAACAAATGATGTGCACTGAAGGCTGTTTCTGTACACATAAATTCTTGGTTGGAAGAGGCTAGGAAGCAAGGAGTGGGTGGTGGTAGTGAATAACAAATTTCCCGTTTGCACCCTGCCCTTCTGTCTTCTGAGGGATGTGATGCAACTTCTTCCAAAAATAAGATAGGAGCAAAATAACAAATCACAATTTTTTTTTCTCATGAGTTTGCACTTATATATCCTATTTTTGGGGATGCAAAACACAAGACTATACTTGCCTTGTGTTCTATGGCTCAAACTTTTCCTTGCTGCTGTTTCGTTAGTCTTTCAAACAAAATACATATAGCTCCGTGAAAGACTCTGAAATTGACTTAAATGAAATAAAAAAGGACATTTCTTGCCAGCTGCTAACATTTCCATGCAACTGATAAGACAGTTTTAAAATTACTCATTGCCAATTTCAGTTCTGCCAAATTTTTTTGGAGTTTTGTTAAAGTGTCATAAAATTGCTTAAGAATTTTGGAGGAGGAAAAATATTGATACTGGTTGCTGGCTACAAATTAAGTATGTATCCCTTTTTAGGATTGTAGATTGAAGCTAATTTCATTTCTGTTATAGCCATATATTCCTGGCTGTTTTACAAAATGCAATTCCTTTAGTGTACAGTATATCTAAATATTTACAGTGGAAAAAACTTTTGGTGAAATTCGTCAATCTCTGCTACACATATTCACTGTGCATGTGTGTGTGGAGACAAAATGAATAACTACAAGATTACACCCAGCCCCATCACAAGATGTAGCAAGGAAATAATACATTTAACCTTCCCAATGTATACAATATAGATTAAAATCATATTAGAACAAATTTATGCTAATCCCACACCCACTGGTTTAGCCCAAACTAGCCCAAATAAAAAGATCTTTCAAAAGATACTGTGGCTTGAACTTTGGCAAGCCTTCAGGGAAAGAAAATATCAAAGCTGAGGTTTCTCAGGCACTAACAAACCTCCATGGGTGCCTTGATGTATGAAATTGGCACTCTTTGCTGATCTTAAGAGAGCCTGAGAGGATTTGTGGGAGGAGGCCATCAGTTAGGTATGCAGGGCTCAAACCATGTAGGGCTTTGAAATGCAGGGCTTTACCCGGTTTACAGAAGGCTACAGAAGGAAAGTGCAGTTTCCAAGCCACTTATATATACTATGTGCTCACACACAGCTCTTCCTATTAAGAGATGAGCTTTTGGGATCTCCACCAGCCTGTCGGCAAGCATTTCACAAGCATGTTCTCATGCACAAGTTATTTAAGATGTAGGAACTAGAATGCCATGACCATAGCCTTGTTGTCTGATGCTGATGTCCTAAGCCTGCAATCCTAAAGACACTTTCCTGGGAGTAAGATCCATTGATCACAATGCAGCTGACTTTAGACATGGTTAGGACTGCACCCTTAATCTCATTGTCAGAAGCATTTCTACTACTTATAAAAATGTGTTTGGGGACCCCAACGCTATAAATGAAAAAGTAGCAATCATGTAATTCCCTTGTAATAGGCTGTCCTAACCCACACTGATCACACAGATCATTACATAATCTGCTAGCTAACACTCTCTTCATTCTTTTGTTACACACTCTATCTTTGATCATACCAGGCCACTCCAAAACATTCACTCATAACAAGCTCTAAAGTAATGGTATTTGGGCATTTCGGCCCAGGACCCCCTTTCAAATTTGAAAATCTGTCTGGGATCCCTTTCAATCTTTCCTCCATGTCTACTCAGAAGAAAGTCCAATTGCCTTCAATGTGACTGACACCTAGAAAAGCCCAGTGCCAGATTCCAGGATGGTGGATCCATCCTACCCTCTTGCAACCTCCCTGACCCGAAGTTGCGACTCCTCAAGGGGGTCCTGACCCCCATTTTGAATACTACTAGGAACATGCACATTTTTCTTTTTGAAGTGGTTGAAATGCTGTGGTTTTCAAACTGTGAATCTGGGACCCACCAGTGGGTTATGAATCCAATTTTGTTGGATTGCAAAACTGACAGGACAGATTAAGAAATGTATATTAAGGGCTGAACAAGCTGCTACTTGGATGGGTGTATATGACACTGCTACCCAATCATTATTATAGCAGCACTCTTAGGCAGGTAACAGCCCAGTGCCTCTAAAAAGTTTGAGAACCACTGCACAAGAATATATCACTGTACTGATGATACAAGAATATAGACAGTATCGGAGCAAATGTTTATTTTGTTTTAGTCACATTGAGAAAATGATGATTCCTAAAATGAATGAGACACACAGTTGTGTCCATTTTTAAAAAATGCATGAAGTTAACATGCATCAAAATGAAAAAGATACATACAGATCCCATCAGCATATGAATGATGAACTTGATGCCTAATCAGTGATTTTCAACACTTTTCATCTCACAATACAGTGACAAGAAACCAAAATTGTCAAGGCACACATCAGCTTTTTTTTTAAAAAAAATGGCAAAACACACTCCATGGCTAGCAGGGGGCTCACATCCCCAATGGTCTTAAACACTCCAGCACCCTTGGCATACCTTTGGACGACAGGTACATAGGACCTACGAGCACAACTGAAGCACTTTATTGTGCCACAACACACTGAATAAAAATAGCTTTCCTAGAAAAATTCTTCTAGCAACGCCAAAAATATGTTAATCAGGAGGCGGATAGAATGTGACTTTCATCTAGGAAAAAAGAAGCAACAGCATCTTAAGGGGCTCCTTGTCAATGATAAGTTAAATCTGGGGCGGGGGGGGGGTTAGTCAGGATATCAACATCATCAAAAGTATCAAATGTCATCAACAACAATCAACAGCCAGAAACAATCCCGATAAATAGGATATACTCTTCCTTTTCACTCATTATAAAAAGATAATAAGGCTGCAATCCTAAACACACTTTCCTGGGAGTAAGAATCATTGAACACAATGGGACTTACTTCTGAGTAGACATTTAGGATTGTGCTGTATGTTAACATGCTCAGTCTTGGTGCCATAAACAAATTGAAAAACTGACAGGGTCTAGAAGAGTGAGATTACCTATATCTATATGCAGTTGCTAACTACATTCTACCACGTCTCCCAAAAAAAATCCCCTTAACTGTGGATGAGATAACGTCAGTAACAAATAACCAGTTAACTTGTAGCTACAGTTAATTAGTAGCTTTCCGTTCAAATTAAACATATAAAGAATGGAAATTTATAAGAATGTTTCATCTTTCAGCATGGTATACTTTATTAAAAAGCAAAATTGGTGCTATAGTGAGTTAGAATCTGGGCAAGTTAAATTCTAAATTTGTCTTAGGTTTCCATCTTAAAGACACTTTCCTGAGAGTAAAAACTATGGGAGCTCGCACATTTATGTTGACGTAGTTATGGCGCCACCTTTGGGAAACCTATGGGAAATGCATAGAGCAATCCAGAGTAAATTTTTCTTACATCGACGTAAGAGCTCCTGTAGTTACTCTGGATTGTGCTGTAAGTCACCTATAGTCTCTCAGATCTTCAGTCAAATCTTCAGGTCAGCTGCAAATCAAGAAGTTCTGAGCTGACAAAGCAGTTAGAGAGACGTCTGAAAAGCAGTGATTATAAAAACAGTTAAATATAATAGGCTATCAGCATAGTGTAAAAAGATAGTGTTAGCCCATCAAGATCACTAAAATGCCACAGCCCTGTCTCCTCTATCTAATACTTCCAAAATCATTCACCACTCAGCACACTTTGACCACTATCAATCAATCAATCAATCAATCAATCAATCAATCAATCAATCAATCAATCAATCAATCAATCGAGTCTGTAGATAGATAGATAGATAGATAGATAGATCAATCAATCCATCAGTACTGAATTTATATACCACTTTTCAACAAAAAATTCACAAAGCGGTCTACAGAGAAAATTAAAAAATATATGGCTCCGTTTCCCAAAAAGGTTCACATTCTCATAAAAACTTCTTAAATCCATGTGTATGCTTCATGTTCACTTCCAGATGCAGCAGAACCCCATGTGCTTGCCCTCTTTAAAGGCCACATCTTAATCCTTCATGCTTATGTTCCTCCACTATTCCTACAATCCAGAGTAACTACGGGAAGACATAAGAGGCACTTTGGATTGCTCTATGCATTTTCCATAGGTTTCCCATATGTGGCATCATAACTATGTTGGTGTAAAAGGTCCCATAGTTACACTGGATTGTAGCCTATGTCATTAAGGGTTAAATTTCTCAACATCAGTTCTTGGTGGGTGTTCATGTGATATTCAGGGATTCTTCAGTGGAAAGTATAGGGAGAAAAGTGAGTTGTGCCCCTTTTCAGCCCCTTCCAGTTGGAATTTCCAAAAACTGGTTCTTAGTGGGTGCCTCCATCATGGAAGGAACACCCTCCCCAAATTTCACACTTCTATGCCCAGCTGTTTTGACTGGGTGTTGATGAGTCAGTCAGTAAATCCTGTTTTCTGGACCTCAGCTGAAATTCCTGACTCCCTTCACTTTTCCTCCATAGAGAAATGGAGGTGTTATGTTGGAAGTTTTATTTTGAACCACAAACTTCATGTGGATTTTCTTGTTATTATTTACAGAACAACATAATCATGCTGGACACCCAAGAGCAGCAATTTTTAATCTTTTTCATCTCTTGATGCTAAAATTTCAAGGTCATGGGTCGTTTTGACAGTTGACAGGGCACACTGCTGGATAGAATTGGGGCTCACATAGCCCATGTCCCTAATGATAAATGTCCCTCTCCCAAACTCCTGCACACATTTGTGGACCATTTATGGCACATCAGTGTGCCACGGCATACTAGTTGAAAAATCATTGCCTTAGAGACGAAATAAAAAGGAATGGTTCTATCTACCAAAAAGGACAAGAGCCCACCCAGAACGAACCAGGAGGCAGCAGATAAGGAAATAAAGGTTGGTATTATGGTATCAGGAGAAGGTGACCTCTCATCTCAGATACACATAGTTAAGATTTAGGTTTCAATAATAGTAGGTAAGGACTAAGAAAGTCTTGCAAAAGATCCCAATGGAAAAGTGGGTTTTGAGGTAGAATGTGAAAGAAGTAAGAGAAGCAAGAGGTTGTAACTGTTCTGGAACAATTTTCCAAATGTACATGAAAGGAAGAGAAGAAAAGAGAATGTCATGTTAAGAGACTTGGAGCCTAATCCTATCCATTGTTCAAGCACCAAGCCTGCCTCAATCAGAACACAAATTTCCTGACTTGGATATGGCCTCCATGACCTATCCCCCACCATAAGATGCAGACTAAGGGCACAATCCAGAGTAACTACAGGTGCACATAAGAGACATTATGTGCACCCACAGTTACTGCACCACTTAGTGAAAACCTATGGGAAAGTCATATTGCAATCCAGAGTAAATTGTTCTTACTCCAGAGCAAGGACTCCCCATAGTTACTCTGGATTGCGCCCTAGGCCCCATTATTACAGCACTGGAAAGTTGGATAGGATTGGACTCTTGCAGATTTTTAAACACATGAAGTTGTTGGAAAGAGGAAAGGTTAAGGGTGTGAAAAGAGGCTGTTTTTGTCCAATACTTAAGAATGAAGACTGACTGATCAATATCCAGCCAATTGTGTCCCCACTACCTAATGCACGGGGAGGAAGCATGCAATGGGGCGATGGTGCAAATGGGGGGATGGTGCGCATGGGAGGGTGGTGCACATGGGGAAATTTTGCACTAGGAGGGTGATGGGCATGAAAGGGTGAAGTGCATGGGAGGGTGATGGGCATAGGAGGATGGTGCACATGGGTGGGTTGGTGCACATGGGAGGGTGAAGAGTATGCAAAGGTAATGGACATGGGAGGGTGGTGTGCATGGGAGGATGGTGCATATGAGGTGTTGGTGTGCATGGGAGGATTGTGTGCATGGGAAGGTGTTGTGCAATGGGGGTATTGTGCAAAGGGGGATGATGTCTGGAGGAGATATTTTACTCCCTCAACATGGGTACATTTCGCTCGTATTACCATATATATTTTTTATATTAAATACTGTTTATCTGGACCTTGTTTGTTTTTATTTCATTTTATTATTATTTTTATATGTTTTCTTTTTCATGTTTTATTTTACTGCTGTACATCTCTTTGAGCTTTAGGAAAGCAGTTCATAATTTTTTTAAAAATAAAAAATAATAAACTTCACCTCACTTACCCATAAGTAAGTCTATAGAAGTCAATGGACTTCATTGATAGGTAAGTAAAAGTATATTAGCGGTGAAGCTGTATATATTTCACTATATATTTTTCTATATATACAACCGGTTGAAAGTAAAACAACATTTTGGATTCTATGTCAGGATTTAGAGTTTTTCTGCTAAAGTCAGACTGGAAAATGAACATATCACTCTCATATATCATATTTGAGATAGGCCAGGAAAGCTGGTTTTATTGGGGAGGAAAGGGGATTTTTGGATTCTAGCCAAAAGCAGTATTGGGAATTTTATACTTACCCTTTGAAAACCTTCTTGGAACAGACTGCTACCACATTTGGTTTATTATTGGTTAACTCCATTAGAACTAAACCAGGAGCACTAAATCAGGGAAATACATGGGAAGAGTTGCTTGCAAAACACAGTATGATTTTACTCCTATTCACAGCAGTTTGCACAGACACAAACACACAGCTAGTGCCAAATGCCAATACAAGCTTGAAAGCAGCTTTTGAGATTAAGAGCACAATCCTAACCATGTCTACTCAAAAGTAAGCCCCATTGAGTTCAGTGGGTCTTACTCCCAGGAAAGTGTCTTTAGAATTCCAACCTAAGCCTAAATTAATACTAACTTCAAGCTCCCGTAGTAGTAGCCTAACATGTGAGGTGTGACCCAAGATCTCCCAAGATGTGGGGTATTCAGGCGGACCCTGAATCCAGTGCACAGGCAGACCTCAATCTCCTATGAGCCTGTGGCCTGCTGAAGCCTTGTTGTAACTGTTGGTAATTGTTTAGTACTTAATGGAGTCTCTGCACACTGTAAAACAGAAGTACTCAGGCAATTCAGCCTGGGACCCCCTTTCAAACTTAAAAATCTATCTGAGACTCCCTGTCAAACTTACCTGGATGTGACATCAGTCTGATGCCAGAGCGCCTTCATGTTTACTCAGAAGTATGTCCTACTGTCATCAACAATAAGACTTACTCAATGAGACTTACTCCCATGAAAGCCCAGTGCTAGATTCCAAGATGGCAGATCCCACCCTGTCATGACTCCCCTAAATCACTTTAAGTACCACTGCTGTATATGATACTGATATGATAATTTTAAAAGCAAGTTGTGTGTGCAACTTCTCCTGCATTCAACTATAGGCAATGCCTACCTTTCTCTGATCCATGCCTCACTGTCTCCTCTTTAGTACATAGGATAGTCCCAGGTCTGCATATTACCCTGCTAGAGGCTCCCTGAAGTCCCTGCTTCATAATTCAGCCATCAGAAGGAGGCATTTAGGGAATGAAAAGTTATCAGTCATCACGACCATTGTGTCAAAGCGCATCACCTTTGTGACACATTGGAGCATCAAAGGCTTATAAAACGACTGCCCTGAGGCCAATCCCAAAACCAGGTCTTGTGTGTGGCAGTACTCCAGAGTGCCGCTAAGACAAAGAGATGGCTCAGCCTCAGCTTCCAGCTGTCAGAATGGGATATTTTGTTGTCTGTGTATAATATCACAATTTCCAGGCTGTTGTGCGGGTAGGGTGGGGGACCCACACCTAGCACTTCCCCTTCAAATGGCAAATCTCTCAATGCAAATCAGCCATAGGGGAGGCCAGATACTATTTTGACATGTTATTTAGTGTCTTCCTAATACTTTAAATTTTTTTTCGTACCAGATAAAAACGTCATTATTCTTAATTACAGAAGCAGAATTTCAACCCATAAAATCCAAATGCCACCTTTCTATTTCGATTTTATATTTCTCAACAAACATTTAAAAGCACAAAAATGAGGCCTCCTTAGTTTGTTTAGTTAAATTGGTATTGCTTTGTGTAAAGCAAAAACACACACACGACTATAATTTGGTGAACCCTTGTCTTACTCCTCTGTCAAATTGATAGGATACTTTTATTACGAGTGGAACAGTGACTGCAGGGAGTGAAAATATCTCAGTGAACTCCACATAATTCAGTTGACTAAATGTAATACTTGCATTACACCAAGAGATAATGAAAACAGCCTTGGCACCAGTAAAAATGTACCATCTCAGATTCCAGGTCTTGTCAAAAGATGATCCCATAAATCATGCCTGAATCTTATTTAATGTCAAAAGCCAGTAATCTATCTGAGTGCAATGGGTGCACATCTCAATGAACATACATACCAAAGCACATGATTCATACCTTTACAACAATAGGGTTACACATACTGACGATGCATCTTACGGAGTAACTTATAACACTCTATATTAAATTATTTTGCAATTTTTTTGTGGTTTACTGACATTTCTTTAACATTTTTTATATGTACTGGTAACATCATCTGACAGAGAGCCTTATTCAGATTTTGAAGGCATGGGTAATTTTTCTATTTTCTATCAAAATACTACATAGCTGTGTGGCATCAGGTTGAGTCTTCACTGACCTTAGGCCAATACAATAAGGGCTACTTGCAGTATGGAAATAAAACCAGAAGTAAGGAATGCCAGTTAACATTCAAATGTCTAGCAACCTTTTGTTCAGGTGTGTTTATTTTTGCAAATGAACAGGTGAACTAAATCAGAGGTTTTCCAACTACAGAGGGCACACCTTATCTGCAGATCCAGCACTTGGAGATTTCACTATCCAAAGGTGCCATGGATGCAGCCATCCCCTTTGAAAAATGTTTTTAAAAGTAAAAAGGAGTAAGAAAATAGCTTTCTCTACTATTGTGCCATAAAACTATGCTCTCTGCAGGTCTGCAGAGCAATCTTTTCAGCTTTTAAGTTACTTCCAGGTTCAAACTTGCCCCAGAATGCATTGTGTGACCCAGAGTGACTTACTGGAGCTCGGAAGACTGCTCGTTTGTCTTTGCAAAACTATATATCTATAAGAAATAATAAATTCTAAGACATCAACATGTCAACAGCAATTTATTTTTAAAATTCATCTTATAAGGATGTTCTAATTAAAAGTTAGGAGAAGTTTTGCACTGAGTTTTGAGATTAAAAATAAAACAGTTGGATTTTGATGTGATATCAATTACTTTTTATTTTCCAA
The DNA here is from genome assembly GCA_030015325.1 of Cryptoblepharus egeriae. Taxonomy (NCBI): domain Eukaryota; kingdom Metazoa; phylum Chordata; class Lepidosauria; order Squamata; family Scincidae; genus Cryptoblepharus; species Cryptoblepharus egeriae. The sequence continues at coordinate 7,434,083 of JAREYC010000001.1, forward strand.
CTATTTTTAGATATTTGAAAGAAGGAAATACAGAATTGACAAGTTTAGGGCCAATTCTAACGAATTTAGGCCAGCTTGATGTACTTCTCCATTCTCATGGTGGCAAGAGGGTGCCAGCCCATGTCTGTGCACTGCCCTAACCCACTCCCACCCCCACCCCCAGGAGCGCCACAGAAGTGCTTTACGGCCAGCATGGCACTTGTGCCAATCTTACTAGGGGGTTAGGACTGAACTGCCAGACTTTTATAGAGTCCCTATTACTGAGTATAAATAAAAGAATCCAAGGGCGACATCCACAGCTCAGCACTGTAGTGACTTGCTTTGGAGAATCAACAATGAAATTATTATTTCAACAGGCACCTCCAGTCAATGCTATCTGATAGTGTAGGTCACTGCATCTTTTTAGATCATGAGTCCATTAAGTTGATTTTTTCCCCCACCTGGCAATTTTGAGCCAAATTTTAATACCGTTCTTAAGACACAAAAAGAGTAGTGTGTTAATTCATTCCACTACTCACTCCCTCAGTAATTGCTGTTCAAGGTGGTGTAAGGTTTATTTTTCTTTTTTCCCCCCTTATCTTTTTGCTTCAAGGAAGTTTGTTGTTCAAGAGGTCAATATACAGACTGAAACCTCAGCTTGCAGCAAATGACTCCAGAAGATAAGTGTCGTAGGGAAGTACATGGCTAATTTAATATCTCACTGATGTTTACTTTGCAAGGTGAAAAGGGGGGGGCGGAGGGAACTTGCATGCATTTTCAATCAAATGCCAAAGAACAAGGCAGGTCTGGGACAGCAAGCTGGGACAGCAAGCCTGAGCTGGAGTGAAATGCAAGGTAGAACGTGAGTCATACCCACAGTTTTGAAAAAAGCTTTCTTCTATAATTACAATAAAACAATGAAACAGGAAATGAAACTGGCAGCAAGTTCAACCATACTATCATGCTCCCCCCTCCAAAATCAGTTAGAAGGGTATGAATTTTGGACAGTTTGGATCCACATGTTGCTGGGCAAAGATCAGAAGCCCCTTCGGCTGATTTCCTGGATATCCAGTGCAGAGAGAGGTGAATCTGGGCCCTGTCAGGATAGAACAGAGCTTCCCTGGACTGTAAAATTTAACAAAAATCTAAAGCAGTAAAAACAGAGCAATGAGAGGGGAGCAGAGCTTCCATGAGACAAAAATTGCACTCAGCACTGCATTCCACTTCAGAACCTGCTGTCACTTTAATCAAGGTGAATATTTCTGCCCATCCCAGAAAAGTGACCCTTCTTTGCAGAGTGCAAGTTTTTGCCAAAAAGCATTTTAAATCAAGCACTGTCACTGCATTTGTTATAATCCTAATTCAAATTAACTGGGTGGATATTGAATTTTTTTTGCCAACAGTTAAACCAGTTCAATCTTCATGACACAGCTAATTCTTCACATGACTGAGTTAGCTCTCCAGGATTTAAAGGCCCCTTATGATGTCCAACTGCTGCTTGTCAATATGGCACAGTTACCATGCCCTGACTGGCCTTAACCAGTGGTGGGCTTCAGGGAGTTCTGACAGGTTCTATAGACCCTTGTCTAATGAGTGCCTGGTTCTGAGAACCGGTTACTAATGGGACATAGAACCTGTTGTAAATTTAGGTTATTAGAACATGGAACCTGTTGTTAATTTATTTGAATCCCACCACTGGCCTTAACATGCCTTTTTTGCTGGAAAGAGGACATTCCCTATAATCAAGAGTAACTACGGGAGCACGTAAGAGACATTTACATCAACACAGTTACTGCGCCACCTAGTGAAAACCTATGGGAAATTCATATTGCAATCCAGAGTAAATTGTTCTTACACTGGAGCAAGGACCCCCCATAGTTACTCTGGATTGCACCCATTAGCAATGCTTGTCATGTAGGATTATACTACAGAAAACTCTTTAATGCCTGTCAGTGGCATCATAAGGAGAGGCAATCGTGATAGATGTCCCCAGTGAAAACATACCACCACTATAGACAGACAGACAGACAGATGGATAGATGCCAACTAAGGGTAATACTTAAACATCTGGTAAAGTGGGTTCCAGTACTCAACAGTTTATACTACAATGAAATTATAGGTCTACGGCTGCAAACCTCCAGCTAGGCTGGCCTAAGCCCTGACTTGTCCTGTGCTGTCCTGTGCTGTCCAGTACCATCAAAGTACTGTCAGACACTTCTGCATGACTCATGCGGGAGGTTTAGGCCTATACACAGACATGCACTTGCCTCCCTATATCACCACAGGAAGACCGATGAGTTGTGCCGGCCTAGGTTAGGATTGCACCCTTAGTAAAGTACAATACATAGTACAAACGACAACAGATGTTTGTATGAGGGTAACATTTTGACATAGCTGTTTCTGTGGAAAAAGCAACAAAAGACAACTGTAACTTGCCAGGGAAAGACAAGATAAAACTTCAGGTCCATCTATAGCAGGGGTGTCAAACTCATTTCATACAGAGGGCCGCAATAGCATTAATGGTGCCTCCTGAGGGCTGCAATCCAATTTTTTGCATGTCTACTCAGAAGTGCCCTCCTTTCTCCTGGCTCTTTCTCCCTTCCAAGGAAGCTGCTGCTGCTGCTGTGCATAAGCCCTCCTTCCTCCTGGGCTCTTTCTCCAGCTCAAAATGAAGTGTGCTGCCAGCACTACTGAGCTGCTTCTGTGGGTGGGGAGATCACTTGAGGGCCGCATGTGTGCCTGCATAGGGCTGTATGCAGCCCTTGGGCCGCCAGTTTCACATTCCTGATCTACAGTAGCAGGCCTCCGTCAATCTTGAAAGACTATGGTATTGTGCTCAGCACTGCATACGCTGCATGCGAAGCACGAAAGCCTGGGTTGGATTGTTATGGAGGATAGGCTGTTCCCCAAGCAGCAAATCCCCCCTCTCCACGCCACTGAATTAGTCCAATGGAAAGGCAGAGCCAATACGATTGGATCCAGCTGCGTTGCAGAGCTGGGCTAAGGACAGGAGCTCACCCTGTCTTGTAGGGCTGACCCGGGAATCGAACCCTGGCCTGCTGGTTAACAGGCACAGTGTCTTTACCGCTTGCGCCACCCACAGCCCCGATCTACAGTAGACAGATAAAATATCTGTACAATGTGAGGATAGAGAATAATGTCAGACTTCATTATTCAGTAGACTTCACTGAAAACCTTACTGCAACTTAATATAGGCTAATCCTAACCTCCAGTCAAGCCGGCACAAGTTCCATAAAGCTTCACCCATGGGAGAGTTAAGCCACTGCAGGGGCAAATGCTGACCTCCCTATGCCAGAGTGGAAAGATATGCCATGTGAGGTAGGTTGACATAAATTTGTTAGGATTGCACCTAAAAGACATATGTTAAATATTTGCCCTGATTGAATAGGATCAAAAAACCATTATGAGGAGCCTGGTGCAGTTACAAGAGGATGTTGCAGCCCAAGCCAATGTATGTCTACTCAGAAGTAAGATCCATTATAGTCAATAGGGTTTACTCCTAGGTTAATATGGGTATGATCAGAGTTGCATTTTGTCATCTTTCTGTCTCATTTTTATACTCAAAGTTCACAACTTCTTACACCTTTCAACATTTGTATCACTACAAATACAGTACCATATCCTGTGTTAGTGATGAGCTTGATAGGTTAATTGTGTGGCAGGGGCAGGGAGGAAAAGAACTCTGGTGGGGTGGTTCTTTCTCACCTGCCACCCCCACACTACATGTCACTGATGTGGGGTATGAAGAAAAACAAGCTTTTAATGAGTTCTGAACCAATGAGGAAATTGTGGGTTGACAACCCACCCAAATGTTACTTTGGATTGAAGTCCAGGGAACCTGGGAATACAGGATATTCCTCAAAAGCCAAGCACTGTAAGAAACAGTGCTGGGAAATATCATCAATGATATAGCACTGACTGGCCAAAATGCACTTCTCACACCGAGCTGTCAATCAACCAAGAGCATTGCAACAAAACAGTACAGTATTAAGGAAGTGGCATTACCAGAGGTATTACTACAATCCCACTGACATCTGTTACACTATTCTGGAATGGGTAGTTAAAAGATGTGGCCTATAGCTGTGTGTAAAGTATTGGTTGAAAACATGCACTACTGATTAAACAAATCCAACTGAATTCAGCATTTCTTTTTCACATGAAACTGAATGCCTGGTGAGCCTTGCGTTGCCAGTTCAATCTTTTCCCGTTTTTCTTCCAGAAGAGAAATACTGTGAATTTGTGACATCTGTTCTATGGCATGTTAGAAAGCTATGAGGTTTTGGAAATAATAGGCACACACTATTGTCTACAAAGTGGTATATGGTAGAATAAAGGACACTGCTTTAAAATAAAAGATGTCCTTAAAATAAGGTACATCTGGCAGCTCTAGGTAAGCCAAAGGTTTCCTTTGAAATAGAATTTAGCGTAGAAAGAAAATTAGATGAAATATAGCCAACACATGGTTCTAATAGAGCATACGATACCAGTATAATACACAGTTCTTGATTGCAACAAGATTTCTATAGAGCAAGTTTCACATAAATGCTAAATCTGCCAAGGAACTGAGCTGGAAGGAACTGAACAAACATGGTCTATATTGCAACCCTTGCATACTGATGTGTAGAGAAAAAAAAGTCTATGTCCAATGCTTGATTTGTTATTCTACTCTTGGATAACAGAGAAGGGTTATTCTTTAAAATCCTAAACATCAAGAGGAAGCCCTATTATATATTCTAATAACACCTATGACACTTGTTGAAAACAATAAAAATTAGGCAAATGTGACTTTGCAGAAGATTGTAGCCAAAATGATTCATCAAATTTGCACACGTGAAACAGATAATTCATGAACCAAAAAAAATTAAAATAAATGGCTATACTGTCTATTTCTGAGATTATTCAAGATATTCATTGTTGTGAAATTTGTGTTTGAATTCCACAAAACTTGTTGCATTAGACCAGGGGTCTGTAAACGCCAGTCGCGGGGCCAGATGTGCCCCTCGCCGAGCCCCCTCCATCTGGCCCTCAGGCATGCCCTGTAATTCTCCAGTGACAATGGGAGCTCTGCTCTTCAAAGCACCTCTACTTCTGAGGGTATGTTGAGGGATTTTTAAAAAACCTTTTGCTGAGAGCTGGTATCATCTTTCTCCCTTATTCTCTCTGCTGTCTTACGTCTCTTGTTTATTTCTAAAAGACCATGTATGTCAAGTTGTTTGCACAGCTTCTGAGTAAATTTAAATTTCTAGGAAAAGTGCTACCTCTAGTATGGGCCACTGTTTACAAAACTGCTGATCTGACATAACAGGGACAAGAAGACACCATGCAAGAGAGTTGCCAACATCTCTGTCTGAGCACCAGAATGGATCTGTCCCACCAGTACTTTATGGATGAAAAATACTGGCTCAAAGCTCCCCGTTTCTAACCCCCCTCTCTTTCTCATACACACACACTTGATTGACTGGAATCAAGTTGAGTCCTGCTAACTATATCTACTCATTCCTTAAGTAAGCAAAAATGAATAGTGGATGAGATTAAATGATGTCATTAGGGTTAAAGTTGTACATGTTGGCATCTGATAAAGCTCTGGCCAAGTAAAACATGAGTCTGCTATAGCCCACTTCAACATGCACTTTCTATAAACACTTAATAACAAATATCTTTCCATTTATTCATGCATGTTTTTGATTTTGTGTGCTTAGAAAACTAACTCTATGAAGACATATGTGGTAGATATTTATGTATTTTTTGCAGATTTTTGGAATTTCATACAGATTATTGGAAGTCCAAAAAACCATAATGATGCTCCTGCATTTTAAAATGTTTGTCCATTAAAGATTGTATCTAATTTATAACAAAAAAAATAAGATACGATTTCATAAATTCAGTTGACCAAAATTAGTCTCAGTAAGGAGAAAGATTTGTTTACGAGGTACCACAAAGATCAATTTGGTAGAATGAGCATATATAAATACAGTGATACTCCCATAACTTATCCTAAACCTGGTTGTGAAACAATAAAACTAAGTGATATCCGAGATCTCTGCCCGAGGCTATCTGAAACAGATATCTATGCCCTCTCAAATTATCTTCCCTAACCAGTAGAAAACAGATTAAAGTAGTTCCTAAAAGGAGTGATATGGAATCTGAAATAGGACTTAGATTTAGATCTATCTGTTGAAATAAACCAGCTGCCTCATGTTTACCTGGTGAATCAAGCACCTCTCTCACTGACAACATATTAGGCAAATTCAGTTCCTGGGGCAATTTTTTATCTTCAGACATATTGACGCTATGTGGAAATAGCTACTCATATGGCAACAATTCACCTGATGACACAAAGGGGTGGAGGAATTTGCTGATCTTGGAAAAGGACACATGGCCCAACAAGCTTTTTCTCTTCCAGTCTGTATCATCACCACATCTCTGATTTCAGCTCTACATCCTTCAGTCCCTTCTCTCCCAAGGTAAAAGTGTCCAACACATTTACATCACTCGTTTCATTGACCAATTTCCCCATGTTTACTAATGTCACAAAAAGTTAGCCTACTCTTACAGGTACCAGTTTCTAGCTCTTTCAGCTCCCAGTGGATATTTATTTGTGGTTTTGAATTTAACAAAATTCTAAGTAAGGGCAAAATCCAGAGTAACTATGGGGAGTTCTTGCTCTGGTGTAAGAACAACTTACTTTGGATTCTAATATGAATTTCCCATAGGTTTTCACTAGGTGGTGCAGTAACTACAGGTGCACGTAAAGTCTCTTACATGGTCCAGTAGTTACTCTGGATTTGGGGGTGAGCCTCGTTCATGTTGGTGGGAGCCAAATTTCCATGTTCTCCTTCATTCCAATGCTTTAACTTCAAGGCATAAGGTTAGTTATACTGTTCATCATTAAACAGCCTGAGAGCTCCGTTCTATCCAGCATTTCAGAACTGATGTGGCTGTGCTAGCGTGGTGTGCATCCTATAGAGCAGGGCCTTTACAGAGACCTCCTCAAGATAAGGGAATACCGTGTTTACTCAAACCTAATGTGCACTTTTCCCAGCTGAATTCAGTCTCCAAAATTGGGGTGCACATTAGATCCGATGGCACATTTGATTTGAGTAAATACAGCATTTTGATTATAAGTATAGGTCTGTAGTTAGTTTAATAGTTTACTGTTATGGTAACATAAACCCATTGTTGTATAAAGTAATGCAGTTAGGTAAAAATAATAACATAAACCCATTGTCATATTATTATTGTCATATAACTCATTGTTGTATGCAGTAAAAATAAATTTTACATATGCTCTGTAGCTGTGCATTACAATCACCAGTAAACTTTAAAAATCTCAAGCTTTTTAAAGTAGGAATGTGCATTAGATTTGGTGGCACACTAGAGTACATACAGGTATTTGTTCCCTTGCTTCAGGATCTTATTGATGCTACATTTAGGGCTGGAAGACACGAGAAATTAACAGCTCTAAATGCAAGTATAACATCAGAGGGCCATTTATAATTTACTCTATCAACTATATCATAAAACATAAAAGTAGTACTTATGGGTTACTGACGGACAGATTATGGTTGCTTAGGTAGGAAGAGGCAACAGGCAAATAACTGAGAAAGTATATTGAGGCTGCACTCCTTTACCCTCTTTCTTGGAGTAAATCCAACTGGATTACTTCTGGGGAAGCATGCATAGGTTTGTTCTGTTAGCTTGCTTAAAATGTGACTTTAATGAAATCACAAATGGCTTTTCCCCCAAATATGTGGCATAGCAGTTCATGAACCTCTTCATGAACTGAATCCCTCGGGTGTTTTCACAGATTTTGCCAGACATGTAATTAAATAAACTGTGGCTGCAACTGAAAGTCTATGTAAAGCAGTTGTTCGTTAAGTACCGTATGCGCTCAGAGGCTGGTGTCTAAGTCTGGGTTTGGCTCTGGCACCCTTTCCATGAAATATCAACAGCCTCCACCCTGGTTAACATTTTGTAATAGGATATAATAAGTTTATCTTCCCTGATGTACCTGACAGAATGATTTGTATTTTAAGATTACCTGAGACTCCCTCAAAAAGACCTACACACAGCCTGGGACATTTTTTTAACATAAATGCAAAAAACTTAATCTTGTGGGAAAATTTATACCAAAATGGATTTTGTCTTGGAAATTTGGATGAACTGTATTCTATTCATAGAGTCGGTGGATGAAAATCCTCCTGAAATGAAATCCATATGTGGTTGATACGAGGTGATAGGGAGTTGGTCAGCATAACTATTATTTGATTGTTAACTTCTCAGAGATATCTCAATAGTCAATAAAACACAGCTCTAAGCAGACCATCATAAGACCTGGAAAAGCATGTTCTTGAGAACTCCAGAGTCCAATCAGTGTTTGAATATTAGTTCATTAATATAAGATGCCTAATGTAGAATGACTGAACGGATATAACAGATTAAGAAATGAGGAAACATGATGTAAAGATATAAAATCATAATTCATTGCTATAACTTTCTATAGCTAATGAATAAGTAGAATACTTACTGCAGTACATTTTTGAGACTTGAACTGCATAAGATACAATGAGCTGTCCTATAATGAGTAAGGTCCATTGTCTCCAGGACAATCTACAATAGTAACAGCTCCCCAAGGTCTCAGGAAAAAAATTCTAAGATCCAAGATCCTAGTATCACATCTAAACTGTTATGCATATTGTGTCCAATGCAAAAATAAATACAGTGGTGCCTTGGTTTAAGAGTGACTTGGATTAAGTATGTTTTGGATTAAGAGCAAAATTTTCTCAGAACAGGCTTCCATGGCCAGGGAACTCACAGGGAGGACTGGGGGTAGCTTGAGCTGGGGTGGGGTCCTGGGAAAATTTTGGAACAGGGTTCCATGGTCAGGGATCTCACACGGGCAAGGGGAGCAAACTGAGTCAGATGTGTGTAGAATCTGTGTGTGGCAGTGTGGAAGGTGTGTGGAGGTGTTGTTCTATGTGGGATCTGTATGTGGCAAAGAGGAACGTGTGTCTTTTCAATGTTTCAATGCTGCTCCCCATCAGCAGCATGTCAAACCTGCACAAAAAGGCAAATATTCCATTCAGCCAATGGGTAGCAGTGACTTTGTTAGTGATAGTGAAAGTCATCCTACAAAATAAGTCATCCCCTCTCTTTTTTCTGCCACACACCAGCCATAAAGGTTTTCAAAGTACAGTACAGCACTGTACAGTATTTTATTGATTACAGTGTTTTGTAATCATTTTTATATACCATACATATTTTAATATAAACATTTTTGGACTGTGGAACCAATTGTCTGAGTTTTAATTATTTCCTATGGGAAAATCCTCTTTGGATTACACATATTTTGAGTTACAAGCATGCTTTTGGTACAAATTATGCTCATAAACCAAGGCACCATTATATTATTACCTTCAAACTGGCTCTACATTTTGTAATTGCCTGGACCAAAGGAGGCAGAATGCTCTTGTTATCATTAAATATTCATGATACAATTGCCAGCCCAACCCCATTGAATGAGATGGCTACAAACATCTCTTTCAATTCAGAATTGATAACCAAATTGATCTTTTCCATAATCCTGAGCCAGAATATCATTATTTGCTTGGTGATTGGAAGATTTTGCTGTGCAGAACATTGTGGTTCATCCACTCTTGGGACACTCTGTTCAGATTCTGCCTTAGAGCCATACTTATAAAGCAGGCCTCCGTCAGTCTTGGAAGACTATGATATCGTGCTCGGCACCACATATGCTGCATGCGAAGCACGAAAGCCTGGGTTGGATTGTTATGGAGGATAGGCTGTTACCCAAGCAGCAAATCCCCCCTCTCCACACCACTGAATTAGTCCAATGGAAAGGCAGAGCCATTATGATTGGATCCAGCTGGTGTCACAGAGCTGGGCTAAGGATAGGAGCTCACCCTGTCTTGTGGGGCCGACCCGGGTCTCGAACCCTGGCCTGCTGGTTATCAGGCACAGTGTCTTAACCGCTTGTGCCATCCACAGCATCCATACATAAGGCCTTTCAAATAAAATTCTTCCCATTTTTTAAAATGTTTGGGACCTCCTATGTTTTTTCCTACCACCCTTCATTTCATCAATTCCCAAAGCATGCTGCAGTGAGAAGACTCAAGCAACACAGAAAGATTTGGGATGGGACCCAAAAGGATTCAACATGTATAACATGATTTTCTGTGTCCTTTTTCAAATGGAACCATTTGTGTAACACAAAACCTATTACTGATGTCAGGGTCCCTCAAAAGTAAATTCAAAGTTTATAGTGCAAGGGAATGTAGCATGAAGAAAATATTGACAGTCTCTGTTCATCTGCTCTTATCAGTCGCTTTCATTCATATATAGGGATCTTTGTACCCTAGTAGATTCAGAGAGTTTAGGTAAAATATATTAAGATGAAGGGAAGATCTTTATTGCAAACTGTGATAAAATTTGAAAGATAATGTGTTGGAAGATTCAGGCAGAAAGTCACTTTTCTAATATAAACAAAGATCAAATCCCTTACTATGCCATCTGCATGCTGTGTATCAGACTTACCCTACAATCCAGAGTAACTATGGGAGCACGTAAGAGACTTTACGTGCACCCGTAGTTACTGCACCACCCAGTGAAAACCTATGGGAAATTCATATTGCAATCCAGAGCAAATTTTTCTTACACCGGAGCAAGGACTCCCCGTAGTTACTCAGGACTGCGCCTTTAGGCAACAATCCAGAGTAACTATGTGACCTTTTACATTGACATAGTTACGGTGCCACCTATGGGAAACCTATGGGAAATGCATAGCGCAATCGAGAGTAAGTGCCTCTTAAATCTTCCCATAGTTACTCTGGATTGTAGGGAATCTCCCAGGAAAGTGTGTTTAGGATTGCAGCCTTGGGTACAATCCTAACCTAGTCATGTTTGTGCACTGTCCTAATCTTCCCCCAGGAGTGGCGCACAAGTGCTGTACAATACTTTGTGACATCCCCAGGCCAGCACAGGACTTGTTCTGGGGCTTCAGCCAGCCTAGCTGGGGATTAGGATTGCAACCATAGACATAGTGCATATAAACCTATGCACTATAATCACAGAATTCACTTCTACTGGAAACACTTCAATCCAGAATTAGTGTTAATCATGGTTAGGGTTCTATAATAAGTAGTTATTTATATTTCATTAATTTTTTTATTTTAAAATAATATAAAACAAGGCATATACTGTAACATAGGTGACATGTAGGTCTGCACTTCAAGCATTCAAGCCATTCAAGCAAGATATTACTCCTGTTAGACTATGCTCTGTGTCTCCTGTAGAGGAATGTGTCTAAAGTTATCTCTTACAAAAGTTCATAACATTGTTTCCGGACATTTTATTGAAATTAATCTACTTGCAACAAGCTGCTGTTTGTAGAAAATCATTTTCATATCCCTAATTATTCCCCTAACATAAAACTATTACAAAAGTGGACAGATGAGTTATTGCAAATCTTAGTCCCATTTCTTCCTATTTATATTCCCCTCCCGTTTCTTCTTCTTATTTATGTTGTGTTTAAAAGTTGTATCCTCAACAGTCTAGTGAAACAAGATGGCAGTACTAGAAAGAACATTTCTTATAAGACACTGTACATTATGATAGTTCAAGTTCTTTACCTTTTCACCTCTATATCATCTTTTCTATGATTATTACTAGGGTTAAGCAATGATATTTAAACACACGGATAGCTTAAATGAATGAATAAATTTATTAAATTAATAATTTAAAGCTAAAGAAAATGTCTCTGTGTCATTAAATAATGAAAAATTTTATTCTTCTGTAATCCCAAAATTAGATTAAAATGTGTACTGTCCACACAAACGCATTGTTTTAAATTCAGATAATTTAACACATTAACATTTAATTAACATAGGCCAAAATAATAACAAGTTTTCTGGGACTGACACAGTGGTGCCAGTGGGACATGTGCTATATCCTACAGTCATGGAGGTCTCCTCAATGAAAGGGAATGTTTGTTCCCTTACGTGGGAGTTGCATTGCCTTTACCTCAATGCTGGAAAGTTGGTGGGGATTGCATCATAAATAGTAGTTGTTGCCTGTATCAATTCCTAAGATATGAGTTTGTTACCATTAATGTACAGAAGGTAGAATTTTAATCAACTTCAACAATTCTCTTATGTGATTTGCATTATACCAATATTCTTGCATCTTCTCCTGTTGCAAAAGGAGTCAAGGACCATGTTTAGGCATGTTGTGGCAATTCTTGAATTTCAGTGTTTGTTTCCCACAGGCACAATTAATTCAGAACTGCAACATATTTTTTCATTAGTACTGTTTCAGCAATTTCATTTGTTTTCTTTGCATCCTGCCTCTTGCTGAATCAAACTTCACAAAAACTCAGTATATTTTTGTGTCTGGGGTTGGGGGTGAGGAATGAGAAGTACACACAAATGGAAATGGTGAAAACAGGCCAGTACTGTATAGCATTCCCAAGTTCACTGACCAGGTCAACACTGTTGACAAACCAACTGCTGCTACTTTGAATTACACAGCCTGGCAGTTAAAGAACTCATAGTAATAAAAGCAACATATCCCTGCATACAATCAGGAGATCTCAGAAGCTGCAAGTCACCCAATCCCAAGCCACACAACTATGCCCAGAAAGTTCAAAAGCATCCGTTACATCAATACAAGAGAACCACACAAGTGTCATCAAATAACACCAGAAAACTACACTATGAGAAAGATGTAGCAAAATCCCTTCCTGATGCCATTAACTGTCAACCAACAAGAGAAAGAATCTATCTCAATAAGCAGGACAAAAATAATGATGAATCAATAGCAAAGACTGAACATAAGGTCAAGTGAGCAAGCAAAGAACCAACTAAATCATATCCTAGATCTCTGACTTGAATAAACTGGAAGATCAGTGAAGAAGGGCCTGTCCCCACAAGCAGCCACAACCTAGTAGCTCCAAATCAATTGGAAAAGAGACAATGTGGCTGATAGCCATGCATTTTTCTTAAAACTTTGAAAAGTACTTGACATGAAAATGGATTCCTTCTACCAACTCTGGAAACAGTGCTCAAATTACAGGCGCCAAGGTGGGACAGAGGAGCTAATCTTTCATAAGTAGGGGGAAATTTAAGTATGAAGAACAGCAGGTTTATATGTCTGCAAATATGCACATATCTCAACTTTGGCTACTTCAGATTCATAACTATACACAGATATATGCATCCTATGTGCATTCCCAAAAATCAAAGTCATCCTATGAAGCATCTAACTATTCTTATGCTTTAAATGCAACCCAGAACATTTAGTTCACTGTGGCTGTAACCCTAACCTCCATTTACACCAGCATAAACCCCAGCATAAATCCTATGCTGACCTATAAACATGCCATAAGACACTTCTGTGCCACTCCTGGGGGTCAGGCTGCTGCAGACATGCGCCGACCTACCAACACCACTATGGGAAGATATGCTAGGTGAGTTAGGATTGTATCCTGGTATGCAATACAGTATGCAAAGGCTGGACCAATGGAACTTGGATCCACCAGACCCAGATAAACATCCCCCTCCTCCAACGAGGCGCAGCCCAGCAGTAGCCTGCTCATACATAGGTTACCTTGGAAGCAATTCAGCTGCCATGGTAGTCTTGGCGCCATTGCCATGGGAAGCTCAGGATTGGCTATTACTTACTGTATTTTGTTCTGCCTTTCTTTCTGAAGAGACCCAAGGCATCCTATAAATAAAGTTATATAGCTAGAGAGGGTGCAGAACACTAAATTTTGCAGGGAACCTCACCCATGCAAGTGACCCTTCCACATCCTCTTTGCAGTCATTCCAGGCATTTTACTCTCCTTCATGGATTGACTCCAAAGCATAAGTAGATGGTCCACTTGCAGGTTGCAATGAGGATCCCTGCAAAATTTAGTGCTTTATGTTCCCTCTAAGTATATCAATGTATAAATGTATCCATTAGACACCCCCCACACACACATATACAAAAAGAGCACTTGAAAACAGATACAGAAATACTTCCCTTACAGCTGTGTAACAGTTGAGGCCAAAGCCTGAAGATAGAAGACTTTTTAGGAACTAGCCTGAGAAGAGGACAGATCTCTCATTTGTTTTAACTGTCAAACTATTTTCTATTTATATTCTTCTCAGAGGAAGAAGTATACATTCAAAGCATGTTAGAATTTACATTGTTGGGAATGGTTTGGCATAATGTGTTCATCCAGTGGTATTGCCTTATGCATCTTCTCATTGTGTGATAAGATATTCCATTTTCATCTCTGCTATATTTTATTATCACATACTAAACATAGATTTGTATGTTTCCCACAAATGGAAAATAGATCTGAATTTTATTTACAAAAATAGCATGAGAAATTTCTCAAAATGCTGTGGATACTATAGCATGTAGGAAGCTGGAGGAAGAGGGGTTGTACGAGTACACAAGAAATCCCCACAGCTGAGTAGGAAGTCACTCAATACAAATAGCTCCACATATGAAATTGTATCCACATGTTTCTATTTTTCAGTGGTTACCATTTCATTGTTGCAATGCATGAATGACCGGAAACAAATCTAGACTGCAAAGCAGCCTATACATTAGTCAAGGATAACCCTGCTCTTTTAATGAAGAAGGTTAAGAACTCTTGAAATGAAGAAAAAAGATATATTCATCATTTCCAAGATGTCTTCCCACAAAGAAAGACAATTGAAACTTTCTTCTGTTAAAGACAAAACGAAAAGTTAATGGGCATCCAATCCTAAAGTTGACATATGCCAACACAGAACCACCTGTACTTGTTCTTGAAAGTCACAAAAGTGCCAGAAGGTACGCTTGCATTGACTTGAGAGCCAACACAATTGGAACAAGGATTTGTGCCGGCTTGTCAGTGCCAGATCCACAGCTATGATAGTTGATTGAGGTAGGCTTATGTCAGGAGATGGAGGGAGAGGGTGATGAGAGGGAACTCTAAAGACCGAGGTAGGATCTGGCCCAGGATCAGCCATAGAAGCTCATGTCATATCCTAAACCCTGCTCTCAGGCCAGCTAGCTCTACATGAGACTCTTGGATTTGCATCAGATCTGAGTAGCCCATAGGAAAAGCTGGGTCTTGCATGGGGTAAAAGGAAAAATATCCCCTTACCCCAAAGTGACCACTGGCAGCCTCCTACCCTGTTCTGGATACATTGCAGTCTATGCAGCCTGGCTTGGGTTTGTTCTGCAAGTGGAACCGGCCCAAGACATTTAATGTCAAAAGGCTGCAATCCTAAACACAATTTCAGGGAAATAAGACCCGTACCCTACAATCCAGAGTAACTACGGGAGAATGTCAGAGACATTACATGTACCCTTAGTTACTGCACTACCTAGTGAAAATCTATGGGAAATTCATATTGCAATCCAGAGCAAATTGTTCTTACACCGGAGCAAGGACTCCACGTAGTTACTCTGGATTGCGCCCACTGAACACAATGGGACTTATTTGAGTAGACATAGTTAGGATTGTGCTCCAAGGCAGATACCCCAAATGGTTTACCTCTGGTAGTAAACATTTATTTGTAAAATGCATACATTTGCTTCTCTTTAGTGATATTCTAAAATCTACTTTATAAGGCAGGCTGCCTCTGCCTAAATGTAGGACTTGCCATAAATAAAATCCATGGCCTTACAAGAACACTTGTAGGCTTGCTGAAACTTCCTCACTCACCTGACTGGAAATAGTATTACCCCAACATTAAATGCAGTTCTACCTCTCCTATGTCTGATGTCTACATCAAATGCACAGGTGACAGGGACAGGCTTTCAGAATCAAAGGAACAGGGAGGAGAACAAGTTTATAATGAAGATTAAAAACTAAATGATGAAATCTGTCCAGGATTGTCTGAAGCCTTTTCCTCATTACCGCCAACGCCCTGCCTTTCCTCCTACCGAATAAATACGTCTGTGATGGATGCAGTATCAACATGTCATTAAATACAGTTTTGAAATTTTATATTGCTCTGAAGAAAGGAATTTTTATATACACATGTGTTTTCTTGGAAGGACAAATATAATCTCAATTTGCCAGACAAACTAACAGTAATAATAATCTGTAATAAGATTGTAGATAAATATATGTTGTGCATTTATGTGCACAGTATGTGCATTGCTATTATACCCGGCATTCATATGTACATATCCAATGTGTGGAATGAGGCAAAAGAAATATTCACCCTGCCCTCTCTCCGGAGACAAAAGCTTAGACCTGCAAGTTTTCAGTCCAAAGTGGATTTTTAAACATCACCAGAAGAGAATTAAACAGAATTCAAGTCTCAGTATTGTATATTCTTCCTTTCTCCCTTTCTTTTCAGGTTAGGAGTTTATTTCGCATTAATCACCCTGACAGAAGCAAGGCAACTCAATTTTCTGCTTCTGTAGGTAGGCACATCACTTTCTGTACAGCACTAGGCATGAAAGGGGCTGCAGCTAAGCTTTGCTTACTGGTGTAATTGAAATGCTATCCACACTATAGGGTGCATTAAAGTCAGATAACGGCAGTTCCTGTGGCCAATTTAAGTAGCTTGACTTCCCTGGGAAAAAAAAAATTGCCTGACAGATAAGGCAGACAAACTGGCTAATTCTCCAAGCATGTCTCTCATTGTGATCCTAGAAAAATGAGAAAAAAATGAATTGCAGAACCACAAAATCAATTGACCCTCGGGTAGCTCATCAGGCAGTGAGCCTGATAAACCTAAAAGCTTTGTTAATGTCTGCCTGCCTGTATCCCACAGATAGAGCACTTTGTAAATGAACCTGCTTTGATAAATATATTAAGGAAAGCTGTGAATAAAGGCAGAGACTTCTCATTTGTAAATACAACCTCTGCTACATGGAATTAGAATGATAAAATGGAGTTCCATGTAATTAAGTTTGTATAAGGCCTGAAATCCGTGCAAATACTTTCCCTGAATTTTGAAAGAGAACTGTCAGTTCAATTAATCTGAACATCACCCTGAGAATGTACTGAACAAAATTAAGCTGCTGATAAAACCTGGGCCAGTATTTTGATAAGTAATTCCTATATCATTTCTTGGCCACTGTGATCATTTTATTTAATCCGCTACCCCCCTTCTTTAGTTATACACTAAGCCATGTACAAAAGATGGATGTTCACACATCACCATAACAGTAATCTACCATATCAAAAAGTATAAAATGTTGGAATCTTGTTTCCCCTATGTAAAATATCAAAGTGAATAAATTCCTATAAAGAGTTATTTAAAGGCCTATATCTAAATCAGTACTCAACTCCTAAACAAAGAAATCCACTGAAGAATGGATAACCTAAGAATTTCAAAACTATGTTGCTTTTCAGGTGCTATGCCATGAAATAAAATGAACAGAATCTGACCCTACAATCCAGAGTAACTATGGGAGCACATAAGAGACATTATGTGCACCCATAGTTACGGCACCACCTAGTGAAAACCTATGGGAAATTCATATTGCAATCCAGAGTAAATTGTTCTTACACTGGAGCAAGGACTCCCCGTAGTTACTCTGGATTGTGCCCTAAGACTCTGTTGGAGACTGTATGAATGATCTATTGAAATGATTTATTGAAAGAACAATAAATCTAGGGCTGCAATCCTAAGCTCCAGTTAGGCCAGCATAAGCCCCAGTATAAGTTCTATGCTGGCCTGGGAGTGTCACAAACGTGCTGTAAGACACTTGTGCACCACTCCTGGGCAAGACTTAGGCCAGTGCACAGCTTGCCTCACTACATCACTATGGTAGTGGGAAGACTGATGAGTTGTGCCGGCGTAGGTTGGGATTGGTTGCTAAGTTAGCCTTCCTTCTCCATAATACCTTCTTCTTCTTCTATACCAACTGTTTCATACCTAAAAGAACCAACACTGAAGCTCATCTTGTCAACAGCATTTGATTCAGAAAATTAAAAACAACAAAAAATAGCACTTCAGCCATGGAAGCAAATATATTGATTTTAGGGTAACTTACCAGTTGTTTACTTGTAGAATTGTAAGTCCTGTGTCTTGGGCTAACTGTTTCTTCTGCTCCTCTGAAGGGTAGGGATGCTAATAAAAAGAAATGTTTTAAAAGATGAATCAGAACTTAAGAAAGATGCACTGTTAAGAATGAAACCATCTTTGATGTGTTCTGTGTCCTTGGGGATTACTATAACTTCCAATTTCATTTTAAATTTAAACCCATTAATGGATCAGACTATACATTTTCCATCATATTTAACCTGGGGTTGGGGGGGACAGAGAGCAAGACTACATCCTTTAGCCTCATCTCCAGTGAGAGTTTCTTCCAGCTAGATATCCATCTGTTGGTAAACAGGTCATATTTAAATAAAATCTAATATGCAAGTCAAAGTTGCATTGTAAATGCCCCAAGTAGAGCGGAATTTATCATGCTCCTCAGACCATCGTGCATTGACCTGTGTGGGGCCACTCACTATTCAATTATTTGGTCCAACAGGATAGATGAATCTGGTAGACACCCACAGGGAGAAAACTAGGGAGAAAGTATACAGTAATCTTATCCTGGTTAGGGATGTAAATGTCAAATCACAGAATGCCAACCTCCTCACTCAGCTGATCCCCATGAACTATACCCCTAATTCCACATCCAATCACACTAGTTGGGATGGAGGAGTGGAGCTAGTTTTAGAATAGGAGCCAATGCTTAGCTTTTGAAAGTACCTTTCACCACCTCTCCACACCATCCTTGCCAAAATCCCCTTGCTGATTTTATTCCCCCATCAAGTTCTGCTACTGGACATGAGCTCTTACCAACGTAACACAGGTCCCAAACATGTATTTGTATGTTACTGTTTGACTTTCAAAATCCTTACATGCCAATGCAAAGTCACCCCATCCTGCAAGATTTAAGTATCCTCTTCAGCTCACAACCTTTTACAGAGCCCAAAGGGCATCACCACTAATTTTACAGAGCCCACAGGGCACCACCACTTATTCCACAACCTTCCCCCTCAATGACATTCCTCTCCAACTAAGGACACATTCCTAGCCAACTTTCCAGCACCAAGGTAAGTGTAATGCATTTCTAAGTTAAGAGATCAAACATTATCTTACCTTGAGGACACCTCAGTGTCTGCCCTCACCCCCACTACAGGTTGCAGCACATGTTCCACTGGTGTAGCTATGCCAGTGTTGGAAAGTTGGTTGCACCATAAGTATATTGTTTACTCTCCCTGAAGGTTACCTCTTATATTTTCTGCACCTCAGTCAAATTAAGCTTAACAAATTCTTCGGTTTTTGGGTAACTTAAGAATCTTAACTAGCAAGAAAATGGTCAATAGAAAATACCCTCAATGAGCAGATCGTTCACCTTGTCAAAAGTAGGAAATGTTGCATTTCCCCCAAAAAATTCTTTCAAGTTTTCCAAGATAGTGGATATGAATGATGGTCACCACTGAGAAACTCATGTCCCACATCTAAGGAAACTTCAGTTTGCATATAGCTGATTTTTTTTTAGCTCAGCTTTTCCGGCTGATCAAAATGCTGGGCCCAAAATTACACTTCTTCATGATTAACAATTTAATGAGAAGTAGATGCATTAGGAACAGGGCAGTACAATTTCCTTATACAAGTAAAAATATATGTATTATTTTGAAGAAATACCCTTAACAAGTTACTGTAAGTTTTCTGTACTATTCTCATGACTCCTTTTTAGTTACAAACCAATTTGTTACTTAAAGAACATGCTCATTTTATATAGGAAGTAGCAATTTATTCAGAGGAGTTCAAGTGCAGTCTCTGATGAGACACTGAAGTGTAGTTTGATTTGGCATTACATTAAATATGCATTTATTTTAATGTATTTTACATGTACTTGATTCAAAATATAGCAGTCCTAACTTTAACAACTTTGAGGTTGTCACAACCTCGATCACAACTGGAAAACAAAAACAAAGTTGTTTTCTTTTGGCACTACTGAAATTTAAACATGTAAATACACCCCAATATCTTTAGAAACCCCCCAATTGTCTCATTATTAAAAACAACAGCCTGGAATTGATTTTAAAGACCTATTTTGAAACCACAGTATAAAATGTTTATGCTGTTGGAATATCAAGAGAAGATTGACGGCAAGCTAAGCAACAGAGCTTTTCAGCAGAAAAGGGTTAAATAGATGTGAATGAATACAGAAATAAGGCTTTTAATATTCTGCAAATATTAACAAAGAAAAATGATAATGTTGCGTTAATGTGGGTTAAGGATGAAATGAAAATAAATTTTTCTGATTGCTAAGTGTTGACACTTTTTTGGCTTGTTCCTCAAGCCTTTTTTTGAAGGCTGTGTAATTACAGAAGGCTTTTCCCCACCTTCCCCCTCCTGCTTTGAGCCCACATTAGTAATGACCCCTTCACTGCTTCAAAAACCACTAATAGTCTTCAGCAGAGGCAAGAAAAATGAACAGGATAAATTGGAATCCACAGTCAGTAATTTGCATCATATGAGTCTGCTTTGGCCACTCACACTATTCCTGGCTATCAATCCTTTGCTGTCAGGTGCCGCACTCTGCCACCATGATAAATTCTCCTCCTAACATTCTGATTCCTCCAAACAATGTAATTGTCCTCTATTCTCCTCTTGGTAATGGAGATAATGAATGACTGCACAAACAAGAAGGATTGCTCATCACAGGCACAGGGGTGGCTTCAAACTGAAAAGCCTTGAGTACGAATTTTAATTGACTGAAAATCAGGGCTGGGGGTGGAAAGATGGGAGAAATAGTCTCTACGTTCTGCAAGCTTGTTTCTTTTCAATGGGAGAGCTTTCTCCTGAGGACATATCTTCTGAAAAAGTACACAGAAGTAGATGATTTATTTAGAGAAATGTATAAAACATGGCCCTCTACCAGCATTATCTTAATAGTATCCTAAAAATTTGATAAAACTATATTACTATTGAAACTCAAGTAGAGTCCATTCTGTTAAACATACATTATACTAAACAGGGACTTTAAAAATTAACATAAAATGCTATGGGAAGAAGCAATGCGGCTTACTCTCAACAAAGTGTGCATAGGATCGTGTCCTTAGTCTCTCTCTCTGCCTATATATATATATATATGAAATACGTGTCCTTAGTCTCTCTCTCTGCCTATATATATATATATATATATATATATATATATATATATATATATATATATATATATATATATATATATGTATGTATGTATGTATGTATGTATGTATGTATGTATATGAAATACAAATACAACACTGCTTCCCTACCTGCCCTACACACACACACACACAAACACACACACACACACATATATATATATAGGTCAGGTAGGGAAGCAGTGTTGTATTTGTATTTCATATACATATGAAAATGAGTACGCACCAAGTTTGTAATTTTACATTTTACAAGTCAGTGGGAAAGCTACACAAACCAAACTGGGTCAGTGATACTCTCTGATACAGTACAATGAATTTTGTACCCTACATCAACATATATATATATATATATATATATATATATATATATATATATATATATATATATATATATATATATAAAAAAGGTGGACAAGTTAAAGAAACTCATCCTGTGCAAATAGTGACAATCTAATTGCATCGGTGTTGTTAATCCCTTTCTTAAGTCATAAGAAAAGTGATGCTATGGGTCTTTAGACATGAAGAGGACTGTTTATCTGAAAGTGTTTTGGCAGGCCGCCACCATATTTCTAAAATTAAAGATAGGATTTGAAAACAATCACCGTTTTGAGCAGTTCAAGCTGCAGCAATATGTTTCATATTAATTTACAAATATATGTATATATGAAGACTTAATTCCAGAACAAGTAAATTCCCACTAGTGAGTTTATCACATGCTTTCTTACACTTTATTAGAACAGACATCAGATTGAAATAATAAACATGTGAGGCCGCCATTCTTCTTTGATCTGAGTTACTGAACGTCTAACTAGCTTGGATTTAAAATAAACTTTAGTATATTTTCACTTCGAAACTGGAAGGAGACCACAAGGAATAATTTGCTGTAATTTTTCATATTGTCTGACTGAAACTATAGTTTAGTCTGCACATTGCTAAGCGCTGGACGATGCTCACCCAGTCACCCATACGCTAGCCAAATATTCGTGCGTGGATAATACTGTATATAGTGTTATATGGTGGCAGGCAACAGTGACAGATCAACAGTAAGAAGACAGGCAAGATTGAAGTTAAAGACACTGGGGACAGCTGTATATGCTTCCCAACCCAATCTAGAGCTACAGACCTCAAGTGGCATTATAGTTCTTAAACACATTGCTGGCAACTATCCAGCATGTAGCTGATCTGTAGAACTCCCTGCCACAGTATCTGGTGATGACATCTAGCCTTAATGCCTTTAAAAAGGGATTGGACAAATTCCTAGAGGAAAGGACCACCATGGGTTACAAGCCACAAGGGGTGTGTAGAGGTGGACAACCTCAAAATGCAGGGAAGGGCACCTGGATTCAGGGGTCTTGTGGTCTTGTGTGCTCCCTGAGGCATCTGGTGGGCTACTGTGTGATACAGGAAGCTGCACTAGATGGGCTCTTGGCCTGATCCAATGGAAGCTTTTCTTATGTTCATATGTTCAAATCATTTCATGTGAGAAGAATCATTATCCAAATTATAATTATACATTTTAACCAACTCAGAATGAGGCAGTCTCTCTCTTAACTTTAAAGAACAGATTTTCAGAGGCAAACCTATTACACACACAAACAATATCTTGCCCAAATGGACCAAGACAAGCAAAAAAAGGCATCTGTTTCTCCAAGAAGATGTTCTTTAGCCTTATTAGAAAGAGCACCTTATTTGAGAGCCACTACTATGGCAGAAGAAAGCAAGCAGAAGTTTGCTTGTATCCAGCAATGAGACACCTTGCTTCACCTCTCTCCTCACAGTAGTAGTCCTGCCTGAGAAGACGTAACACAAGAAATTCCACCACTCTGTGGACTACTGAAGGGGAAGAGGACCTTATCCATCCTTTTCTTCAAAGAGAAAGCTACTTCTTACTTCTGTTAAGTTACATGGTCGGGCACCTATGGAGATCCAAATCTCATGTGGCACTGGGCTCAGCAAACTAGAAGGTGGTGTTGTGGTGCTTGGATGCACAGAAGGGAACATAGGCAAGGCAACACAGCCCCTGACATCAAATGGTATTTAATGGTTGCATCTTTTCTGGGTAAAACCAATAGCTACAAAGGCCTCTCAAAAACTTCCCTGCTTTTGCTGGGTTATCTAAAAGACTTATGCCTTCTCCCAATGTCCACCCACTTCCCCTCCATGGGCCTAGCTACTATTATACAGTCAAGTGCATATGAATCCAGGGGCATCACAAAGGAATAGGGGTTTGGCCCACAGCTGGTGATACACACAGGGGGGTGTGGCCCCTCCAAAATGCAAAATGATGGAGTGCACTACCCCATCATGTCATATATCACTGGGTGCATATTGAAGAGCAGAATCCAGTGCAAAAATCAGTTTTGATATATCTCGTTCCTATCCAAAGTTATGGCAAAAAAATTAAAAACAAAAATATGAATAGAGCTATATGGAAAGTGAACGTGCCCATATTGCGGCTTTTCTCACTATTAGGCAAACATGCTATAGTCTGCCAGAGACGGCAGGATGAGAGGAATCCAAGGACACCAGAATTGTCCTGATCCAATGAACACAGCCCCCAAAATCACCCCAGAAGGAAGTCCCTGGTAACTGCATTGATCACTATGGGAAGTGAAATGGATCTATATCGTAGCTTTACTTGCAAGTAGGTGAACTTGGCTTAGATCATTGGAAAGAGCAGGCTGAGAGAAATCTGTTCCTGATTCATTGAATGCAGCCCCCACCAGTCAGCCCACAAGGAAGCCCCTGGGTTAAACCCCTTTGAAAGTGAAACTGCACAGCTGTGTTCACTGGCAAGTAGGCAAGCATGCCTTGGGTGGTGTGGAAGGTCAGTCCAGGGGAGTGCAAGGCTTCCAGAATGACCCTGGTCCTATGCACTTGGAACTCAGTGTATGCTCCACAATGTAATGAATGTATAATTCACAGCATTATGCAATGAAACAAACCACCCTGAAATGTCTTTAACCTATCAAAACATATGGCCCCAAAACCAGTGGAGGTGGGGCAATGGCACGTAGCTACACCTGCCATCCAGGTTGTAGTGCTACCCACTCAATTGGGGTGATGCACTTGCCTCCTGCACCGCATGACACAAACCTTACTGACGACACTGCATGAATCAACTAATTCTCTCACAGTGCAATCCTAAGCATATCTGCTCAGAAGTTAAGTCCCATTGTGTTCAATAGTACTTACTCCTAGGAAAGTGTGGTTAGGATTGCAGACTATAGCAATGAATGAGATTTGGGATCAAGACCAAATGGGTTTCCAAATGGGAAATGAATGCTAATTCCATACCCTCTATTTGAAAAAAGCCAAAGTGAGATGCTGTCTGTCTTTCCCACAGCACAAGTTCTCCTCTCTTTCTTTCTTTCTTTCTTTCCTCACAGAGACACAAACACAGACAAATCTCAACTCTAATCAAGCATTTGCTCCTACCTGCTGGGAAGAAAGAGAGATGTTATTGTTATGACTTTGTTAATTACTTGGGAGGTGTCAGACACTGTGGTGAGGAGCAGCAGTATAATCAGAACTTGGAGAGACATCCAGGAAAAGATAGCCAGAGGGAGCTCTGGATCACTGCTGATGCAACAGGAACACTAAATCCTCATTTGTATTGTTGTGGGATGAACTTCCAGCATTGCTCTGCCGGATACGGCTCTACTGGAGGAGATACAATGCAGGCATTCTATGACTGCCTATTCAGTCTCCTCCCAACCACAGAGGAGGACATTTTCCTCTATAAACAGCACTGCTCTCAGAAACGTGGGTGCCAACAGCTTCATCCACAGCCAAGATAGAGACTGTTCGGCTAACTTTCAGGCTGCTGTAAATAATGTGGCCTATTGGAATTTTCTCAGAAGGATATTCCCAAGCTTCATAGTTAGAGTTGGTTGGGTGCAAATAGCACAGATCAACTATAATATGTATACACTGTCTTACCCTTCCAGGCAGGTTTATGTAACGGAGACCCTAGGTAATTACTGGCATTTTCATAATGTGCTACTTTTAAGTCCTGAGCTGATTAGGATATGTTTCATCTCCTCTTTTGACTTTTGTCTCACATGGGATCATCAAAAGATGGTATGTCCAGAGTGGAGACATGGTATTCTTGCAAGGTATTCTGACTACAATCCAGAGTAACTACGGGACTTTTTACACCAGCGGTTCTCAAAGTGGGGGTTGGGACCCCCTTGGGGGTCACCTAGAGCTTTCCTGGGGGTTGCCTAAAGACCCCTGGTGCAGGGGGCCAGGTCAGACTTGCCAGACCTCTGGTTGTAGCTCCGCATGCACTGGGGCTGACTGATAGCTTCAGGGCCCAATCCTATGCATGCCTACTCTGAAATAAATCCCATTATAGTCAGGGTGGCCTTTACTCCCATGTAAATGTGGATAGGATTGCAGCCTCAGGGCCCAATCCTATGCATGCCTACTCTGAAATAAACCCCATTACAGTCAGGGTGGCCTTTACTCCCATGTAAATGTGGATTGGATTGCAGCCTCAGGGCCCAATCCTATGCATGCCTACTCTGAAATAAATCCCACTGTGTTCAATGTGTGCATAGAACACACATTTCATTTGTAACAATGAAAATACATCCTGCATATCGGATATGCAGCTCCGATAAAGTGGGCACCTCACTTTTAAGAAAGATGCAGCCAAACTGGAGCAAGTCCAAACTGGAGAGCAAGAAGAATGATCAGTGGGATGGAAGGGAAACCCTACGAGGAAAGTTGGGGGAACTTGGGATGTTCAGCCTGGAGAAGAGGAGGCTGAGAGAAGAGAAGAAGAGGAGGGCATGACTGCCCTCTTCAGATACTTGAAGGGCTGTCATAGAGAGGAAGGGGCTCATTTGTTCATAGCTGCTTCTGAAAGCAGAACCAGAACCAATGGGTACAAACTGCAAGAGAGGAGATTCCGGTTGGATATCCGGAAAAAATTCCTGATGGTGAGGGCGGTTCGGCAGTGGAAGAGATTGCCAGGGGAGGTGATGGACTCTCCCTCATTGGGGATCTTCAAGCAGAGGCTCAATGAGCACCTGTCGGGGATGCTCTAGGGGGATTTCCTGCTGCAGGCAGGGGATTGGACTAGATGACCTACTAGGTCCCTTCCAACTCTATGATTCTATGATTCTATATTTATATTATGATTCATAACAGTAGCAAAATTACAGATATAAAGTAGCAATGAAAATAATTTTATGATTGGGGGTCCCCACAACATGAGGAACTTATAAAGGGGTCACAGTGTTAGGAAGATTGAGAACCACTGTTTTACACCAACGTAGTTACGGTGCCATCTATGAGAAATGCACAGAGCAATCCAGAGTAAGTGCCTCTTATGTCTTCCCGTAGTTACTCTAGATTGTAGGGAAAGCCCTTTGTGAAATCTGCTTTGCAGAAGACCCACCAAACTCATTGTTTAGTGACAGTCACAAAACTGGTGAATATTTCCTTAGGGGGCCATGGAAAATTCCAGTAATGTTTCCACTATGCTGTTATCTAAATTAATAACTCTGGGGGCTATTAATTATTGGTCCTTGGGTTTTTAAACTTTTTTAAAAGCAGTGGTTCTTAGGGCACTACAGAGAACTCAGAGAAGTGGTGGCTGTGCCAGGCATTGCCATCTTCATCAAACTGAGATTGTGTGAGATTTTCAGTGCAATCCTAAGCATCTCTACTCAGTAGTAAATCCTTTATTTCATCATGGCCTACTCCCAGGAAAGTGTGATTAGGATTGCAGCTTTTGAATGTTTTCAGAAAACATCACAAAATCCCAAGAGAGTCTTGGAGGCTATTTTGTCTTTGCAAAGCAGGCAATGACAGGATGCCACTAAAAAATTCCTGCAACATGAGGGGCGCCATGACCAGGGTAAGTTTGGGAGCTGCAACACCTTAAGTCCCAATTTAAAGACAATAAATGCAAATGACAAACAAATATTTGTTTTTTCCCAAAAGCTGGACATCAAATTGGTGTTTTGCCAGTTTGATGTTACGACTAATAATAAGGGGGGGGGGGGTTGTGGTACAATCTGTACTCACATGATGCCCCCATTTGGTAATTTAGGAAACACTGCATGAATTGTTAAAATGTTCATAATGGTATAGATGCCAGGAGAGAAGGAATGTATCACAACTGACGATCAATATATCCTGTCTGGTCCAGTTACACATAATAGTTCAGTCATGAATAATCTCACCTTATGCACACTCAAAACAGTGTACGAGAATTTAAAAAACAATAACATGCTATATTATAATACCATAAAGATCAACAAACTAGGAGCAGAAAAAAGCAGAACTATTTAATGGCACGTCCTATACAAAATTTGATTTGAAATAAAAGTTTTAATATTTGTTTAAAAGTAAGCAATGAAAGTGACAGAAATATTTCTTTTTATGTAATGTATGAAGCATAACTTGAAACAGGACTGATGATAAGAGGTCTCAAATCCCACAGGCCAGAAGAAGACCATTAACTATCAGAACAACCACTCCTCCCACACACTGTCTCAGCTTGGAAGAAGCCTTGCCTGGCTCCTGTTCCTTGGAAAATCCCTTGAGCAACCACACCTTGCTTGTACAGCACACTTGACTATCAAGAAAAACTGTACTGTAGGAGCTTCCTGACTAGTAGTTAGTGACACAAAACAAAGGTCTCCAACTATAGCTGTCCATGACCAAGTCCAGTTAAGGAGTCCATGCTAAGTAAACGACTGTCTTCTTGACACAAGTCCTTTGTTATACCTTTTGGAAGATGGAGAAAAGGTGAGAGTGAGCAACCAAGGGCCATTAGGTCACAAAAAACCATTCCTTGATGAGTTTAAACACATCAAGCCACAAAAACTCCCATAGGTTTTATGGCTGAAACCCTATAAAAAGTTGGGTCTCCAGAACATCATGCCCACATTTGTCTTTCTGCCCTGCTACTACTAGATTGTGAGCACAATCCTAACCATGTCTACTCAAAAGTAAGACCCATTGTTTTCAGAGGGTCTTACTCCCAGGAAAGTGTCTTTAGGATTGCAGCCCTCATGCATTTGACTGGCTGAGGTGTGTTAATCCACCTCTATTCCAGCTGCTAATCAAGAACCACTACATAAAACCAGCAGCCAGGACTGTTATCCACCTTCAGTCTTCTCCTTTCCAACCTTATTCCTCTAACCTCTTCCACCAGCAACTAAAAAAAGCACACATACTTTATGGGTCACTTTACAACACACTTTACAACATGCCCCCCTGTCCTGAGAAAGGAGATCCAACTCTCTTGCCATCAACCCACACATCCTTTTCTCACATCTTCCTTATTTTATTGATGACATGCTTAGTGCCTCTTATCCCTCTTAGTGCAAGCTCATAATGTATGTTTGTGGAAATTGCTTTTTATTTTAGTTTGCCCTCTCCACAATAAAGGTTTATTTGTTCACCTCTCTAGTCCTTCCATGCTGAACCACTGATATGTGGCATTAGGTTCCCAGACCATGAATGTTGTCACACATGAAATACTGCACATGAACATGCACACACATGATGAGTGTGCATGTTAATACACATCTGAACCACTTCACCTGGTAACAACCTCTCTTGGTAGACTACTCTGTAATCTGGATGCCATAATGGAAAGTTGTATAATATGATCTAACTTTTGAACCCTTGAAAACATTTAGATAGGTGTCTGAATTCAAATGTCATCCATTTGCAACACATTAATTTCCATGGGATGAGTGTCTTCATCCAAATTCTCCCCCAGAGAGCAATCACATGCAACTACACCCCATAAAAGCTGGATCAGAGCAAAACTTTTTGTTAGCAGCAATGACGGTTAATGGAACCACAGAAACAATATGTCAGCCTGATTGTGTTGTGATTGGGAATTCATTTCCTCTCCGGTATTGAAGGATTTAGATTTGAGGTCATCCTCAATGATGTCACTGTGTAGCCAACTCTTATTGACTCTGGCATTGTGGACTCATCAGTTTTACTATGGGCAAAATCCATAGCAGTTACAGGTCCACGCAGTTACGTCAGCCTCTAGTGCAGTGTTTCTCAAAGTGGGGGTCGGGACCCCTTTGGGGTTGCCTAGAGCTTTCCTGGTGGTCGCCTAAAGACCCTGCTGCAGGGGGTCAGGTCAGGCTTGCCTGTAGCTGCACGCACACTGGGGCTGGCTGACTGAGCCTCAGGGCCCAATCCTATGCATGCCTACTCTGAAATAAATCCCATTATAGTCAGGGGGCCTTTACTCCCATGCAAATGTAGAATCATAGAATCATAGAGTTGGAAGGGACCTAGTAGGTCATCTAGCCCAACCCCCTGCCTGCAGCAGGAAATCCCCCTAGAGCATCCCTGACAGGTATAGGATAGGTGTGGATAGGACTGCAGGCACAGAGCACAATCCTATGCATGCCTACTCTGAAATAAATCCCATTGTGTTCAGTGTGTGCACAGAACGCACATTTCATTCGTAATAGTGAAAATACATCCTGCATATCAGATATTTACATTACGATTCATAATAGTAGCAAAATTACAGTTATAGAGTTGCAACAAAAATAATTTTATGGTTGGAGGTCCCCCCAACATGAGGAACTTATAAAGGGGTCACGGTGTTAGGAAGATTGAGAACCACTGCTCTAGTGTTATCTTATGGAAAGTATTCTTAACTGCTCCAGAGCAAGGGGCTTAATTTCATGTTAGGATATAGGCCTATGTGATCTCTGATCAGCTAGAATCACACAATCAAGAAGAAAGAAGCCCTACAAATGGTGCAGTGGTAGCAGCTTTTGTTAGTTGCAAATAGATTCAAAAAACCCACTTAAGACTTCTAAGGTAGTGTTTTTCCTCTGGGGATTTTGGTACCCCTCAAAACCCACATTTTTGCTGCAAAAAATCTTGAAGTGCAAAAATTTGGTGCAACACTAATTAAGACACAAGGTAAACACATCAAAAAGATAATTTGATGTGTTAAGGAAATTCTATAAACAACAGAGATTCACCTATGACATGCGGCTGTTCCTAGACACAATAACTAAGAAGACAACCAGCTGTGTGTATTGAAAGGCAAGTGTTGGTAAAGCACAATGAAGGAAATACTGGGCGTACAACAGGAGCGAAGGATAATTAATAAAGTAATAATGTGCAACAAAGCTGTGAAAAATATTATCACCACATCTGAAGGAGGAGGTGGATGGGAAATCACCTTATGAATAGTGAAAACAATTTTATGCTAGTGCTAAAAAACTTTCTATACTTAAAAAAATTGATATACTAAAAAACTGGCTATATATGTGGTTATCAACCTTATATTGTTTTACAAAGTTTTGTCCCCAAGATAAATCCACCAACGTATCTCCCCCACTTTTGTATCTTCCACAACAACTGTAGGCAGTCATGAAATTTGCCTCTTCAGAAATCAAGCAGAACATACTTTGTAAAGACCTTATTAAAAATTAAAAAGAAAAATATGCTCCAGAGCCCAATTTGATTAGAAACACACCACAGCTTTATGCAAGGAATGTATATTATCTGAATTAATTTGGAACCAGAAATTTTAAAATTCATTAGTTAATACACTGTCTTCTCTTCTGCTCTCAACAGGCCGGAAGACCTTATTCCTAATATTGAATATCTGACCGTGCAATCCTAACCCCTATTTATGCCAGCCCAAATCCCAGCCTTCCTGGGGGTGTCAAAAAAGTGCTGTAAGGCACTTCCGTGCCACTCTGGGGTGTGCAGAGCCACCCAAACTTGTGCTGGATGCAATGGAGGCACAGCCTGCCAGTTCCAGCGCAAGTGAGGATTGCGCTGTAAGACAGTAGTGCTCTACAGGTGGTGCTCTACAGGTCCTGTACCTTATCTTGCTCTGCTCTATGCCTAGCTGCCTATGGAAATTGGGAGGGGCCATTTACATGGTGTGTGTAACTTCTGCAGTCCTAACACCATACCCCCTTGGCTAGATTACTTATTTAAGGAACATCTCGACATGAGTTCCCTCTTTAACCAAGGAACAGTCAACAGGCCTTTCTATCTGTGCCATCTTTGGAGCAATCTGGATGGTAAAGATCAGAAATCAATTGCCACAAACTGGAACTTTGTGGAATAAGAAGAAACAAATATGATTTTAAAAAAAATAGGTGTAAGGCACACCTTATCTGTCAGGCTCTTGGTTTCTTTCTTTACCTGTTATGTTGCTAATGCTGTGTTAATTTATACTATGAGTTTTTTTTTTTAAAATTCATTGTAAACCATTTTGATCTTGTAATTTTATGTTAACACTGTTTACTATAGGTTGTTACATACCTATCCATTGATGGCAATTTTGGCATCTTGGTAGCACTCGGTTACATAGGCATGCCCGCACAAAAACAAATTTTATAATGAGAATTCTTTCTTTTCCAGTAACACAAAAGAAGGGACAAATACTTGGCTGGTTCAACTAGCAATCTATGGTGTGGGATAACAGTACACAATCTAAAATCTATCTATTGTAGAGTGAGGCCATGTGGCCAATGGCTCTTCTGCTCTCACTCCAGGACTCTTGGAAACGAGAGCGGGGTCATGCTCTCCTGATCAGGGCTCAACTGCAGGTTGCTGAAGGTCCTCTGAAACCCTATACTGTACTTCCTTTTAATTCTTTTTTTCTTTCCTCTACCTCTCTCTCCCTTTCCTTTCTTTTTTTAAGGAGGTTGCATTCTGACACAAGCTGAAGGACACAACTGTTCTCCTCAAGAGGTAGGGCCAGTCTGGGAAGAGAACAGATACTGAGCACAAGAAACCTTTGCTTTGAGGACTGACTGCCTCCCAGAGGGACGGGCATCCCAGAAGTTAGGAATCCCACCCCTTCCTCAACCACAGAATACAGTATATTATAAAACATGGCAAATAAAAAAAGTTTTAATATTTATATAGTAGTTTATTCTACTTTCTCTTAGAATCTTTGGAAAAAAATTCATACACTAGAATATGAAAATAAAACATTGTAATACTTCATGAAATTTGTCCAAATTTGACATAATTATTCACACTAGTACTGTATTCTGTGAGCGATCACACTGATTTTTGAGAAGCAACCATATATTATTCATGAACTTAAAAAAGCAGAAAACAAGCACATTAGAACTAGGATTTGCAGACGTGTCTGAAAGTAGTTTTAATTTTTATTTTGGATGCATAGCAACAAGTATACTTTGAGGATGAGTTTTATGCAGTATTAAAACAAAATAGACTGAATATGCATCCAAAATGCCTATTCGTATCCTAAATATTTAAAGCCACAGCCCTCAGTAAATATTTCAACACAATCAGTAGTATCTGGGATGAAATGTTAACAGTTATGCTCATTAAATCTTTTAATTTGCACGGTGAAATTTTGTAATTTACCATTTGGTAACCACAAGTAACTGCTTGTTTCCTTGGCACATTATATTGAGTGCAAGAGAGAGGGATTAAACTGCAACTCTAAGAGTTAGTGGAGGGTTAAGTTTCCAATCTACTACTACACCATGAGGAAACCAGATTTGTCTCTTGTCATCAGGACACAAAGACTTTGAATCAAAGGCAAATTTAGTGTGTTTAAGTGTTTTTATATGACAAGGAGCAAAGTTAAAAGGCCCATATCTGACACAGCAATCTATTTAGATCTGCCCATTACATGCAGAAAAGTTGCAAGCATTTGAGCAGAGATGCTTGCAGAAGGAAATGCTCCTGTTTGAACTCTTGCAAAGCAAACTTGAGCTCAGAAGAAACTAGCAGGCCAGTGTTTGCATCAACCTGCAATCCTAAACATAGTTTCTAGGCAGTAAGTTCCATTGAACGCAAAGGGGCTTACTTCTGAGTAAACATGGTGGTCTTAGTCCTGCAAAACATTGCATCTTTCTTTTACTACTTCCATGGCCGAGCACTTCAATAGCCAAGACATAAGCAAAGTCTGGGCCAGATGCCACCGGCAGGTCGCAACCTGATTTTGGTGGGTCACCAAAGGGTGATGGAAAGATCCAAAAATTAAATCCCTCAAGCCCAAAAGCTATTAAGAAAATCAGATAATGTGGCACTACTAATAAAGAGATCAACTCCTGCCGTTTGCAAGCAAGTGTAAATATATGGAAATAAATGCTTGAGAGTCTTTTTCTGGTTATTTCTTATTTCTTTCTAGAAATTTCTTTCTAATTATTTCTTTTTAGAACTTATTTTTTAAAGTTCTGCTAAACCTAGGAGGATCTCTATAGTGTGCCATTTTAAAAATTGGATTCTGGTGCTAAAAAGCTTGTGAACCACTGCAATAGAACATCCTGTCCTAGCCAGGGCTGGGTGAGATAGTCCTTGTCCCAGGTGGAAAGGATTATTACACTAGAAAAAAAACAACCAGTTTAAAATGGGAAGGCAAGGGAAAGACTTCTCATACAACCATCATTCTGGAACTGCTTACTGTACAGTTGATGTTATCTGCTCAAAACAAATCCCATAAATGTTTCCCAATCTGAACATACACCAAAAATTCATACTGACTCTACATTATGTTACATTTATATTCCACCCTTCCTCCAAAGACGGCAGACCACATTTTAGTCTCCCAGGCACAATCATAAAAGGTAGATCAAGTGACAGTGATAGAGGAGAGAGGTTGACTCACCCACACAACTACAGAAGTATTTCAAGTTTTGCAAAATCTGAATTGGCTAAATGTTTTAAAAGTCTTTGTTACCACTTTATATTAATGTGCTCATAATCTAAAGCAGGGGTCTCCAAACTTTCATTTTCAGGGCTCCAGGACCTTTAACAACTATATGTAGAGGAGGAAATTTCAGCAGGTGAAGCATTTCATTTCAAAGATCACAAGCTAAACCTGCTGAAATTCTCTCCTTTACCCAATTGTTAAAAGGCCTAGAGCCCTGACGTTGAAAATTGTGCGAACATTTTGGCAGAAGGGCCACACCATCTCTTTGACACTATGTTGGGAACCAGAAAAAAAGAATTAATTTACTTTTCAAATTTGAACAAATTGACATAAATAAATATCAGGACTTGTATGAATGAATGGATGGATTGAAATCAGTTCATACACCCTTTCGCACACAGAGAGAAGATGATCTTCAAACCAATTCATAAGCACCTTTTAATACAGAGAGTGGGTATGAATTTCAAAGCAGTTCATGAATGTTTTCACAGAGGAGGTGCACCCAGCCTCCCCAGTCCTGAGAGCACCCTGGGCTCCACTCGCCTTCAAAGGATCACTGCACTGGTTAGCAGGCTGGATGGAAGGGGCTTGTGACAGCCTGCATGGAGGCTTGCTTTTAGGATTCACCTTCCTCTAAAGCAGTGATCCCTAAACTGAGGAGTCACAACACATCATCCAGGAAAGTTCTCCTCGTTGGCCCCTTTGAGTGTGGGACATTAAGGTATGGGACAAAGCAATGACATGAATCCTATGAATGCATCCCCACTGGAATCAGAGTGAAAGGTATACTTAAAAATGTTAGTGTCAGCATCTGGGGAAGGGTTTGGGGACACAGACACCTCTATAGGGCTTCCCAAGCCTCCACTTAAGTAAAAATAATTTTAAACCACTTCTGGTTTCATAATCAAAAACTAGAAGTGGTTTCCAATTGTTATTTTTATTCAACTGGAGCATAAGAAATGAAAAAGGCACAACTATCAGTCACTATAGGACTTAATCTAAATTTGAAGTCAGACCAGGATTCGGCTCCCAATACCAGTTCCAGATTTAAACCTTATCACTGAGGTTGCAATCCTGACTTTAGGCCAGAGAAAATTACCCTAAGCAGATTGTTTCCTGACATTAGCCCAAATCCACAGGGCTAGGTGGACTCTAAGGCCCAACTGCTATTGAGGACCAAGTCAGTGGCACCTGGGGAGGACCTGCTCCTGAGGAGACCTGCTTCAGATCACACTGAACAAGGAACAGCTGTGGTGCCTGCCATATAAGGAAGCCCAGGAGTTCCTGAAAACCAGTAACAGCTGCAGCATGAGACTGAAGGATAGTAATACCTGTGAGAGTTGAGCCATATCCTGAGTTGAGAGGCAGGAGTGGTGCTTCGACCAGCCTAAGACTCAGAAATTTTTCTTTTGCCTCCATTTTTACTCTTGCTTATCATGGGCCCCAATGGGTCTACTCAGATTTACCCTCCTCCTAAAGTGGCCTAAGTCAGAAGAGTTGGGAGGGGGCATTTCTGCCCTGGAAACAAGCTCTGGATACAGCCTAACTGCGCCATTCTAGGCCATGCCACACATGCCTTAATGAGCTGCCTAGGCTAGAACTGTAGGCTGGTGCAGGTCTTAATACAGCCTAGATGGACTTACACCGGCCTAGACCTTTCCTGGTGCAGCTAGGCTGGCCTATCTGGCATTAGGCTGGCCCAAGTGACAGATAGACTGGCCTTACTTCAGGATTGCACCCTGAGTAAATCACATAGAGCACAATCCTACTTAATTTAGGCTGGCCTAACTCACCTGGCATATCTTCATGAGGTGGTGTGGGCAGACCAGCATATGTCTACCCAGTGGCCTGACCCTCCTTTCCTCCAGAGTGGGGCAGAAACCCCCAGAGTGGGGCAGAGATGCCTGACGGCACTTTTGTGATACCCCCAGGTCAACATAGGACTTCTGCCAGTCTAACCCAGGTTAGGATTGCAGCCATAGACAGTTGGTTCTATGAAATAAGGCAGCTGTTAAGATAAGCAGTCAAATTAGGTATAGTTTTTAGTCAGAACACTTTGGCAGGAATAAAAATTAACCATAAATATTTATTATTTCAATTTTATCTACAAAAAAGAATGACATAAATAAATGCAAATAGGAAAAGCAAATGAAAATCGACTTAAATAATACCTTCCAAAAATGTTCTGGTTCCTGACTCAGGTGAATCACTATACTGGGAAAGTCCCAATCTTCTCTTCTTGGTAACAGCCTTTACAAAAAAAAACCAAAAGAAACAAACAAAAAACCCCACTCTGAACTGCCAGGAAAAAAGAAAACTATATACAGCTCATTTTCAAGACAATATACTCCTTATTTTGCTCTTCCCTTTACCTGTCCAGTGTATGGCCCTCTCTTTTTCCTCCAAATACAAGGGGCATATATAATATAATTATCCTCCAAATACTCCTCCAAATAATTATCCTCCAAATTATCCTCCAAATATTTGGAGGATATAATTATCCTCCAAATATAATATAATTATCCTCCAAATACGAGGGGCATAATATAATATGCTCGTATAATACCTGCTGACTTGGAAATTCTGTTTTCTCCATCACCCCATCCCAGTGAGAAAGAGGCTATGGTAATTCCCAGGGCGTAGTGCTTTTTGCATATGAGTTTTTGTCACCCCCCAAAAAGTTGACTAAAAAAATTGATCAATGAGACCCAGTATATGAAGAGCTAATGAAATACTATTATGACACAGCATGGAACCAATAATGTGTTAGAAATCTGACACTGTTGGTGGGGGGGGGGTGACAACACTAGTGACCAAAATTGTGGAAATCATGATTTTTAAGGAAAAAAACCCATCACATTATACATCATTTGATGCATAATTTATAGCAGAATGCAATGAAACTGAAATACCTCTATTCTACCAAAAGTTACAGCCAAAAAAAAAAACAGCTTGAGGCAGAGCAATGGTACATCACCATACCCACCACCTGTGCTGGTGTCTGCCTACTACATAGGAGGAGGTCCACCATGGGGGTGATGAGCTGGCTTCCCACACTGGTGATGCAAACCCTAGTGACAGCTCTGCACTTAACCTGCTTTTGTCAACTGCAGTTATCTGCTTTGCATGTTCATCTTTAATTCCTATTCTTTGCATGTACAGTGGTACCTCGCTTAACAAGCGTTTCAAATAACAAGCAAAAATTTCCAAGAAATTTTGCTTCACATAACAAGTTCCGCTTCACTTAACAAGCAAGCGCGCTATGGCCACCCGTGCTATCCAGCCCTGACGCTCCTCATGGAGGCTCTTTAAAAGGGATGCCTGCCAGCACTGCTGCCTCTAACTGCCCCCAACTTGGGGGCAGTTGCCCGGAGGTACCAAAGGCAGCTACCCCTAACTGCCCCCAAGTGCCCCCACTGACCACCTTGAACCTCCAGCAGCAGCCCAGGTAAGCCTCCCAGGAAAGTGTCTTTGATTGCAGTCTCCTAACTATGTCTACTCAGAAGTAATCATCATAGGATCATGCACATTGAATGCATGTTTTGAATTCAATTCCAGTGCTTTGTCATCATTTTTACATCCATGTCTTTTTTTAGCCATGTCTAACCATGTCAACCCAGAAGAAAGCCCCACTGCGTTAAATGGGTCTTATTCCCAGGAAAGTGTCTTTAGGATCGCAGCCTAAATAGACCTCATAGGATCATACACATTGAATGCATGTTTTGAATTCAATTCCAGTGTTTTATCATCATTTTTACATCCAGTTAATATTTTTATATGAATATTTTGGTTGTGGAACCAATTGTCTGAGTTTCCATTATTTCCTATGGAAAAATCTGCTTCACTTAAAGAGCGTTTCACTTAAAGAGCAGGCCTCCGGAACGAATTAAGCTCTTTATGTGAGGCACCGCTGTACAACTTTAATTCCTATTTGGGGCACAGTTATGGTATGGACTGTGTTTGTACCATCAGGTCTTATTCAGAGGTGCTGGGTTCAATATCTGGCAGTCTCCAGGTCTACAATATTGGACGTCACTATATGCGAAAAACTGAATGGCATCATGTCATTCAATAAGTGGTCAAATGAATGTGAAATAAGTAGTGGAGGCTCCTCTTTTGCAGATCAGCATATGCTTTCCTTACGTCTCGGTGGCTATTGCCGGGTTTTTGCTGAAGTTTACTCCTGTTCTGTTTATAAAAGACTGCATCCAGCTTGCTTTGTTGGTTCTTTTACACTGCTGGGTAACAGTTCTGAGGTTGTAACAAACAGCTTCAATGCTTGTGACAGGAGAAATAAAACTGTTATTATTTCAAACACTTCAAAGGCCACACTTGAACTCAGCAGCTCTGCAGAGTTGTTGTGAATTAAAAAAACAAAAAACAAAACGAGGCTGTGGAACACCAGGCTGCCCCTTCAACAATAAGCTGACTTCTCTCCAATCTACATTTGGCTTCCTGCCAGCTGCCCATTTGCTTTACACCATCAATTTATATTCACTGAGATGGTGTAAGGTTCTAGAACAGAAATTATCATCAAATTTCCCTGCCAAACATATGAGCAGTAAAAGCTGGTCTTTCAAAGGCCTGTGTGTACAATCCAAGGACACAATTCTGTAAATACTTTTCTGCCAGGCGTCTCATCCAGGACTTTTTAAAGCCTCAGTCGTTTAAATGATACTATATATACCTGGAAGTAAATGTGAACTGAGCCAGACTCCAAATATCTTTCCTCTATCATGCTGAATTTTTACCATTGTGCTTAAAAAAAAATAAAATCTCCAGATGGATGATGCAACAGAATTAGCTAGCATTTTGGGCACCTTCCTTTAATTTTTTTTTGTACATTAAATGTTTGCCAGCATTTATTATCAGTTACAGAATGTGCTGTTGCTTAACCAAACTGCAGACTGAGAGTACTTCACGAGTTATGTATGGGGCAATAATAGCTTTGTCCGAGGTGAACTGGGAGGTCATTTACACGTTAATGAAAAATGCGTCTACTGTAAAGGATAAACTCATCCACTGCCCTCAATTGTCCTTCACAGTCATTGTGTTCCCTATGGCTCCAAGATTGGAAGGAATGTCAAGCCAAAGAAAAATGGCTTGCTGCAAATGGCTTCCAGAGGTCATGTGTTGAATCTACAAGGCATCCGCTTCTGCACTTCTTAGAAAAGAAACCAGTGTGGACTGCTGGACTGGAGACACCCAGGTTCAAATTCCATTCAGCAAAGATACTCAACAGAGGACAGTGGCATAGCTAAAGGAGGGGTAGTGCAGACAAAGCTGCAGGTGCCACAACATACTTTGCAAGCAGTCCCTCCCAATCACTGTTGAAGCCATTCTGGATAGTGAATCAGTGATGGGATTCAAAGAAATTAAGAACCGGTTCTCTGCCCATCTGGCAGCCACTTTTCAATGGCTATTTTTAAACTTTATATGTCCTATCTCTTGTTAACAACGGTTCTATAGAGTAGGTGCGAACCTGCTGGAGACCACCAATGACAGTGATGGTAATGTGCAGGTGTGCCACGCTGGCGTAGCTCCACACTGGGGGAAAACAGAAGACCCAGTTGAAAGTCTCCAGCAGGCATTTTGAGTTGCAAGCAGGCTGCACGTGGCCTCCCCCCAAATCAGAAGAGCTCCTTAGTTTTGTTTTTTTTATGGGGTGTGTGACTTCACATGTGGCCAAACAAATTAGTTGTGCATAGTCCAAGCCTGGACAGTTAAAAAAGGACAATGACAATAATTTTGAGTATCTGAAGACCTGAAGAATAATTGAAAAAACTGAGGAACCATCTAAAGGATTCATTCATCAGTGATAATTTTAGGATCACTATGGTTGTGTCTGAATTCAAAAGAGCTTAAGAAATACATAAAGAAAGAGCATTTCCCACTACCAGAAAGGGCATTTGGGGGGGAAAATGACTGGGGCAAAATATTTCTCAGTTTTCCATGGCACAGAAGGATTTTGTCAAATATCATTAGATAAAAAGAGCTCATGGTTATGCATACGCAATATGCCATATGGGCTCTGCTGCTGTTTCAGCAGACGGCTGCTTGGGATCAGTTCCGTACCTGCGGTGTACCAGAGAACAATAGATAGATAGATAGATAGATAGATAGATAGATAGATAGATAGATAGATAGATAGATAGACAGACAGACAGACAGACAGACAGACAGATGGGGGTATTATAGGAAACATGACGAATGGCTAGAAGAAGTTTTAGCAAGCGCTCAAACCATATGTGAATGTGAAAATGTGAGTAAAATGTTAAATCAGACTCAAGGAAAACACATTACTGAAAGATTAAATGAGCACTGCCCCAGGTACCCGTCACAGGCATACTTCCTGTATGCAGAGATTCCAAGGTATGTATAGCAACTCTAATAGCTAACGTAGAAACAGTCTAACAGAAGTATGTACAATGTTCAGGGATTTAAAATTAATGTGGCACAATTATTTTTTTAAAAAACTCCCTGTACTGATATAGTTTGATAACAGAGAACAGACCTAAAATCTTTCATATTGAAAATCAGACTTCCGTTCTCAACGTGGTTGGAACTTTCACTTATTTCCAGTCGTGTTGACCTCTGTCAGTTATATTCAGGGCTCCCCAGGCCTCTCCAGACCCCTAGAACCTGGCAGTTCTATTGAGGAGGCTGAAAATACTCCCCCATATCCCTGCAGGGCTTCATCCTAGGGATTGTATCACTGTCAAAACTGAGCTCTCCCAAAGTTTAAGAACCACTGGACTATATTTAGTCTGGTGTAGATTCAGCACCAAACTATATGATTTGTTTTGGAGTGTATGGAGTTTGGAAAATGGGATAGTGGAAAATAGTGGATAGTGGAAAATAGTGGATAGTGGAAAATAGTGGATAGTGGAATAGTGGAAAATAGTGGATAGTGGAAAATAGTGGATAATGCGGGACAACCTGTATTTGGTGAATTGTTAACCTATGAAAAATTTGCATTGGCAACTTCTTCAGTTATGTTTAACAATCAAGCATGTTAAATCAGATCCCAACTGATTTAAGGAATTAGAAAATTTTCCAATATAACAAAAAGTCACATAACTATCTTTTTTTATCTGAAAGAAGTACTCAAATCCAAGAAAGTACAACAGGAAGTAGCTGGACAAACACTGAACCAGTCTATGCTGCTCTCAGTAAATCTTACAATTTGATAAAGACCTCTTACTGTTTCTTTCCAGCTGAGATTACAGAACATTACACCTCCTCTTGACAGTCTGATCATAAACATGTTTACTTGGATATAAATCCCACTGAGCTCAAAAGGATTTACTTTCTAATAAATACGAATAGGGTTGTAGTCTTGCAGTGACTGTCGTGCAACCTTGTGTTTATTAAAAAGTAAGTCCTTATTTTCAGGAGGACTCTCTTGAAGAAAATGTACTTAAGATGTCAGGACATCTAAGTTGCAATCCTAAGTACATTAAGCTTGAAAAATCCTATAAGTGGGGTTGACTTCTGAATAGGAATGTTTTGGATTGAACTATTAAACTGAAAAGCTGAACACAGTTATTGGATATACAAGTTACACTGGTTTCAGTGGAATTTTTTTTACGCAAAGGTTCAAGGATTGTAGTTTAAGGCATGCAGCTTCCTGTCAGGTAGCCTTTATTGCTCCAAAAACAAGTTCATGTGTTACATAAGACTCAAATACAGTACTATGGAGGACATTGTCCATGTTTAAAATATTTATGTTGGGAGGGGAGAGAAATGGACATGGAATCTTTCAACTATAGCACAAAGTTCTATAGATACAAGAATGAGCTTCCAGGGATACCAGATAGCTGTGTATAAAGTATTATCACCTTATCAAGTTTTAATAAAACTTTGAGACTTTAAAAAATAATTTAGGTTTAAAAATAAAATAAATTATAGATCTATGATAGAAAAAATGTTCTATTATCTTAAATTTAATATTTTGAAAAGTACAGTTAACTGTCTTTTACCCTGCCTTGCTAAAAGGCAAAAGAAAAATAAATGATAGTAACAAATGGCAAAGAAACAGGCTCTCTAGGATCAATCTGACTGCAGTGTGAAGCAAACTGTCCTTAGTTCACAGCTATATAACTGTGACAATACACAAAGAACAAACAGAGGAAACACTTCCAAAGATTCACATTTCAGCGAATGAAGGAAGGTTTCAGACTACAGCAAAGAAGCTGTGAAGGCTTAATACAGTGATACTCAAACTGGGGCTCGTGACCCTCCAGTTCATGGAAAAGTCCCCCACTCCCTTTCCCAGGGGAAATGGGAAAGCAGCAGCACAATTCCCACGATTATAGCCCTGTAACAGAATGGGGAGCAGTTCTACCAGGGGTCCCGCCACAGGGTCTGAGGAGACTTGGAGAACCCTAAAGAGTGCTCTCTGAGGTTTGGAAATATTGAACATTCCAGCCATGACAAAACCAGAAGTTGTGGCTGGTCTTCTGACTGTAATAAAGTTTATTATTATTATTATTATTATTATTATTATTATTATTATTATTATTATTATTATTATTATTATTATTATTATTATAAAACCAGAAGTTGAACTTTCACTAGAAAGTAGTACTTTTGCTACTTTCACTATTTCCAAGCTATGGGAAACCAGGCAAACTCTCCGCATGGTTCCCCAGGGCTCACCACCTGCACTCCCAGATCTTGGCAGCACTTCTGTTAAGTTTAAAAATAGCCTCCCTTCCCCATCACTGCCACTGGCCCTCTCCAGTGGTGGGATTCATATAAATTAACAACAGGTTCTATGTCCTAATAACCTAAATAAACAACAGGTTCTATGTCTCATTAGTAACCGGTTCTCAGAACCAAGTGCTCATTAGCAAAGGGTTCAACTTTGACAGAACCTGTGAGAACTCCCTGAAGCCCACCACTGGCCCTACAAAAGACTTACTTAGGGAGTAAAACTCCCTGAAAGTTTGAGAACCACTACAGTATTTAACATGATGGCATTACTGAAAAGATCAGTGTATTAAAAATTGTTTCATGTAGTGGTGTCATCATACCTATGCACATCACCCTAGTGATGCAACTGAATCTGTGTAATGTATAGAGGTATTTGAAAATTGTATTCTTGTCCTCAGTCAGAAGTAATTCCACTGTGTTCAGTAAGACTTAGGGCAAAATCCATAGCAGTTATGGGTCCACGCAGTTACGTCACCCTCTAGTGTTATCTTATGGAAAGTCATCTTAACTTCTCCGGAGCACGGGGCTTAATTTCACTTTAGGATATAGGCCTTAGGCTGTAATTCTATCTTACCCTACAATCCAGAGTAACTACGTGAGCACGTAAGAGACTTTACGTGTACCTGTAGTTACTGCACCACCTAGTGAAAACCTATGGGAAATTCATTTTGCAATCCAGAGCAAATTGTTCTTACACCGGAGAAAGGACTCCCCGTAGTTACTCAGGATTGCGCCCATACTCACTGGAAACAAACATCTCTAGTAATGCACCATACACAGAGATTATAAATATGAACAACTCCATTTTTAAAAATTTCATGTTAAGCACTGACTGAAATATCCAAATAGCCCCCATGACTACAGAATGACAACTTAAACTAGTACAGAATGTTTGTATACTTGAGGCAACAGCAGTTGATGGTTTTATCTCAAAGATAGGGCAAGAACAAGACTGAAAACTAATTTGATGGCTACATGATATAAACAGTAAATGTGCAACAGTAGCTGCAGTGCTGGATTTATATATAAGCTAAATAAGACCCCAAAAAAATTTAAAGGAAAAAACAACTGGATGTACA
The DNA here is from genome assembly GCA_030015325.1 of Cryptoblepharus egeriae. Taxonomy (NCBI): domain Eukaryota; kingdom Metazoa; phylum Chordata; class Lepidosauria; order Squamata; family Scincidae; genus Cryptoblepharus; species Cryptoblepharus egeriae. The sequence goes on from JAREYC010000001.1 coordinate 7,477,728, forward strand.
TTTTCAAAATACAGTGGTACCCCTCATAACAAGCATCTCACATGACAAGCGTTTCATATAACAAGTATAAATTTCCAAGGAATCATGCTTCACATAAGTTCCACTTCACTTACCCTACAATCCAGAGTAACTACGGGAGCACGTAAGAGACATTACGTTTACCCGTAGTTACTGCACCATCTAATGAAAACCTATGGGAAATTCATACTGCAACCCACAGCAAATTGTTCTTACACCGGAGCAAGGACTCCCCATATGGATTGTGCCCTTAACATGCAAGTGTGCTATACGCACATGTGCTATGCAGCCCTGACGCTCCGCATGGAGATTCTTTAAAAGGGCTGCCGGCCAGCACTGCTGCCTCTAACTGCCCCAACTTGGGGGCAGTTGCCCAGAAGTGCCAGAGGCAGCTGCCTCTATCTGCCCCCAAGTGCCCCCACTGACCACCTTGAACCTCCAGCAGCAGCACAGGTAAGCCTCCCAGGAAAGTGTCTTTGACCGCAGCCACCTAACCATGTCAACCCAGAAGAAAGCCCCACTGCGTTAAATGGGTCTTATTCCCAGGAAAGTGTCTTTAGGATTGCAGCCTAAATAGACCTCATAGGATCATGCACATTGAATGCATGTTCTGAATTCAATTCCTGTGCTTTGTTATCATTTTTACATCCAGTTAATATTTTTATATGAATATTTTTTGGGGTTCTGGAACCAATCGTCTGAGTTTCCATTATTTCCTATGGGAAAATCTGCTTTCACGGGACTCTCAAGGGGCAGCAGAGGGTCTGTGAGGCAAGAGCTCAAATACTTTTGCAATCCTGTTGACAACTACATGATGTGAGTTCCTCACTCAGGACACTGTGAGGCTCACAGCTCTGCAGTTGCGCATCTCTCCAGTGCAGGGCATGAAACGTGCTTTATGGAGCAGGGTAAACACCAGACACAATGCCTGATGAGGGCCTGGCAGTGACATCATAAGAATGGAAGTGACATCATGAAGCAGGTGATGACCAGAAATAAGCCCCTTTTCTAGAGCTGCCTTAGAAATGAGAGGGGACTCTCTCTACAGGGAGATGCTGGAACCCCTCAAAATCCTCCAGCCAATCAGCCTATTTGTAGACATAAAAATGAACTGGTTTTACCAGCTTAATCAATACAATCCATTTCTCAGGCAGAAAATAATATTCTTAATAATAACATATTCAAAAATAGAACAAGGAAATGGAAAATAAAATGATATAATGCTTTCTGAAACCAGCTCCCTACTCCTTCTATAACAGGTTCCAAGGCAAGGGTGAGCCAGGCTGGGATGCAAGACACTGAATCCCATGGGAAAAACTGCATGCACCACCACTGGGCAGAGTGGATCCCCCAATGCTTCTGAGTCTGCCCCTTGGGAAAACCCCCTCCCCAATAGTCAGTTTCCCCCACCTGATTGGATTTTGTCAGTCTGGACAGTTTCATCTCTTTACCTCTAAGTAGAAGCTTGTGATTGGCCAGTGATTTGCATAATCCTACCCATCTCCCACAGTGAATTACAGCCCTGCTTAACCATTTCACTGCCAGGAGACTCCAAAGGGGAAGTTCTGCCTCTCACTGGCTGCTCTTGACTCAGATACATAGAGAGACACAACTGCAGGTGGGCAGAAGTCTCAGCCACAAAAAGAGGACACCCCCCAAAATGGAGGACACCCAAGAAAAATGGAGGACATGACGAAATAACACCCACACCCTAGAGTCGGTCACAACGGCGGGGGACGCCTTTACCTTTCAATGCACCATCAAATCTCATGCACTCCCTGATTTTGGAGACATTTGGTGGAGCAGAAGATTCAAGGAAATACCATCATCTACTCAATATATATATATCACTGAAAAGTCACTCACTCATTCACTCACTCATCAACGCCCAGCCAAAACCGCCAGGCCTAGAAGCGTGAAATTAGGAGTGGGTGTTCCTTCACAAGTTTATTATGAATAAAAAAATCATTTTAAGTTAGAGCTTAATAACTATTTCACTATTAATATACCTCTTAATTGTATTTTAGTTCAACAATTACTTTGATAAAATACATATTTTCTTATGTGCAAATGGCTTTCGATACCTATTAAGTCCATAAATTACCATATAGCATATAGTCAACACAAAAAAAAACAGCGAGTTCATTGTTGACAAAGGACAAATGGACATATAAAGTGTGACCAGATGCCAAACCCAAAATTCCTGAACCCCAAGGCCAAAATTCCTAATCCCAGGCCAAAATTCCTACCCACTGAAAAAAATTGCCAAAAAATGTATTTTTCTTGTTTTTGTTTTCCTGTTTTTTGATTATAACTTTAGATAGGAAGGAGATATCTCCAAACTGATTTTTGCATTGGATTCTGCTCTTCAATACAAATCCAACGACATATGGCATGATGGGGTACTGTGCACTATCACAAAGTTTCAGAATGAAGCCAAAATGTAGAACACCCGGACAGGAGGCTAAAAATCTGGAAAAATCCGGGTTTTTCCGGTCATCTGGTAACCCTGTAAAGGGCCCCATTACCTTCAATAACTTAGGGCCTCATCAATCCCAAATCTGGCGCTGAGTAGATGTGCTTGATTAGAACAATGGAATGAAGCATAACACTGAAAGTTCAACTGCCATTAGTTTGGGAGAGACTTTCATCCTAATCCTATGCGCACCTTCTTAAAAAATAAATCTCATGGAGTTTGGTGGAGCTTATTTCCAGTAAAGTCTGTACAGGATTGCTGCCTTAACATCTAAATATATAATTCCTGTAAAGGTTGCAACCACACATAAGCCAAAGCTAAGTTACCCAAATCTGCAACTGCGTTTAGAAAATTCAATCATGCAGCGCAGTTCTATGCACAGTTCAGAAGTACATGAAACTAAGTTCAATGTGACTTTCAGTAAGTGCACCGTAGTGCACCCAAAATTCTTCTTGGCGTCACCTGTTAAACCACCCTCTCTTTTGATTTTGTTGGTCACATGTAGGTATCTAGGCATCTAGGCCAGATGCTATCACCACATCTTATGGCAAGGAGTTCAATAGACCCGATACACACTGGAGAAAAAAACTTTTTTGTTTTCTAACTCTCTGAAGTCTCAGTTTTAGTGTATGATCCTTGATTCTGATGTTGTTCTCTGATGACGTTGTTACAAACAAGGATCACTGAAACATTTGTGAAATACCATTACACAATACCAGAGAAGTTGACCTGAATAAAACATTAGAATCGGCATCATAAACAGTTACAGAATTTCCGTACACATGAGGTTTGGTCAAAAGAAAGTCCAATCTTGTTTAATAGGATTTACTACCATGTCGGATCACATAGGACTACAGCATAAGACTACTAAAGTGTTGTTTCTCTTTCCTGGTGCCAAGAGGAGAAATTACAAAATACATGTTTTAATAGTCCTGCCTCTGTTGATAAATGTATACAATACACTAAGTTGCACTTTATAAATTATGAATCATCTGACTTCCACTGTGGTTTCTTCAGGCTGCTATGAGAAACCTGGAGCTTATCCCATTCTCTCCACTTATAAAACACGATTTAAAAGGAAAATTTGGAAGCTTACTCAAAAGTAAGTCCCATTAAAAACAATGGCACGTACTCTGAGTAAACATGTATAGAACTGCACTGTTACTGTGGCTGGCAGTTCAGTTTTGGACAGATCTACAGAGGACACTTCTCATTTGTGGATTTGACACATGCAAATTTGAATCATTATGGGTGCCAACCTCATTAAAGCAGGGTGACCACATGCCCAAACCTCTAAAGGAGAACAAAGTCCTGGATTCCTCTCAGCCTGGCCTTTCCAGTGGACAATGGCACATTTGCCTACTCATGAGTAAAGACGTTATATTGGGCACTTTCACTTCTCCATAGAGCTCTCTGCATATTTTTAATTTTTTATTATTTTTGGCCATAACTATTGATAGAAACAAGATATTTAAAAATAGATTTTGCATTGGATTATGAATTCAACTACATATGACATGATGGGGTACCGCACATCATTGCAAAGTTCCAAAATGAAGCCAAAATGGAGGACAATGAAGACTTTTTGGAGGACACTGGGACAGGAGACTAAAAAAGAGGACAAATCTGGAAATTTACAGTCACCCTGGTCTAAAGGGCCTCCAGGACCTCCTGGACTTGACTGTAAGGTGGCTGCATCTGGGAGGTGTTTTAAGGTATAGATACACCGCATGAGTCTTGCGGTGGTGCTTTGCAACCACCAGCTACGCCACTGGATATCATAATTGCTCCTGTGTCAATACTATGTCCTCCTTGGTTTGTTCAACACAGACTGGGAAAGTGGTTCAGCAGAGACAACAGGGCTTCTGACCCCTTTGTCTTTATTGCCTATGTCATAAATTCATAAAGAGGATGTATGGCGAAACCAACAGGCAAGTTCAGCTGAGAGATAAACATCAACACCTATTTAACGACTTGTGTACACAGTGTAAACCAGAGAATCTTTATACAAATAAATCAAACATGAGGTGAGGCTTAGAGTAAAGCAATTAAGGCTTTATGGTAAGGTTGCCGTGGGAGGAACCTGTAACACATTAGGGCATATAACAGAAAATGTGTTACAGACTACAGTGTGTGCAGTTTAAATTAATTAGTACTCTAAAAAACCCACTTCTAAAGCAATATGTTCATAGACAGGTAAATTGCTAAAGCACAGTGAATAAACAAAAACATTAGAATATTTATTTATTAAAGTGCAGGTGAAACCGGGAAGAGAGAGGAAAGAGCAAACTTTCGAAAAGATAAAGGTGATAAAATCATAGCCCAAATATACATTTTCAAGCTGATTTGTTTGCCCTTGGCTAGTGACTAAAAAGAAAAGGCATTACCGGACCATAAAAACCTGCAGTCATATTCTACTAGCTATAGTATATTTTACTACACACCAGTTCAGACCTAATGCTTTACAGCATAGATAAAATACTTAAAATGAATTACTAACTGAAGATGTTTTCTGTTTTAAAAAATAATAGCATAATAGTTGCTGCAATAACCTAAAAATACATGGGTGATAAATGGTGGTAAAAGCTCCCTGAAAGAAAGTAGCACAAGTCCTCTAAGAACAAAAACCTAAATAAACTACTGTAATGAGATTATTCTTACACTATCTGGAAAAGGGGGACTGAAAGTGGAGGCTTTTTTAATTCCAAATTAACATTTTAATCAATTTCAACACATTTTATAAAATGCAATCACAGACCTATAGGTGGTGGTGGTGTGTGTGTGTTTGTGTGTGTGTAGTTTATGTTTGTGGCTGTCAGCAGACATAGTGACAGACATAAAACACCCCTCAAAGGACAACTACAGAGGCCCCCAGATTCATTTATCTGCAGATTGTGTCCGTGAGCCTCCTCTGTGCACACCCTCTCCAGAGGAGATAGAGCTCTGCTCCGCTCACACCCAGAGTATTCAGTATTCTCTTACCCCAGCAGAGGTTGCAGGCATCTGTTAAAAATAACAACTTCTCCTTGAATTTTAAAAAATGCAACTTCCAGTTTCACAGACAAACAGGAAGTGACATTTTAAATGTCTTATAGGCATGAGGAGGCTTGGGGAAGCAGCGTTTCTCAAAGTGGGGGTCGGGACCCCTTTGCAGGTCACCTGGAGCTTTCCTGGGGGTCGCCTAAAGACTCCTGGTGCAGGGGGCCAGGTGGGAACACCTGGCAGAAAAGCTGGAGCCGCTGCGGCTGGAAGAAGCAGCTCAGAAGGAACCTCTGACCAGCTGTGAGATAATGTGGAGCCTTGGGGGTGGGGAGGATTGCAGCCTTGGAGCCCAGTTCTATTCATGTCTACTCAGAAGTCAGTCCCATGGTAGTGAATGGGACTTACTCCCAGGAAACAGCGGCTGGCTCTGCTGCCTGAGATCCCAATCCTATGGAGGTCTCCTCTCACCCAGGTACTTACCTTCCCATTCCTCCCTCCCTCCCTCCCTCCCTCCCTCCTTTCTTTCTTTCTTTCTTTCTTTCTTTCTTTCTTTCTTTCTTTCTTTCTTCCCAGTCACCCCCTCTTAGCTATGCCACATCTATCTATCTATCTATCTATCTATCTATCTATCTATCTATCTATCTATCTATCTATCTATCTATCTATCTATCATTACGTATTGTTTTTATGATTAATCACTATGCTTTAATTATGTTCAATTTGTAACAACGAAAATACATCCTGCGTATCAGATATTTGCATTACTCTTCATAACAGTAGCAAAATTATAGTTATGAAGCAGCAACTAAAATAATTTTATGGTTGGGGGTCCCCGCAACATGAGGAACTGTATTAAGGGGTCACAGCATTAGGAATTTGAGAACCACTGCCCCAAAGGCTTGAGTCCTGTAGTGTTGCAGATTCATGCCCTCGCCCTCTCCCTCCTTCGTGTGCCAAAGAAGCAACTGAATACTTCTACTTTGGAAGACATGCCAAGTTAGTGTCCAACTTAAACTTGGATGGTTAATTCAAACAAACAAATAAACTGGCCACAAATGCAAATTTGTGAATAAACTAGTTTTCTGAGTTCAGACAATACACAAAGCTGCAGTTGGTATGAAATCAAAAGCAGAATATTTTGATGTTGCCCTTTAGGAAGTGGAAGGTGGAAAGGAAAAGGAAAGTGGAAGGGGAAGCACATAATGCCCTTTTTTCAGGGCTCATTTCATGTAGCAGAAGTCATGGTTTCCTGTTGCATCTGTAACAGAACCATAGTTCTTACCATAATATTGCTTTTTTACATTTTTAAAAAAGTAACGTTTGCTCAATTATGCACAACCTGGATATGTTGGGATGTAAATATGATTAGTATTTCAGAAGTAGTTTCATACATGAAGTATGAAAAACTTATGCCCAGAAGGAAAAAAATAGGTTAGCTGCTTGTTCCAACAATCAAGCGCTTTCATTTATTCATCTCCAAAGTACAGTAATAAGAAAGAATTTAGCCATCATAAAACAGAATGCTTTTAAGTACTTCCCAAGGGGAACACTGTATGCACAGTTTATGTAAAAAGGGGAAGAGAGTACAAGTAAGAATTCTAGTTAGGGGTCAAAAACCAATGCTTCTTTAACAGCCTAAGAAATAAACATCATTACTTTCAATGTAAATATATAGGGAACAAGGTACTCTGCACAAGCTAGATATTTCTGTAGTTGGGGCAAAAAAGTTATGGAATGTGGCTCGTCTTGTCTTGTCCAAAGGGAAAAAACTGTACATGCACTCAGGAGTTTTCACAACAATAGGGCAACACAGTCAGGTTCAACTGAAAGCAGGAGATTAGGAAATGTCTGGCTATGTAGAAAGTGGAGAACATGATTGGGATCAACCCAGAAAGAGAAAATAACACTGACTCTAGAATTAAAGGCTTGGAAATATTTTTAGAAAGTTGGGCACACATGCTGAAACTGCCCTAGGCAGCTTTATGTTGTGTGACTGGATGATTTGCTGCTAGCGAACTGCTGCCAAAGTCTCACTAGCTTTGGCATGATCTTAGTATTCCTTACATGAGAGCATACTCATCACCAACAATTTCTACTGCAATATATTAACCACAGAAAATATTTCTACCAAGATCAGACTTGGAAGTTCGGCTGGATCCCAAATCTCATTTACATTGCTATAAATCTGGCATAAATCCATTGGCTTGAACCATGTCGTTAGGGATTTAAAGTCTGTAACCAGGAACAAATATCTGACCTCTCTTTTCCGGCTAACGTGGAATATTTCCTAAGCAAAAATTCTACACAAGACAGAACTTGCAGAACTCATTACACTTCAATTATAAACACATTATTTTTTAACTTACCACTGAAGTCCAGAGAATTTAAACATATACGTAATTGTGCTTGCCAATACTACTGCAGTGCACAGATGAGCCTTTTAAAAGCACAATCTTCCACATTCAGCTTAACACAAGAGACACCTCTGTATGCACATTGCTTCCACCTTTGCAAAAAGGTCACAGACAACGCATTTCCCATAGAACAACTGCAATTAGAATTGAACAAGAGAGACTAGAAGGGATGACAGTCAGAGAACACAAAGCAGGAAAGAGCAAAGTTAGATCAGTTACTCCTGAGCAGCTGAAATATGCACACTGTGCTGGCGATACCAAATGGGCAGAGGATGGCCACTAAGAGTATATTCCAATAACTGAACTGGTACTACTTTCTAAAACAGGGTTAGAACCAGCTTCAAAATAGAAGGAAACATGTAGAAAATCTAGGCTATAAAAATGTCAGGGCTGCACAGTCTAGAGCATCCTTTGTGCTGGCCCAAAGATGTGATGAAAGTGCAGCGGAGAGAGGCTGGTGCATGGATGTGGGCAGGCCTCCAGAGATTGACCCAAGCAAAGTTAAGGCCAGTTCAGCTGAGTAAGGATGACACTGGGGAAAGGGTGAGGGGAAAAGACAGAAATGTTCCAAGGCAGGGACAAAGTGGGTGGCAAGCTAGGGGAGCGTAGGGGACTAGTTCTAGCATTAGGTTGGATCCTTACCCAATTCTTGGGTAACAAAACATGGCTATGGACTGCTTGGATCTGCACCTCTTTCGGTGCTTCTGGCTCAAGTATCCCCAGTGAGGTTCCATTGGACCCTAGTGATGTGGCATTATCCAGGGTAAGGGAATGCATTCCTCTTTTCCAAGGCTGAGACACAATCATCCCTAAATCTAGCTCTGGATGCAGGGTAGGCCAGCCAGCTTCCCCATTCCAGCATAGGTTAGGATTGAGCTGCCTGCTTTTTAAGAGTATTTAGAAAAGATCCTCTTCCTTGCCCATTTGGAGAAATGCACTTTCCCAAGGAAAGGAACGTGCCCATTTTAATTCATCAGAGAAAGCAGAAGCCTTTAGCCAGCCCTGACTAATCAAGGGGTGTTTGGAAAACTAACATGACAAATCTGATTTTTTTTTTTTTTGGCCTTCCTTATGAGCTCACTTACCACTCCAACCACTTTTTGCAGCCTTCCTGCATTGTTATAACATCCATTCATAATTCAGGTGATAATGCTATCCATAGAAAAGCAAAGATTATCTGAACCAATTTTATAAGGAAATAGATTACATTTCCACTTCCTCACAAAGCCAAGAACCAACACATAAATAATAGCAATTGTTGTAATGTGGTACAAGATAATCCCACCCTGAAGTGGCTCTCGCCAATAGCCATATGGTGCCCACAACAACGACCATGTTTGAGTCTGGAAAACAGAGGCAATTGCAGAAATAAAAGGTTCACTAGAGTAGTGCTTCTTAAACAACCTGATGCGACAAGCAATTTGTTTTTTCAAATGTGCCAAAAGACTGATAATATATTTGTGCCCTGTTATCATGTTTGCACACTTGGCATCAGCAGAGATTACCAAAAATTGTGGCACACTTGTTCAAAAGAAAAGAGCCTTGCACCGATACAAATTAAGTAGCTAGAATTTGAGAAACGTGATACAAATTAATCTTGGTAAAAATTATTACAGAGGCAGTAAACTCTGGATGCTGCCAATCAACCCTCCCCTCTTCCATACAGAATAGCTGATCACTCACTTTCTCAGTGTTAGTGAGTTGAATCATGTTAGTGAGTGTAGGAGGGGGGCATGGCACATAGTACCAAGGACATAAAACTCCAAGCCGTCAGCTGGGAGAGAAAGTTCAGGGGAATTGAGGTTTGCTCTGTATGTGTGTGTGGGTGTGTGAGTGTGTGAAAGATGGGAAAAGTCATGGGGGTGCAGACTCAAATTTAGTCTAGAGTTACCAGACCCCTGAAACTCAACTCAAGTTTCAACACAAGTCCCCAAGTCAGGTGTTTTCTAGTTAAATTATTTGAATCACTCAAGTCAACTCTACACTTAACTCAAGTGCCGCTGAACAAAGTAAATAAGGGTCCCAATCAAGGAGTCCCAAACAAGGATCCCCATCAAGGAGACTTGGGGCGCAATTCAAAGTAACTGTGGGGAGTCCTTGCTGCGGTGTAAGAACAAATTACTCTGGATTGCAATATGAATTTCCCATAGGTTTTCACTAGGTGGTGCAGTAACTACGGGTGCACGTAATGTCTCTTACGTGCTCCTGTAGTTACTCTGGATTGAAGGGTTGATGGCTTTTCAGGAAAGATTCAAGCCTGGGGGGTTCTGACTTAAGTGTTTAGGAGTTTCCAAACTTTTTGCAACTCTAGAGTCTCCAAATGACTTGAAAAATTGATTTTCCAGACTTCAGTCAGAGTTGTGTTCCCATCTCTGGTGTACATGAACAGTATGTATGTGATGGGCACAAGAAATAGGAAGGTTGTTTGTGGTGGGGAGGAGGGCACATATCACTCAGCATACCATGAAATCTGCTGCAGATCAATATCTGATAGCTTGCTAACTGAGAATGGAACACACTTTCACTTCAGAAATATATTTTTGTGGGATGTGTGTTTGAGTGAGTGTGTGAGTGAGTGAGAAAAAGAATGCATGCATGTGGATTTTCTGGGTGCAATATGATGCTCAGTACTATAATCAATCAGAAAAAATGTTCTGAATTGCTTTCTCTGTAAGTCAATGTATAGTTACTGCTATTAAAAAGTATTTAAAATTTAATAAGAGCTGAAGTGGCTAGGATCATACAGAAATGTATTTAGGTCCACTCGGCTACTTCAACAGCAGAGAATAAGATTTTACAATGCAGTGGAGAATACAATTTTACAATGCGGCAACAGCAATGAAATATTAAAAATTAAAAAATGCTAAATTGCAGGTGCAGCACTGCAAAACTAAATTAATGAACATTGTGGTCTTGGGAGGCTAGGCCAAGAAGTAAATACTGGTTTGATAGGCACTATTTTGAAGGAGCTTTGCACTACATAATAGGTAATATTGTTTTACTCAGAACTACCACTGCAACTGCAAAACTCCCTGAAATATTCATTACAGAGTTATTTTTTAAAGTAGCGATAAATAACCGTATACTAGATCTGAACCCAGCATTCATTGTTCAAAATACAGCAGGAGGGAATTACACAAGTTTAGAACCACTTTGTTTGCATTTAATGAAATATACAAATGTTTAGTCACTCGACTGCAAAAGGAAAATGTTAGCAGCACATTCAATGTGCCTACCAGATATAGACCTTACCGCAGTGTCAAGCACTCACACATTCCTACAACCAAAATCTTAGCCTTTCATTATTTCAGCTAACAAGGAGGGCAGGTATGAGTCTACTATTCATCCCCAAACACATTTTGAATGTGTTTTATTTAAAGACTGTAAGCCACTGACAATGTATTGACGATTATGACCATGGTTACATCTATGAATGGAATATGCTAATTTGTACAATTACTCTATCAAACCTCAACATGAGAAGCTACCGCTCTTTTGCTCCCAGTTTTAAAAATACAATGGTAATACAAAATGATAACAAAGAGAGGCCAAGGCCTGAGGGACTCCATTCTCCTCCCATGACATTCAATGGCAAATAAAAATAAATCCTATTGTTTTCATTGGCTCCACAGAGAGGCTCTGAATGGGCAGTGCTTTCGGTCATACAGGGGGTCTGTATGTGTGAAGGTTCAGGCATTCTTGCTGGACACTGTAAAGAAATGGTCATTGCTGCTACTTCCCACATGGTAAGATTCCTGTCTCTAGGGCTGTCAACCTGGGAAATTTCACAGGCACTAAACAAACATCACATATACAAAAAAAGGAGAGGAAAACTCTGCGGAGTTGAGACTAAATTTATAGTGGAGTTTGGAACTAGACTTCTATCATGTTTCCGGCAGCCTGAACACTTTTTTTCCATTCAATACATTAAAGGGCCATGATCAAGGCTAGAAGACCTAAAATTAGATCTGCCAGCTGTGTTTTGGTTAGTGAGTATTCACAGCCCCGCTGTCCCTGTGGCCGGCTTGTTTCATTCATTCTTTCTAGCAGGCAGCATATTGGACAGTACATGAATGCTGATTTCTTTTTTAATATCTGAGCTCCCTAGAAAATACAAATTTTTAAAAAGTAAGAAGAAAATACCTAGGTTGTTTTACCTGTGCTAGGAAAACAGCAATTTGTTTATATACAATATATGTAGAATTGTACCTATCAGAAATTGCACTTGGGAAATGGGTCAAAAATATCAGAAGGAATGCATGACACAGAAAAGAGTGGGAACAGTGGCTCCCTCAGAAGAGTTGGGAACCAGGTACATGTTTGTGCGGGTGGGAATGGGTGATGAGAGTGCTGCAGAGATTACAAGAGTTTCCAACTCCTAAAAACTGTAGATTAAGGATAAAGATTCGTAAACAAGCTGCAGAGGGGATGAGATGGGCTGTGAGCATCCCGGACCCAGCAAGAGTTTTACTTGTCCCCCAGGTAAGTAAAAAGAGCAGAACTGCAATGGTGGCAGCATTGCAATGCAGCACCGCTACAGCCATTACAGCAGGGGCACTCCTGTTAATAAAGATGAATGCCCTGCTAACCTCTGGGTGGTCGCGACCCACCAGTTTGGGAATCACTGAGAGCACAATTCAAACTTGCGCTGGAACAGGCAGGAGTTTTAGGACTTCTGCTGTGCCTCTGGTGGTGGCCTAAGTCCAAGCAGATGGGAGCCACTGCATGCCGCTTGGGAACGAAGGCTCAGTTGGGGCATAACTGCTGGTCTAAGCCTCCCTACCCCTTTCCCTCCCACCTACACATCTGTGTGCTGGCCTGTTCTCCCAAGGAGTGGTGCAGAAGTGCTTATAACACTTTTGCAACACTTGGAGGCACTTGCACTGGCTTAAGGGGTGCTTTGGATTGTGCTGTGAGTTAGAGCACAATCCTAACCATGTCTACTCAAAAGTAAGCCCCATTGTGTTCAATGGGTCTTACTCCCAAGAAAGTGTCTTTAGGATTGCAGCCTTAAGAAGATTATCATAAATGGCTACAAACTAAGAATGTTAGAAAAAATGTAATACACTGTTACTCATGACTGGCTGATAAACATTAGTCTGCAGCATTATTAGATTTCTTACAGTGTTTCAAACTGATTTGTTTGGTCTGACAAAATACCTTCTAGCCACAAAATATATATGTTTTAATGGCCTTTACATGTGCAAATATTTAATGAGATTGTGGGACTCCAAACCCCATGACCCAAACTAAAGCCTACCTTGGAGAGCTGGATTTTTTTTTTTAATGACCAGATGACTTTGCTTTTCTAAGTATCTAACAATCATCCAGATGATTCAGTCAAATTACTTAGGAGTGTTATTGCCCTGTAATTACAGCTTAGAAAAATATCTGTAACTTTCAAAATAATTGAAAACATATGCAACAATACTTATTGAAAAGCAAGAGTACGCAATGACAAGTGCAGCATAAAGGGAATAGAGCCTTATCAGTCACTGGATTTTCTTTTCCATATAGGTTAAGCAGTTTGCTTTCTTTCCTGACATATCTTTTCCACATTAGAGAACACACATGTATAAGGAACTCAGGAAGATACTCTTATCAGAATCCCGCCGTTGTGATTCCTTCCACATTATCCCTTACGGCTAGAGTGGTCATATGGAACAGGATTTGAAAAAAATACTGATAATTGCAACATGTAGCATGACGCGGAAGATCTATGGTCCTGGCCACATTGCAAAAGTAACACAAAAGCTCCTGAACATTTCCCAAAGTGCCTTTACAGTATGTTGTCAGCTCTAGTGCTCCCAAGAGACCATCCTATTCAAGCTTATTGACAACTGTCAGTAAGTCCTCCTAATTTAGACAATAAAAAACCAAAAATGTTGGGGAATAGGAGATAGATATACCTTTTAAAGACATAAAATGTCACAATTTTACAGTCTTACAAAGTTTCTTATTTTGGCCTCAATGAACATTTTGACCACTGCAGACTCTTCTGGCAAGCTCAGAAGAACACCAGAAGCGAGGAGAACCCCTCTACGCTCAGCTTCAGAGAATGGGGCAGAAGCATCCCCAAACACCTGTTGTTAAGTGAAAGTGGAGATAAAGAATCCAAAAAATAGAGGTCCTCTGTACTATATTTATATAGTAATATTTTGGCTGGATCTATCTGTCCAGGCTTTCATACTGGTGATTGTCACTACTGATGTTGTATGAATAGAATCTATTGGATAAGGATGTGTGATGGGCATTCATCACTAAGGCGAGGACATGAGGAGTCCAGTAGAACGTAGCCCTTTTAGTACTTCTCCTATTTCAGGATATTTAGTAGTTGGCAACCTCAGGCTCTGATCTTTTCTGCTTATGAATTCATGGCTAGTGTTAAATAAAATATGGGTATTCTACTATTTAAAAACTGCAACATGGTGGGAATTTTCAAATCACCAGTCAACCTACTCCTAAAATAATCTCCTGTGAGGCATTCATCACATTGTCTCTATCTCAAAAATAGTCCCATAAATCTATTTCTACAATGCCTTTCCAGATGAATTTTTGTTTGGTATTTGTTATGCAGGATCCAGTAAAAATCTGCAACAATAATGTTGACATAGCATGTCATTACTGTGATAACTTCTGATAAGCCAGAAAAAGGGATACTCACCCCCACTGGCAAATGGTATCCACAACAGATAGAAAACTGAAATTTGGTATGCATGTAGCCCAAGGGGACATTTCCATTGACAACCAGGAAGATATCTATGGCTGCAGAATGCAAGCTATTTATATTATTAAGCATAATATATAGTGCAAAGAAACAATAACAAAGCAATGCATAGTTGTTTGTCACAACGCAGGTTAACTTATCCGCACCTTGAGGTTTTTCAACATTTTTGTCCCTGCTGTTTGTATTTCTGCTCCTGCTTCTATTACATTCTATTAGCATAATATTTTGCCACACCTATTGACACAGTAGCTACATATAAAAGTACATATATTTCAAATCAAGCATGTTCTAATTACTGTTTCTCCGTATAATATGAAAGACTGCACACACACACACACACACACACACACACAGAGAGAGAGAGAGAGAGAGAGAGAGAGAGAGAGAGAGAGAGAGAGAGAGACTCTGTTCTAAAATTTATTTATATTTGAAAGTAGCCTTACAAATTCATATGTACTCCAGAGCTTTCCTTCTACTGCTTTTCTGGAACCTTTTCATGAATAATATCCAGCATCACGGACCTTGAACACTGATGACTCTGGCTAACGTTTTATCCTTTGCTTGAAATTACAGGATCAGTCTAGCCAGAATTTATGAGAACCAGACCCCAGACCTCACATAGCTCACATATTAGACCATTAGGCATCTAACTACCTCTGAACAATTTCAATGCATTATCTTGCCTTCTCCCTGGGGCACAAACTTCACTCGTCCATACTTTTAATATATTTTGTCTACATGAAGCAGATCGAGTTATTGTATGCCAGCGGATCACAACTTACAGACATCTCATTGCTCCAGAACGATGCAACTAATGTCTCTCTTGTCCATGCTGAGATGGGGTTGTAAAGAAAGTCAACACTGAAATTTCACTAAATTACTGGATGATTTATTTGTAGTACGTCCTTCATATAGATGGTCTAAACATGTGTGTCCATGTGATCCTCATTTGCACATCTTAGAAATGGTGTAAGATTTTATAATTGCACTCACGCAGCCCAAAAGAGGATCATCTAGATCTTTAAAATATACAAAATATATAATTATGTATATTAATTTTTATTGATTAGTAATAAATGGGAAAATGCATCTGTCCTAAAATAGATGTGTACCTTTATGCCTTAGGATATGCAGAAAAACAATGCATGTGTTTTTTTTCCCCAGTATCCCCTTTTCAACCATACCGGCAGCCTTCAGTGCTCCCTATACGGAAAGTAGTTGGAAAACTGTACTTCTAGCTCAGTTTGTAGAAGTCCAGTTTGTCACTAACACTACTTACATTGGTGAGAAATTGTAATCCTTAACTTCAGATTCAAATATAACTGTAGTAATTGATATGTCCACAGCCTCAAGGCTATAACTCCTATATGCAGGGTTGCTCATGATTACTACCTAGTAGCATCAGGTTTAAAATGCAGCAACCTTTCTCTAAAAAGACATGAGGCACAATCCTATGTGTCTCTACTCAGAAGTAAGTCCCAATGTGTTTAATAGGGCTTATTCTCAGGAAAATGCAGCAGATAGGACTGCAGCCTGAGTTATTGCAAACTCATTCATTATAGTAGTGCCACAGTGCTCAGCAGTTGGCACGAACATCTTGTTAATTTTCAGTATGTTGACTTATTACTCTTTAACTCATGTAGTTTACTTAGTGCCTTATAAAAAGGCTTAGAAAATCTAGGAGTGCACATTTCATTGCAGCAAGGCTATATGGCAGGTGTACACAGAAGATGTTCTTGATGGATGCCTCACAACTGTGGAATACCTTTTATCTAGAAAACTGTCCACAACTAGAAGTGGTGTTAAAAAGGTCTTCTTTTTTTGAAGTTGCTTTTAACAGGCAGTGGCTGAGATCTAAAGAGGTCATGGGTGTGAGCAGGAAGTGCTGCCTTTACCGAACAAGAGAGTTTGTGATGATCTTTTTAACCTGCAGCTTTTTGCCCCATGTTGTATCTTGCTGTGGAGTGTCTCCAAACTCCAAATTTGTAGGAACTGCATGAAAATATTGTGTGGCGGACATGAAATTTAACTCATGACCCTCCATAAGAGACAAACCTTTTGCATGTCTGTCCTGAGTGCTAAGGAGTTAAAAGCTGAAACTGCAGGCAAGTTAAAATCTTGTCTTGTTTCTAGTATCACCTGCATCAGCGGTGTAGCTACAAGATGGTGGTAGCGGTGTGGTAAATATTGCAGGCACCACAATGTACAGTGTAAGCAGCCACTCCCACTCTCTGTCATAACTAATCTGGGCAGTGATGCCACGGCTACACTCCTCAGCGATCTGCTACAAACATGCATATATGATTATTTTATGTCAAATATTATACATTTAATGCTGAAACAAGATTAAATATTGAAATCCATACTGCAGGCTGTTTGAATTCTGTAAATCTGAACTTTTCTGTGCACCAGTTTTGTTGTCTTCATTACAATATGTAGCTACAGACCTGAAAGTTTGTTTTCTCTTGCCACACTTCCAAAAACTACAGTTACACTTCAAGTAATGTGTGTCTCCTTCATCCTGGGATGTGATGACTGCCTGCTGTTGATCCTTCATCTGGCAACTCCAGTTGAATATGAGAACAGGCAGTGCCTCACAGGACGCACTTCACACCATACAGAATTGGACACTTGCTCCAGCTAAAACAAACAGCATCCAAAGGTCATCAGTCCCACTGACTAAAACAGTTTTGATGGAGGCCAGTCTTTGACCTTGTTGACATGTGACTCTATTCTTTTCAGCAGCCCTTGGTGTCCACATCCAAGGAATGCAAAACAATTATCAGGCTGGGGTAAGCTATAGGTCTCTCTTTACTACACTGCAAAGCAGCTATTTTTGCACTTAGCATAGGGGCTTCCTAAACGATTTGCCCAAGTTATCAGTTTTATACTTTGTCACATCAACAGCATGTGAATACCATCCACAGTGCCAGAAGATGTGTCCCATGAAAATAATTCTTGCTTTTAAATTAAATGGATGCTTTTATTCCCTCCTGCCTGTTTTCACGCCTTCTGCAACATCAGTCCCCACATTTCATTCCAACAAAACCATCTTCTTCCCTCCCTCTGCTCTACCACTATAATGCACTAAATTTCCTAAGAAATTTAGGCTGGCCTAGTTCACTTGGCCTATCTTTCTGTGATGGTGTGGGAAAGTTCAGCATATGCCTGTGCATTGGCCTAACCCCCCAAGAAGTGGGGCAGAGGTCTCTTACTGCACTTTTGTGACACCCCCAGATCAGCACAGGACTTAAGCCGGGACTTAGGCCAGCCTATATGGAGGTTTGGATTGCAGCCTCTCTCTGCTACTTTCTGCCACTAGGAACTTTGTTCCTCTCCTTTATTTAAATATTTATCCCATCCATCCTTCAGGAAATTCATTGTGTACCTGGGAATAAACACTTTTTATATTCTCACTGGCCTAGAGTTACATTTGTGTAGACTGTCCAAGTTTTCAGGGATTGCATTTACATACTGACAAGTTTGTCAGGGGGTCCTGTCCCTGTTTTGTTGAAGGAAATGAATGGCAACCCTACACTGGCCTCTTAATCTCCTTTCACTTTGTCCCACCTTGAAAATGTAACACCTCTGGGCAGGGATCACTTCATTTCTTTGCTTGGAACAATACCTGGCACACTGTTGGCAATGAATAAATGTCTGATAACACTAGTAGTAAATAAAACTGGGAGGCAGCCCTCCTCTTGGAGGCAGCACTCCTCTCTCCATTAAAATTGTTTCTTCCCCCCAAGCCCCATAGAGAAGATTCTCCAGGTTCTTTTCATTTGTCTCTTTATAATAGTGCTTAGGGGGACAATTCAGACAAATTGCAAGCTTTTCATAAACTGGAGAAAGAATACACTGTTATTATCCAGAGAAACCAAAATTTGTGTTATTTTATTGTGAATGACATGATTCTAAAGTTTTTTTTAACTCCAGCAGTAATGAGAACAGGCAACTTGTAAAGGGATTAAGAAAGATGAAAATTTATGAAACTTTAATTTGCAGTTACAGTAACCTTGGCATTCTCTGCAAGCTGACATGAAGATTTAAGTCAGCGGTTCACAAACTCACTTGTAGAGTTTGAGCCGCTGTAAATCCATACATGGTAAAGGTAGCAAAGTGATTCCCAAGACTGTTCTGCTGCAGGAACAGGGGGCCTCTTCTTAGAGAAGCCTTGTCTAGAGCCTGGGTGCACAATCCTAACCATGTCTACTCAAAAGTAAGCCTCATTGTGTTCAATGAGTCTTAGTCCCAGGAAAGTGTCTTTAGGATTGCAGCCAAGGTCTGGAGGCTATAAGTTCATGGTGAACACTAAAGAGATGTATCCCTGCAGCTTGGAAAGAGTGCAAAATCCAGTCATGACCTACTTCCAGGTTGTACCATGAGACTGAAAGTCGATCGTGATCATGTTTTGCAGTTTCAAGGTACAGAGAGTCTTGCACAGAGCCTCTCATGGGCTCTACAGACCCCATCCCCCTGGTTCTCTACTTGAGATAAGGCTTGTCATTAAGCCATTAGTTTTTATTTTCTGTAAATAAATATTCTCTGTAAACCACTTTAGCGTTTTTGAAAAATGGTATATAAATACTGTTGGTATTTGATGGATTGTCAAAGAAGAGCCCTTTTGTGCCCACAGCAACACAACAGAGAATAGGTTTCTTTGGCTGGGGCATCGCAACGCACCAGTTTGAGAATGAATGACGTAGTTTAAAATAAGAGGTAGCAATAAAATATCTATATGGCTTTAACAAAAGGACTTTTTTGTATTCTATTTGAGACATCTAAAACATTCTCTTTTGGCCACATTTATTCAAATGTGAGATAGAACAAGTTGTTGTTTCCAACTCTTCGTGACCCCATGGATTGCAGCAGAAAAGCCCCTCCATCCTCCACTAGCTTCCAAAGTCTGTCCAAATTCATGTTCATTGCTTCATTGACACTATCTAACCACTTCATCCTCTGCTGTTCACTTCTTCTTTTGCCTTCAGTTTCGAGAGTCCTTCTTATGATGTGGCAAAAACAAGTACTTAAAAGACATATAAACCGCACCCTGCCTACACTGCACAGTGATGGACACTTAATCAGATCAACAGTCCAGTCCTATCACACAGTGTGGGTGTGCGGTGCTCCATTTGGCAGCCATTTTGGAAGTGATGACATGAAAGGTGATGGGACTCTCAATCTGTCATTGGAGTTGCTAACCTGGAGCAAGTAAGACAGTGGCAAGGCTGGGGAAAGGGCAAAATGGAGTTGGAAGGGGAGGTATAAAAGGGTGGTGGATCTGGCAGAGATGGCAACAAATTTCTGCAGCCTTCCCTTTTCTACTCTCTCCTCACATTTGCCCCTGCAGTTTCACTGGTGCAGGTCTGAAGAGACCCATGGCAGAGCTGGAGCCTTACAGAGATGTAAGGGGAGGATATGCACAACTTTGGAGGACCTCCCCTCTTGACATCTGACAACACTGTCAGTTTGTCTGTACAATCCAGACTTTCACTCTTGTTTGGCCACTCCCCCAAACCAGCCACTCAACACGTGATGAAGACTCAAAATACCTCAATGATATAGTAACGATTGATGTTGTTGAGCAGTGGAACCTTTCGGATAAAATATTTCTGTGCTCTTATTATAAGAAGACCAAGCATGGTCAATCTTCCTAAGAACATATAATAATAAAGTTTATATATGCAAAACAAGGGTGCCCAAACCCTAGCCAATGCAGCCTAGGGCAAGCCTTATAATCCTCTCCAATACTTTCTTATATGTAAATTTATGTAAATTTGAAATATAAATTAGTTTTCTGGCCTCCAACACAGTGCCAAAGAGATGATGTGGACTTCCTGCCAAAAAGTTTGTTCACCCCTAATCTAAAAGATACACAGCTGGGTAACCTCATAAATACCTAAACAAAAGACTTATCTTTTCCTACGAGACATACAGTAGTAAGTTCCTGAGAGTTTAATCCAACAGTGATATTAATCAGAATTGTTTGTCAAGGTCCTGACATTGGCAGAGGTATTGATTGGTATTGATATTGACAGAGGTATTGATAAAGGTATTGATTGATTGATTGATTGATTAATATTGGTAGTTTTCTTTTTCATTGATTCTCACATGGTGGAGATATTGCAGAAAGAAAATTTGGCATTATCTAAGGCTGCAATCCTAACCACACTTTCCTGGGAGTAAGTACTATTGAACCCAATGGGACTTACTTCTGAGTAAACATGCTTAGGATTGTACTGTAGGTGTCCAAACCTCTGGGGTGTCTAAACCTTGGCTCAGGAGCCAGATGTGGCCCATAGTAAGCCTCAATGTGCCCCATGGCAATACCCTTCCATCTGGACCACAGACAAGCCTTGTACTGTATCTCACACACTTATATTTAAATTTATTCAAATTTGAAATGTACCGGTAAATCATTTTTCCTGCCCCCAAAACAATGTCAGAGAGGTGAGGTGGCCCTCCTGCAAAAAGTTTGGACTCCCCTGGTGTGGAGCATTCACTGGCATAGTTGCAGAACTGCAAATTCATATAGATAAGAGATGAATAGGTAGATTCACCAAGCTTAGGTATCCTGGCATGAAACAACTTCAAGTCTAACTTCAACTTATGGTTGAACTGAATGGAAAGAAATAAAATTCCTGAAAAGATCAGGAGTTCTCTATGCACCTCTTTCATGCCTGGAGAGGTGATCAGACAAACAAGGCATTGTTAATTCTGCTGGGCTGCGTTCACATTCTACAGGAAAACAAAGTGACCTGTGGTTGACCCAAGAAATTAAAAGAGGGACATGTCTGAAAGTTCGTATTAATCCCTTGCCCTTAGATACTAGCACTGTTATTGTAAGTTAAGAACATCTATATCCTGGCAAAAAATCCCAAAAAACTATTTTGTCCATATGTGACCAATGGTCTCCATTTTGTGCTAGTGTCAAAGGAAATAACTAATATGGCACTGGAGATTTTCCTAGTGAATTTAATGAAACTATCTGAAATAGTACTTTTAAGGCTCTTATCCTATATACTCTCACTGGACTCATGAGACTTCTGAGTAGACATGCATATGAGTTTACAGTAAGCAATTGTCTCAATAGCACATGTAGAGAAAGAGAACACAGGTTTCAAAGTCAGTGTATATCTGGCAAGTTGTTGCAGAAGTGCCTTCTGAGAGCAATAGGTTTAAAAGACAGTGGTGGAAAACTATGGCACTTGTGCCAAGAGCCCTCCCAGCTGGCACACAGCTATAGCACTGCCACATGTCCCCTGCCACTTGCCCCCAGCCTAAATGCACCAGCCCCCTCGGCTCGGCTCTGAAGAAGAACAGCTGCTTCTTTTCTGAGTAGAGCCAAAGTGAGAGAGCGAGTGCCCACCATGCATACCCAGAGCTCTGGACACGTGCAATGGGCACAAGGCACACCTGGCCCACAGCACATGCCAGGAGTTCCAGCCATGTGCAGTAGGCACTGGCATGCATGCTGGGTACCGCTGTCAGTTGGCATTCAGTGCTAAAAAGGTTCATCACTACTGTTATAGGAAAAATTAACAATGTTATCAACATTAGTTAAAATAAAACAAGCCAAACACAACTAAAGAAAAATTATAATTTCTGTGGACCCTATTTTCTGTAGTACTAAAAAACAGGAAGCATGGATTGTGCCAGAGAAGGAGTGTGACCTCCTTCTCCCAACATCCTAAAGTGCAATGTCATTTTCAGTACCACAACTGTAAAGAAAACCACCTTTATTGGATTGAGCGTTTTCAACTGGAGAGCCCAGTGGCAACCAGGAGATGGCCAGATTTGGCCAGGGTCTGCCAGTTTCTAATCCTAAATGCCATGTATCCATCTTTAGTAGCTAAACATTCATGACGTTCATTTCCAATTTGTGGTTTCCACTACCAGGTTGCTATAGTCATTGGGTTAAGGTCTTGTACTGCAAAGCCCCCTCCCCTGTACTGCACTGGTGATATCAATGTCACTGGTCTTGAGATTTCAGGGTTTGGCATAGCCATGTGGTTCTTCTGTTTTGCCTTTGGTCACTGTCTGCTCTGGCCAACATTAACACCATCCCTGTTTCCCTCTTGGGTGAGTTATAAACTTTCGGGAATAAGTATTATTTAAAACTGAATATCTCAAAAGAGTTCTGCATTGCCTTGTATTAATGCAGCTGTCACAGAATACAGTATGCTAATATTCCACAATATTATAGAATATCCTTATTTGCTTAATAATTAATGCATGCACACATTAACACTCAGCTAAACTAGTGTTACATAAAAATAATGCACCATCTGCTTGACAGAACCAATCCAAGGTTTATCAAATTTTGTAGCTGGAATTTAGATCTATATATATAAGTGGTATCAGTGGACAAAATGATTCAAATACGCCTTTGTAAATCAACAAAGTACTGCTTTCCTTGATTCTCCCATTAGTTAAATTAGTCCCATTAAATGGGCCTTTGACCTGATCCAGTGGTAGTTCTTACGTTTGCCTATAAGACGAGAATTTTCTGCCAAGAAATTAAGTGTAAATCACTTCCTTGCCTTCTCTATGGATTACTCAGGGGTCAGGGCTATTCAGGCAGAAGTGCTGAGAAAAAAGGAAGCCAGAGATCAATACTTCCATTGGAAGCAAGCAAACCTCCTTCTCTTCACCTCTGCAGACTCTAAAATTCTAAAATGTATGGCAGAGGTCTGACCACCAAGATGTAATCCTTATTTCCATCTGAAACGAAGTCCCAGGCTACAATTCAGTGCACCATCAGTCTTGAACAACTATGGTATCATGCTTGACACTGCATGCAAAGCACAAAGTCCTGGGTAGATTAATATGGAGGATAGGCGGTTACCCAAGCAGCAGACCCCCCTCTCCACGCCAGTGAAATAGCCCAATGGAATAGCAGAGCTGGGCTAAGGACAGGCGCTCACCCTGTCTTGTGGGGACCTGGGTCTCAAACCTTGGCCTTCTGGTTAACAGGCACAGTCTCTTAACCACTTGCGCCACCCACAGCCAACAGTGCACCATTAGCGCACCATTGCATCAGTGCACCATTACTTAAGAATAACAACCACAGAAAGCAATTACAGATCCAACCTTGTTATACACAGATTTTTAATACACAGATTTGACTCTACACGAAACCCCACTGCACATCACAATTAAAAAAAAAACTCTTTATACTGTTGTAGAGAGGTAGTCATGCAAGCATTCATTTCATTTTTCAATACCAGAATCAAAACCCTACAGATATTGAGGCACTTTCTTATTTAATTAGGCACAACAGAGGAGCAAGAAACCTGGAAGTGGTCTTTTAAACTTACTGTTCCATTGTTTTCTTTATATACATATTTCTGTTAATCCACAGGAGGTTCTGGAACAGAACCTTAGTGGATGAGAGACATATCTAGACACATTTCACCTCTTATTGGTAAATGGGAAAAGCAACTGTTTTAACAAACTTTCAAGGCAAATCGTAGATGTTCGGTAATCAATATCTAGAGCAGACCTTCACTTCGGAACTAAAAGTAAGGTTTTATATTTAAAAATACAGTACTTAAAACTAGAATTCCCATTGTGGCTGGAAGAATGTAGAAATTGTCAATATTTTAAGAAGCCAATAATTTACTTTAAAGCATTACTGGTTTAAACATTCTCTAGGGCAATGTTTCCTCAGGCCAAAATACTAAGCTCCGAAAAAGACTTTTAGCTGGAAGGAATGGAATAAGAAATCATATTTAATGATTAGTACATTATTTGAAAGATTTGGTATGCCAGAACTAAACAGGTTTATTTTTATTTATTTATTACATTTTGTAGCTTGCCCTTTATTAAAGGTGCTCCAGGTATATGGAGCATATGGTCTTTCCCTGCAAATTTTCTCATAGCAACCATGCGAGGCAGATGGTGACTGGCCCAAGGTAATTTAGGCTACAATCCAGAGTAACTATCGTTGAAATCCAGAGTAACTATGGGGAGTCTTTGCTCCGGAGTAAGAACAAGTTACTCTGGATTGCAATATGAATTTCCCATAGGTTTTCACTAGGTGGTGTAGTAACTATGGGTGCACATAATATCTCTTACATGCCCCCGTAGTTACTCTGGATTGTGCCCTATGAGTAACTTTTACACCAACGTAGTTACAGAGTAACTTTTTACACCAACGTAGTTACAGTGCCACCTATGAGAAGCCTATGGGAAATGCATAGAGCAATTCAGAGTAAGTGCCTCTTACGTCATCCCGTAGTTACTCTGGATTGTAGGGTTAGTGAGCTTCACCACCGGGTAGAAATTTGTCCAGGTATCCCAAGTTTGATACCCTGTGACTCTTATTCTCCCTATATGTGCACTGATTTGTCATTAATGAAAAGTTAGCATTCACATATTACCAACATCAGAAACAGCTCTTTGATAACAAGGATCGGATCTCAATAAATTTCTATGCCAACTGTTCATTCATTTTTTAATCTAGGATTTCTACCCATCAGTATGGGTTAAATTCAGGTAGCTTTACAACATAATTCGGTTTATGTTTACTGAGAAGTAAGTCACACTGTCCTCAGTGTAACAAATCATTAGGTAAGCATGTATAGGGGTGAGTAGGCCCAAGCACTTACATCTCACTGATTTCCAACGATGCATGTTCACTGTAAATCAGTGGAACTTATCAAGTAAATCAAGTGGTTGGCTTGAGCTTACAGACTTTAGCTCATTGCACTTTCTATTTTGCAGAGATTATGGACAAAATGTTCTGCTTGTTTTTCTGTAGCCTGAAAACATGTCTTTAATGTTTCAATTTAGGGAAAAATCCTCAGCAAATGAAGCATGTAAAGCAGAGTTATTTTGACTGAGCAGCTGGAATTTGGTGGCAGGGAGAGAGAAAGAGAATATTTTAGATGTTTCATCCATTTGGCAATACCTTTCATGATATCGTCTCAAAACATCTTGGCCTACCTAGACATATCTTTAGCCTGGAGACTTCTGCCTAAAAGTACCATAATTACAAACTGAACCTTAATGATTTTATGACCTAACTCTCTATGCCCTTTTATAATTTAAGCAAGGTGTATAGTTAAGCTGCTAACATCTGTTAGCAATACATTATATTTAGAGGCTTATATTTATCAGATAAATAGTTTCCTACACATGGAACTATTCCTAATAGCTTCTATTTACTGACAGTCAAATTAGCTACATACAAGGAAAAATATATAGCTATCCTCTGTAGTACTGTGGATCAGTTTAAGAATAATATGAGGAGAGAACATTATAAAATAATTATCCTGGCCAGAGGGAATTTTCTAAAAAATGTCTTGTTTCTTTAATTATTTTATTGTCAACTTTACAACCATATGCTTTGAAATTACTTCTGTCTCAGTTGGATAAATAGATACTTTCTCAGAACACACACACAACTAAACTCATCTAAGCCTTATATCAGTGAATACAGTCAATTTGTTATAGTCTTATATAGTGAATTAGGGCACAATCCAGAAGTGCACTTGGGTTACCCTATCTATCACCGGGCTGACCCAACTGCAAGATGGCCACCCTATTTTATTCTGGAAAAGGCTTGGGGCAGCCTAAGGCAACATAGGATGCCCCAAGACTGGTGGACCTGGGCTGCCCTAACTGGGCCAGCCTAGGCACTTCAGGAGAGGCATGTTGAGGGCGTGTTCAGCATTTCCTAGGACAGAGCAGTTAAGTTATACCCACAGCCTGTTTCCAGGAGCAGGTAGAGTAATGAGTAGACCCATTGGGGTTCATGATAAGGCAGAGTAAGAATGGCAGTGTTGATAAAAAATCTGAATTCTTGGCCAGCCTAGCTGCAACCCCTGCCTCTTAACTTCAGGATATGGCAGCCACTAACCTGGGGATACAGCAGACCATTCCGAGAAGCCCTTTGTATTCACTGTATACTGTACTGGTATTTCATCAGGGACTCCTTATAATGCAGGCACCACAGCTGTTCCTTGTTCAGTGTGATCTGAGGGGTGTCTCTTCAGGAGCAAGCCCTCCCCAGGTGTCACTGACTTGATGCCTACTTAGCATGCTCTGGAACAGTTAGGGCAGCCCAGGCTTCCTGACTCTCTGGATCCAGCATAATTTTTTGCACTGAATTCAGAATAGTTGGGGCAGCCCAGCCAGGGCACTCTTCATGCCCTAACTCTGGATTGTACTCTTAGTCAATAGACTAAAACTAGGGTTTTCTCTGGCTCAAACATCATTTTTTCAATGCACCATGACTTTAATAGGTATTGCACAAAAAACCAGGCCATCTAAAAGAACAGTCTTCCCATGTACCATCTGTGAGCCAAGTGGATGTCAGCCAAGTAGTGAAGTGAGGTTCCATCATTATGAACTTCCAGACACCTGCATCCTGATGCCATTCCCTTGTAACTGGCATTGAGAGGTAGTCTATTTCTTAAACCAGGATTACACATATTCACTTTGCAACCTGTGATGGATATTTCTATAAATCTGTCCACCCCCCTTTTAAAAGCATCTACACCAAATGCCATGACCACATTCCATGGCAGGGAGTTCCACAGACTAATTATACGATAGATATTTTCCAGCATGTAACTAGCCTGAGGAACTCTTACTATATGGACTATAACAAAGCCAAATGCCAAACTATACATAGTTTTCTCATGTTCAAGTACTGTATATGTAATTTCCTGAAGGACTGGTTCACCCCCTCAACTCCTTCTTACTGTCCCTTTAAACATATCCAGAAGAACATTTCCTGATTTATTTAAAGGTTGTTTTAAAATTTAAATGTAAGACTAAATAATATGATCAACATTATGTTTGGCTACAAATTCTTTCTCACATACATAAAAATTTTTAAAGATGGAACAATTTTTTGAAAAATAACTTTATTTACAAAAATCTACTTATTTTTATAATAGAAAAAAGATAATAAATATGCTAGAAATGTTTTTAAGTTCTATGAAAGATTAAGAGAGATAGTTAGCTGGTTAGTTACCATCAACTATGCTGAGGGACTATTGGAAAATACTGAAGTAGTGTTCTTATCTGATTGTATGCTCTGTATGTATTGTTTGTTATTTGTGAGTTGGTGTTTGTATGTCTGCAGCCGTTGCCGAAGCCTAATTCCGGGTATGGAGTTCATACTTGGCCAATAAATAAATCTAATCTAATCTAAAGACTTCACTCATACTAATATACTCTCCAATTGATTTTTAAATATTTCTAAAGTTTTACTGCTAAAAGAAAAGTTGGCCACTTCTCAAGAAGTTATAAAAACTATTTCAGTTTATATAGTGTAAAAATACTGATTTTTAAGTGAAGCATCACATAAGTGTCAGACAACGTATACTGGAATAATGAATACATGAAATACATAATGTTCTACATTGTGTATTATAATATCAAAACCTATGTTGTCAGAATATATTGGACATGCAGTGGAACATAAGCTACTCCATATTTTTCCTGTAGTTTTCCCAAGAGAACTGCTTTTCAGATCAGTCAGTCTGAGAAAACCACAAGAGTTATTTTGAACCATGTTCTGTTCAAGCGTTCCACAAACTCGATCATAACAGAGGCACACATAGTAAATACATAGCAAATTGAAGGGTCATGGCTAATTTGCAAGTTTAGTTGCCCATATTTTACACAATTTGCATATTATTTTCAAATTCATGTTTGATGCCAAACCATAATTTATGCACATGTTGCACATATTCCACAGTCATTATTCTGAAATGTGAAAAACCTGAGTCAGCCTCTGAGAAATCATGATATATAAATGTAAGGTCTAATCATATAAGCTGCGGTGTCAGCAGAAACTTTCATAGGATCATGACACAAGACCACAGCCTGCCAACCAACACAACAATGCTCTTGCTGAAGAGAAGCAATGTTGCTGCATTTGGGTAACCCAATGCTCCTTGCACAGGCATAATGGTGCTACCTAATGTTATTAGGAAAGGTGGGTATGAGGCAAGGGCAATGAATGGTCTGAACAGTTGTACAGCTTAACTCAAAACATGACCCAATGCAGGCCTCTGCATATATGAAAATAATATGCAAATTGAAAGACTATGGTATCGTGCTCGGGGCTGCATACGCTGCATGCGAAGCATGAAAGCCTGGGTTGGATTGTTATGGAGGATAGGCTGTTACCCAAGCAGCAAATCCCCCCTCTCCACACCACTGAATTAGTCCAATGGAAAGGCAGAGCCAATATGATTGGATCCAGCTGTGTTGCAGAGCTGGGCTAAGGACAGGAGCTCACCCTCTCTTATGGGGCCGACCCAGGTCTCAAACCCTGGCCTGCTGGTTAACAGGCACAGCATCTTAACCTCTTGCACCACCCACAGCCCAGATCTGCAACAAATGAGTTAAAAAGCCCAGTTTTTTAAACCTTGAAACAATTACCACAATCTTTGCACACTATGATAAAAGCCCTTTATGGCTCGAGTCCAGGGTATCTGAGGGACCACCTCCATCCATACAATCCGACCTGTCACGTAAGATCATCTGAGGGGGCTCTGCTGACCATGCCGCCATTCAAAGAGGTGAGAGGTGTGGCAGCTAGCAGCAGGGCCTTCTCGGTGGTTGCACCCGAGCTCTGGAACTCCCTTCCTTTTGACCTAAGGACTGCTCCCTCCTTGTACAGTTTTTGGCGGGGCCTAAAAACATTCTTATGGACAAAATCTGTCTAATCATTTTGTTTTTAGCTGGTTTTTATTGTAAATATTTAGGAGGAATGTTTTAACATTTTGTTAATCTGTATTTTAACTGTATTTTAATTGTGTTTTAATCTGAATTTATTATTATCTACTTTTAATGGTGTTTTATTATTGTTTTTAATTATTGTTAGCCACCTTGGGTTCCTTTTTATTAGGGATGAAAGGTAGAATATATATTAAATAATTTTTTTTTCTTCCAGCCCCCAACACAGAGTCAGAAAGATGACGTGGTCCTCTTGCCAAAAATTTGGACATTCCTGGGCTGGAACAACAATTCATGTGATGGAGCAGAGCAGTTTTGTTCACCAAGGTAGGATTTGCCAGCAGTTTAATTTCAGACTGGGGATGCTAATTTCTTTCTAAAGCAGGCCTCCGTCAGCCTTG
Organism: Cryptoblepharus egeriae; assembly: GCA_030015325.1. Lineage (NCBI taxonomy): Eukaryota > Metazoa > Chordata > Lepidosauria > Squamata > Scincidae > Cryptoblepharus > Cryptoblepharus egeriae. The sequence goes on from JAREYC010000001.1 coordinate 7,507,449, forward strand.
AAAGACTATAGTATTGTGCTCTGCGCTGCATACGCTGCATGCAAAGCACGAAAGCCTGGGTTGGATTGTTATGGAGGATAGGCTGTTACCCAAGCGACAAATCCCCCCTCTCCATGCCACTGAATTACTCCAATGGAAAGGCAGAGCCAATACAATTGGATCCAGGTGGTGTCGCAGAGCTGGGCTAAGGACAGCAGCTCACCTTGTCTTGGGGGGCCGACCGGGGTCTCGAACACTGGCCTGCTGGTTAACAGGCACAGCGTCTTAACCGCTTGCGCCACCCACAGCCCATGTAATTTCTTTCTAATAGGCTACATACATGCTATTAGAAACAGCCTTGACAACTGCCATTTGACCAATATACGTAGCTGTGTATAATAAACACTTAAGTGGAAAGTGAAGTATAATGCAACAAATTAGAAATCTTGTACTGTCCTTCTATACCATAATCCTTAGGACAGCACAAGACAACATATTACTCTTAGAGGATAGTAACAGGAAGTAGTGTGAACCAAGGTTCTTCTCCACCATCCCACACCAGCCTTCAAAGTCAATTTAAGCAGTTTTAGAGACTCAACATTTGATATGCAGTGCACAAATAGAATAAAGACAGGCATCTGTAATGACATTCCTCTGAGTAAATTGTAATAAAGCAATGTAATGTGAAATTACACAGATTTGTAACAGCTTAGAATCTGGCCCACAGAATTGTATGTGCATGCATAATTTGCACATTCTATGTGCAAATGCAAGGGGCATTGTGAGCCTTTGTTAGAAACCAATCATCTGTGCTTATTGCTGCATGTTAAAAAGCCCCATTGCGTATTTGCTTACATTTTATTTTAAATCTTTCATAGATACTCATCATTGGATCTTTAGCACAAAGATGTGAAAATGATAGATGAGATCTGATTCATCTGTACATGTTTATTAACACTAGGATTTTACCTTAGGCTGTTGGCGGAAAAACTGGTTTGGTAATTCTTATTCAAAGCAGATTGATATGCTGCTATAGAGAGCTCTATTCGGGGATGCAGTCTTGTAGCATCTACACAATTAACTTTCCTTCATTGCACATCAGTGGCATGTTAAGTTTTTCCTAACAACCTCTATGGATGCATATAATCTCATCACAATATATGAAGCATGTCCAATAAAAGGAACATTGATGGGTATTTTAGCTCTGTATTGCACCAAGATTTTTTATGGGCTGGACCAACGAAAAATGGAATTTGATTATTAAAACAACCCTATCCTTCAAGCTTCCATCAACACAAAAATCCAGGAAAGTTATATCCACAGCACCTGCTTCTGTTATCTTGTATGGTAAGAGCAACGTCTCACCATAATGTCTTGTTTTATCGTGAAAAAGGAATTTCTAGGTTTCCACAATTTTAACTGAAACTCACAAGCCTTTAAACTATCTCTTGACATTGCTATAGCTCCAAGAACCAGTATATCAGAGTACTATAGAAAAGTTATCTGCTTTACAGCTGAGAAAAAAATCAGTAACCCACAACTCACCATTCAGGATTAAAGGAATCTGAAGAATTCAATGAAATTCTAAGTACCGTACTTTCCTGCCTTGATCTGAATCCCAAAGTATTTATTCATTTTTTGTCTTAATAACATTAACATAATAAGGCCACAAATAAAGGGAAGAGGTTTCCCTTTCTTCATCTTTAAAATAAAGATGTTAGAGGTACTGATTCTATTATTTCTATTATCCACCAACAGCAGATTTCTCACCACATCTACAGAAGTAAGAATTTTTGAGCCCCTCTTTTAACCCAGGTTCATTGTTAGAGTAGGCTGCAATCCTATGAACACTTGCCTATGAGTACAGTAAGCCCCAATGAACACATTTGGACTTTTAGAACATGGGTCTCCAAATTCTGGCCATGTGGTCTGGATCTGGCATTCCAGAATAATGAGTCTAAGTGCTGCACATTGGTGGCAAGGATTTACTACTGATCCATGAGGCTGCCAGCAGTTTTTGTGCCCAATGTCAGCAAACTGGGTGACAAATAGTGGAAGTGGCTGCCCACACACCAGAAGTAATAGGTAAAGTGAGAAGCAGGGCTGATACACTAGGAGGCAAGAACAAGTATTCAAAACCACGTTGTTGTCTCTGTCACTGGATCCAAAACAAGAGCTTTTTTGTTTTTGTTCAACAGAGAAAAACTTGTCCTTGCTCGGTGTAAGAACAATTTACTCTGGATTCCAATATGAATTTCCCATAGGTTTTCACTAGGATGTGCAGTAACTATGGGTGCACATAATGTATGTGCTCCCATAGTTACTCTGGATTTGGGGGGTTAAAGTCCTACACATAAGTAAAACTGAAGAGACACAAGTATGGGTTAACAAAAGATGGCCAGGCAGCAGACTGAAAATAATTTAGGTCTGGGTGTACCACAAGCTGAACATGAGTCAGCTATAAAATGTTTTGCACAATCCTAACCATGTTCACTCAAAAGTAAGCCTTATTGTGCTCAATGGGTCTTACTCCCAGGAAAGTGTCTTTAGGATTGCAGTCGTAGATGCAAAACGTGTTATTGGGGTATTGGGCTGCATTGAAGGCACAAAGTCAAGATCATGAATCATGATCATTTAACTCAATTCTGTAGTAATTATAAGTAAATCTCACTTGGAATATTGCATCCAGATCTGGGCACCTCATTTTAAGGACACTAACAAGCTAGAACAATATGGAGGAGCATACAAAATATGGTTAAAAGAGCCTGAGAATGTGAGCCTGTGGGGATATATGATTGCTGTCTTCAAATATCTGAAGAAAGTATATTGATGCTATATCTTCTGTTTAAATTATTTGTTCATAAGTATTATGAGTAATAATCTAATATTCCAATTATGCTTAAATGACTTGTATTTCTAGTCTGCTAGACTAGATTACTTCCACTTTTGTTTCAAGTACCACGTTTAACATATCGTGACGGTCTGTGGGCAGTACATTCAAGAAATAGCTTAATGGAGAAGCAAAAACTTTATTCATTATAGCAAAAATTAATTGTGGGTGCAGTCCTAATCAATTAAGGCTGACACAACTCACCCACTTACAGTTCCCATGGTGGTTTGGAGAAGCCGATACATGTCTGTGTACTGGCCTAACACCCTTTAGAAGTGGCGCGGAAGCTTCTGCAACACTCCTAGCCCAGCATGGGATTTGTGCCAGGACTTATGCTGAACTAACTGGGAGTTAGGATTGCAGCCTATATGGTGTAATATTTATAAATATAACATTTTCATTTGGGGCTGGGGGTAAACTTTCATCTGGTGGCAGCAGGTCCTCACTGATTCTGGATAAAGTCCCAATATGATAATGGGATAATGACATGCTCAAGTCAGTAGTGATAACTTTTGGGCAAGTTTCATTGACATTACAAGAGACATGCAAGAATCAGAGAGCTAGAAAGAATACAGACATCATCAAAGTTCAGAGTCCCTTCTGAACTCCTTGTCAAAAGATCATGCACCCTACATTTTGGTGAACAATACTGATAGCCTCAAGGGATCTTCCAGTCAGACTTTTCCCCTTAGGAATGAAATCCAACTAAGTGGTTGTATACATTGATTTGTCCCAGAACATTTTTCCCAAAATCCAACTTAACTATTTTGACTTCTTTTTGAGTACATTTCTTAAACTACTTAGGGCTTCATGATGCCTATCAGGGTAACCCTTCACTTATCAGAAGGGTGTTATCAAAGTTTCTCTCTGATGGAAACTCCTGCTGCTGTTCCTGATATATTGGTGTTTTTTGAGCTCACATATGTGGATACATCAAGGCAATGTACATATTGTACACAATGTGGATACATCAAGGCAATGCAGAAAAATAAGCACTGGGTCAAAACTCCCCTCTTCCCTAGTCTGCAAGAGGCCAAATTTTTTTCCCCTCAAGGCCAAATAACTCTGACTTCACTTTAATTGAGTGAGATGTGTAATTTTGAAGCATGTCCAGTTTCAAGGAGAGAGATAGTGTATGATTAAAGATAGTCGAAAGTGCTAGCTCCTGGCCAGAATCTAGTGACAAGACGACCGTGAGGTCTAAAACAGATGTGACAGAGGCCACGGGGAAAGCATTTGCTCACACAGGCATTCCAATTTGTGGTCCTCAAAATAGTTTATGATGATTTTTAAAAATATATTTGTAAACATGTAACAAATAATAATAGCACCGAAGGACTAGAATGATAACTAAAATGAAAATAAATGCTACGTTTCAAAAAACAGATATCCTTCCTTTTAGTGGTTTCTAATAATTAAATTTATGTTCCAGAATGAAAAATCCAGGCTTCAGTTTTCAATCAGATAAAGAATATAAGAAAGAAGGAAAGATGGGAACTGTAGAGTCAAAGAAACAATTGCTGTTTGAGGGCAATATTGCTGTAATAAAAGTAATCCGGAAAGGCATTCTATATGCCATTAAATTGGTTATGCATTTTATATGTGCCCTGTCTTGCATAAACAAATCCACCACATGAGATGGCCAATTCACTGGTAGACATAGCACACTAGGAGTGCACCAACTGCAGCCAACAATTTAATTACTCTCATGCTAATGCTACCCACAAATGAGCCAACTAACAAGTGAGTTTAAAGAAGAGCTATAGGTGGAATGCTTTATTTCTATGCTGGGCTATCTGCTAGCAGTTGTAATTATTCAAGTGCTAGACCTTAAACTAGTCTTGTACAAAGAGAAGATGATTCCATTTTTGGGGTGTTTTTTTATTTTTCTCATCCCACATTCCTGTGTAGCTCCTCACTGCATGCAATTCTGGCAAGGAGGTCTTCAAGCTCTCAAAAGATTTGAGGAGATACATAGCACAGAATGGCTTTATTCTTCAATGGATAAGAAGATTGGTTCCAAATCATTGTCATTAAACTGCATCCAAGTGACTGATGCCCATTTTTGACAATTTCAGGATTTGTTTCAGGATTCTGCATTCCAAAGTACTGGTAACCCCTAACCCGGTATAATCTGTGAGATTTTTTCATATAGTAATAGCCATTTATTTCAATTGGACTTGTACACCAGAAACTTCCACTAGACTGTACAATATGAAATGTTTCATCCAGTTCAAAGATTAGAACTATTTCACATTTGAAGTGGGTACTAAAGGCTGCATTACACCTTAAGGATTCACAGAGTGAATTCATGCACTTCCCATCATGGCAGACACAACTGCATTTTTATACCGGGGCATTAACTCATGGCCAGGGTGACCATATAGAATGAGAAGGTGCCTGTACCTTTAAATATTGCATAGAAGTGGGAATTGAAGCAGATTTAGCTCATCATAAAAGCAGCACCTGCCTAAATTCCCTCTTCTATGCAGTGGTTAAAGGAAGAGGGACTATGTCCTCCATTCTATATGGTCACCCTACCCATGGCAAGGTGCAAAGATTGGTTATGGCTCCCTATAAAGTATATGCAAGATGAGGTCAGGCTCAAATATGATAGTGCTTGCAACTGGTGTACGCTTTTAACCCACAAAATATAAAGTTTCCATCAATAATGCAGAAATCCCGAATTACATCTATCCTAAAATGCCACTAGATTCATCCAGTTTTAACGGCAGGAGCAGCAATTTTAGTGATGTTTTAATCTAAATCAAGGAGATACACATTTAACGTAGAAGTAAATGACAGAAAATTCAATTGATTACCTAAATTCTGAGTTGACAATAATCAATTTCCAAGTATTATTCACCCATTATGGAACACAGCCATACAAAACCTCATATCTTAAAATGCTTTAGACAAACTCATGCGACTTCATTTTAATGACAAAATCATTTACACTGGTATAGGGGAAGGAGTATTAGCTATTTACACACATGTATACAAATTGGTGGTTGTGATGCCAGTTTTGGACAGAATAAAGTAGCATGTATTAGACTGCATCAGACTCTGAACCTTCCCAGCACCACAAGAAAATGCATATATCACAGAGCTACTGAGATAAAGTAACGTTCAGCCCTAGAGGGCACAGATTTCGTCTTTATGTAAATGAGTGCCTGTCACTGCATGCATGATTCACCGCTCAGAGTGTACTCTTCTGTGACGAATGAGTCCCGCTTAATTTGGCAGTGATTATGCGGGTTGCTGGCCCTCTAAACCCCTTTGAACTTGTAATTGCTGCTGGTTTAAATAATGAACATTAAGGGGTGGTGGATTCATAAAACTGTGGATAATTACAATTTTTTTCTTTTTCCCCTCTTTGTTTTTTTTTAAAGGCTTCTGAGGCCACTGATAACTGTATCATAGTAGCCTGTTACCAAAATAAAGCTGCACTCTTCTTCACAGTACAGAGGAAAAGGAAGGAAGATACAGAGAGAATGACTAGGATACCAGAAGAAAAGGAGGAGCAATGGCATTCATGAATATTCATAATCACATCTGTAGTAGACTTGCTTTCTACCTTTGTGTGTGTGGCTGTAGTTCAACATGGACTATAAGTAGTAACAAAGGAAGGTGCTTGTGCAATTTCATTAGGTTCCAGGTTTAATCTTTGCACACCTTAGTGGTGAACTTTTTTCCCATCTCGTGAATTTTCAAATACTAAATTTAGCCAGATCATAAATCTTTCCTTTATTTTTGCATTATTTTAGTGTTGCTGTTTTTTTTCCTAAGAATGGAGGCTTTTCTATACTGAGTACATTAAAAAAAATCCATTTCAAACAGACCGTGGGATTATAACAAGCAAAAAATCCATCCCCTCTCCATTGAATTGAACAATTTCTCTTATTATATTTGATCCAGCAAAAAAATAGATTTTCCTGTATTGAGGATGGATAGAAGATTGCTGAATGATGATCAGAAACTCAAGTCAACACACTACTGTTTAGAAAGAAGAAAGAATGGCTGATAAATTTAGCAACCTCTTGTTCAGTTTTAAACACAGCAGTGATTTATAGCTTTGCTGCTCTCACGGCAAATGAAACAGTGCACAGAAAGGGCATCTGGTTTGGATTTTGCAGTATTTTACCCTTGTCTTGTTCTTTGTGTATTTGTAAGATTTAAAATAAACATAAAAACTTACATTTTCTTTATCCCAGACAAGTTTTTATTAATAATTTTCTGATATATAAGCTTATATTAATAAGCTTTTGATATTCTCAATAATCACAACCACAGCAGACAATGATTAACTGAAATAACAACCAACAACTCCACAATAATGCCTTAGAGAGAGGCAGGATGATACCAATGACTGTAAAAATTATCAAAGTTCAAAGTTGCACCTGAGTTTGCTGTGTCCAATCAACGCAGCTATTTTCAAAAGGCACATCAGGTTTGATAAGTTTTTAAATACACTTCCAAATAAATATTACTTATTAAAATTTAATTATGTGCAAATATTCAGAAGAATATTTGGGAGTTGGAAAACTGAATTTTGTTGATTTACATCTCAAATTAACAACAGTTTTCCTTATATTTGAAATCTCTAAGGAGACTTTGAACAGCTGGCAAAAGATGCATACAAAGGTTTGAGGTCTTACAGGTCAAAGCCTTGACTTGTAAGAGTTGCCAGAATATTCCAGATAAGATTGCAAGGAACAAGATATACAGTGTTCAAACATAGCCTTTTTTCTTCAGCTCTCCGGACTGAGCTTCAAAGTAGTTGGTTATCACTGGCATCCTTCAGTCTCGAAAAACTATGGTATCATGCGCTGTGTGTCCTTTCCAGAGCAGGATGGCCTGGGTAGATTAATATGGAGGATAGACTGTTACCCAAGCAGCAAATCCCCTCTCTCTACATCACTGAAATAGTCCAATGGAACGGCAGGGCCAATACGATTGGTTCCAGCTGTGTTGCAGGAGTTACAAGAACGTGATTGTAACACAGTCACAAACTGCTTCCAGGACTCCGGCTCTGGATTTTGCCTTGAGGTTGGGTAGAGCTCTACCCTAGATGGGTAGAGCCTCAAGGCAGTGGAGGTTTGTGGTGGGAGTTTTCCTTCTCCAGACAGCCCCTGTTCAGTGGGGTTATGGATAGGTTTAGTCTGACTCCTCAACAAAGGCCTGCCTGACATGGGAATCCATGCTACCGCCAGCACAGCCCTCGGTGGTTATAACTAACTTTTAATTAAGGGCACAGTTTGAATGGATAAGAGTTAAAGGGCTAGCAATACTTCTTCTACCCACTGACACACTTCCATGGAAGCTTGGCCTTTTTATCCTAAGAAATAGTCACACTAAGCACCTTGATCACTTTTGTCAAATCAAACACAAGCAAAGAGGTCTTTAACCCCTTTTCTATAAAGAATAATCAACCACAAAAGTATCCACTAAACCCTGATGATACATCTTAGCTACTTTCCCATTTGCCTTGTTGTGCTGTACTTTGCACACAGAATGTGCTGCCAAAAAGCATAAAGACTGTTATTTTATGCTGGGGAGGAGAAGGGTAAAAAGCCTTGTGTCAGTGTCATGATTTGGAGCATTTTGCATAACGGGGGGGGGGGGGATAGAAGAGAAAATGTGGGGGTCGCGGACTGAATGGGACTCTCGGGTCTATCACTGCGATTTAGTGTATGTGCCATCTTATGCTGCAAACCTATACACATTTACCTGGAAATAAGCTTGATTGAACATAGCGCAAGTTACTTTGCAGTGTTGTTATGAGGATAAAAGGGAGAAAGAAAACCATCTCCATCACGCAAGAAAACTGGGAAATGTAAACACAGTGTTAACGTATGTAAAACTGTTGGGATGGAAGGATGTCATAAGAGCATAGAAAGAGCCTCCAGTACAGTGATTTTCAACCAGTGTGCCATGGCACACTGGTGTGCCACAAGTGGTCCACAGGCATGCTGTGGGAGTTTGGACAATTTATTTATTTATTTATTAAATAAACATCAATTATTAATAGGGTTATTGAGGAATTGACCCTCCTCCAGTAGCATGGTGTGCCTTGTCAATTGTCCAAATACTGATCGTGTGACTTGACAATTTTAGAACCTGTTTGGTGTGCCATGAGACAAAAAAGATTGAAAATCACTGCTCCAGTGGATCAGGCCAAAGGCCCATCTAGTCCGGCTTCCTGTATCAGACAGAGGCCCACCTCAAGAAGAACACAAGACACCTGCATCCAGGTGCTCTCCCCTGCAATTGGTGTTTTAAGGTTATCCACATCTGTATCTGTCTATGCACACATACATATACACCCCTGAAGGCTTGTAACAAAACAAGCACTACCCTCCTTATCCATTCTGGCACTACCCTCACTTGGCACTACCCACCTTGTCCATTCTTTGAGGATTAGCGCATAACCTTCAGAATAGTGATAGTCAACATTTTCTTCTCGTGGTAGACTGACCTTGTTATGGTTTTTTTCTCTGGGATGTGACTTCTGGCTTCCAGGAGACTATTATGGGTTCTTCTGCAGCTCAATTTTTAGGACAATTGCCTTAACCCCCAAATCCAGAGTAACTACAGGAGCATGTAAGAGACTTTATGTGCACCCGTAGTTACTGCATCGCTTAGTGAAAACCTATGGGAAAATCATATTGGAATCCAGAATAAGTTGTTCTTACACTGGAGCAAGGACTCCCTGTAGTTACTCTGGAATTTGGCCCAAGGTAAATATTTGTGGTCCCGCTTCCTCAACCAACTTTGAGAAATAGGGGAAGGCAATTCATTATTACAGTTGCCTGAGAAACAGCCACAGAACCCAGAAAGCGTGGTTGAAAATTGCTGCTCTAGATTTTAAAATGCAGTGAGTAACAGGCCGGCTCAGATGAGCAAGGTATTCCACAGATTATGGCTGCACATAAGGCAGCACATAATTAAAAAAATCTTAGACTCTATTTTTTGTCCCATGATAAGCTATTCTAAATTCCCAGAAAAAAATTTATAGATAGGCTTATGGATAGGTCCACACTAAACATTTAGTGGATAGATTTCAGATTTATGGATAGGTCCACACTAAACATTTGGAGAAAATATATATGTTAAATGCTTCTGTACATCTAGTTTCCAAAGCACAACCTCCCTCTCCTGGGGCAGAAGTGAAGAACTAAGAGCTGTTATACTTCACAGGCCATCTTCTGGAAGGGCCATAGAGAACTTAGAACATTCAGTCACACTGCAAACTCCTACACCATACTGTGCTGAGAGCCATTGAAGGCAGGTCGACCACATATCATAACCAAAAGAGAGGACAAGGCCCTTCCAATATGTAGGACACCCAAGAAAAATGGAGGACATAAAAATGAAAGCAAAAGACACTCAAAATATTGCTTTCATGTGCTTAATTTACACTAATACATATAATTTATTACATTTAGAGCACAATCCTAACCATGTCTACTCAAAAGTAAGACCCATTGTGATCAATGGGTTCTTTTACCCCCAGGAAAATGTCTTTAGAATTGCAGCCTAAGTTTACTAATTACAATAAGGATTATGCAGCCCACAAGAATTATGCAGCCCACTTACAAGTAAGAGGAGGACACTGAAGTTTTTTTTTTTTCCCAGGACTCAAGACTAAAATCCAGGACATGTCTGGACAAGCTAGGACATGTGGTCACCCTGGTTGTAGGAGAATCCTACATTTCAAATCTTACCCCATCTAGGAACACAGTAAGGATGGAATCCTAACTAACTTTCCAGCACTAAAGAAAAGGGAATGCAACTCCAAGGAAAGTGAACAAACATTGCCTTATTAGAGGAGCTTCCAAGATTGCCCTCTAATTGCAGAATGGCACAGCTCAAATGTTAGTCTTTAATGAATGTCCACCTGGTCTACTGTCTCATATCCAGCAGTAGCCTTTCCAGAAACAACCAGATAATGAAATTTTTCCTGTTATACATTTTAAAACTAAAATGAGGAGTGCCTTCCCACTAGAAAGAAAGTATTTGCTCTTTGTTTCAAAAATTAAAGCCTCAGTGCTATGGGTTTTTTAAGACAATGGGATGCTAGATTGATGCTGTCAGGCCATTCTGAGGGTGGAAGGCCAATGCAGTGGTAGATCTCTGCTGCCATGAACTCTGGACGGTTCCAGACCCGTCCAGACAGGTCGGGGAGGGACAGATGGGGAGGGAAAGGAACTGGAAAGTGTGTTGAAGGTGGGAGGGTGACAGAAACCTGTTCCCCCATTTTCAATCCAATACACTCCCTGGGTTACTATTCAGAAGTCCCATTGAGTTTAATGAGACTAACAGCCCAATCCAGAGCAACTATTCCTTGCACATAAGAGGCCTTAGGGTGCCCTATCTATCACTAGGGTGGAGGAACTGCAAGATGCTCCAGCCCAGTTACTCTGGAAGAGGCTTAGGGCAGAGCAAGGCAACATAGGGTGCCCTAAGAGGGGTGGACCTGCTCTGCCCTAAGCAGTTCAGGAGAGGCATGTTCAGGGCATGTTTAGCATTGCCTAGGGCAGAGCAGTTACTCTGTACCAAGAGCCTGTTTCCAAGGCAGAAATGCCCTCTTCCAGCCCTCATAGTTATACCAACTCAGGAGCAGGTATAGTAATGAGTAGACCCATAGGGGTCCATGATAAGGCCTGAGTAAGAATGGCAGTGCTGACAAAAAATCTGAGTTCTTGGCCATCCTAGCTGCAACCCCTGCATCTCAACCTCAGGATATGGAAGAACTACGGCAGCCACTAACCTGGGGATACAGCAGGCCACTCCAAATATCCACCCTCCACTAGAGGAACTGCAGCTGTAACTGGTTGTCAGGAACTGCTGGGCTTCCTTATAAGGCAGACACCACAGCTGTTCCTTGTTCAGTGTGATCTGAGGAGGGTCTCCTCAGGAGCAAGTCCTCTCCCTGTGTCAATTACTTAGCATGCTCTGGAGCAGTTAGGGCAGCCCAGGCTTCGTGACTCTCTGGATGCAGCATAACGTTATGTTCTGGATACAGAATAATTAGGAGAGAGCAGTAAGGGCAGAGCAGGCTGAATTTGCTCTGGATTGCGCCCTTCGAGTGCAATCCTAACAGCACAACTCATCCATCTTCCCGTTACTATGGTGAATTAGGGAGGCAAGCGCATGTCTGTGCACTGGCCTAACACTCCCTGGAGTGGTACAGAACGTCTTATGGCATTTTGTGACACCCCCAGGTCAATACAGGACTTATGTCCAGCCTTAGACTGGCCTACATGGAGGTTAAGATTGCAGCCACACTTTCAGCTGAAAACATATAGAATTCTATATGTTACGTATAGGAGTCTATATGATTCTTAGAGCATAATCCTAACCATGTCTACCCATTACATTCAATGGGTCTTACTCGCAGGAAAGTGTAATTAGGATTGCAGCCTATCAGTGCAATCCTAAGCATGTCTACTCAGAAGGAAGTTCCATTGTGTTCAATAGAAGTAAATCCCATTGTGTTCAATTGTGAATCATAATATACAACAACAGTAAAAAAAAAACAGTAAATTTTTTTTCATGTCTTGAGAAAATGCCGAATATGGCTTTTATTGCTCAGGGCAATTATAAAGTAGGTAATCAGCTAACAAAAAAGAAAAAAGACAATTTGTATTTCTGAAAATTAGATGTAAATCTTAGCAGTGGGAATATAGGCTGGCAATGGGGTGTGTATTATGTTGTCAAACCTCAGAATGACAGAACAAAACACTCATAGCCAAAATACCCATAGTTTTTATCTAACACTCCACTCATCCTTAATTGTTATTCAGTTAGTCCTGCTGAGAATAGGGTTTAGACAGTGTAAATGTTAGAGGAGAAGAAGGACATGTAAGCATATGACTCAAAGGGACTCCAAAGTAATTTAGTACAACAACTTACCCTAAGGCAGGTTCCTTCATACGCCAATCCACATACATTCTTCACATTAACCCTCACTTATATTTATTTGCAACACTGAAATTATATTGCACATTAGGCTCGCAAAGAGAGGAAGGGGAATGTGTTGAAGAGTGAACAGCAAGACAGTCTAACAGAAAAAAATATATAAGACCATCAACGTGTTTCAGGAAAAGTGCAAAACTGGCCCAAAATTGCTACCGCAAATACCCTATAATCCAGAGTAACTATGGGAAGACGTAAGAGGCAACAATTGCTGGACTGCTCTATGCATTTCCCACAGGTTTCCTATAGGTGGCACTGTTGGCGTAAAAGGTCACGTAGTTACTCTGGATTGTAGCCATAGTCTTGGAAGGAAATTCTACCCCAGTCACAGACAACACATGATCCATAATGATGCAAAAGTCACCCATAAAATTTCCAGAACAGATGCTTTTTGTCTAGCTGGGCAGGATTAGGGTTATAATCCTATCTCTGCTTACCTGAGAGTAAGCCTCGTGGCCTATAATGGGATTTATTCCTGAATAGATATAGGATTGGGCTATGAGACCTTTAGGCAGTTTTAGGCACATGCTTTTTTTCTCTCTTTTCCTGTACTTTTTAAATCTTCTATATTTAGCTATTTTCTAGCTGGAGGAGATGGAGACACTGGGATAAACAACAAAGATAACTTTCTTCCTCACATGTTCCTTTATATCTGCAGAGGCATACAAAATGCAAAGGAGAAATTTTCTAGGAAACTGTCAGAAAAGCAAGTGGGGAGATAAACAGAAGGACGTAGGATGGTAAAAAAATCCACTTCCACTTTGTCTCTCCCTTCCTCCAAGCAATTGCAGGAAGGCTGGAGGCAGATATAGAGTCCACAGGTCTGCATGTGTGCATCTGGGGATCCTCCAGTTGGCAACCTTCAACTGTAAACACGGCAAAAGTTGCATTATTTCAGTGTTCTGAATAGCATTTAACATCCTGTTGATGGAAAAATAAATGGAGTACTGGAAGTAAAGGTGGTAATCATTAGCCTCAATATACTAGACTTCAACCACTGGTCTGTGGCCCAATGCTGGTTTGCAGCACCTGACACTCTGGAGACAGGGCCTGGACCCAGGTGGGAAAGCAGCTGGGCACCGCCGCTCCAACCTCTCCCCCAGATGCATGAGCAGGAGGACAAATGGCCAGTGGTCAGGTGGGTTCCTGACCACTATAGAGGAGGGAGAGGGGGCAGAAGAAGAGGGGGAGCGCCCAGCTGAGAAAAAAGACTGATGGTCCAGCAATACTGGTGAGTGCCTGGCCACTTGCAGGGTGGAGGGGGGAGTGCTCCAGCTGGGACCCTGCAGTGCTTCTCTACGCACTTCTCCTGCCACCAGGTGCTTCCAGCATATGGGCAGGCAAGCAAGCAAGGAGCAGAGAAGCAGAAACAGGCTGGCACTTGGTGAACTACAGCGACAGCTGCCTGAACTACAACTACATTTCCCACTTCAGGGGAGCTGCTGCTCTGACAGCCACCTCAGAGACTTAAAGTGCAGTCCTATTAATGTCTACTCAGAAATATGTTCAACTGATTTCAATGGGCTTTACTCCTAGGAAAGTGCTCTTTGGATTGCAGCCTACTCAGATGTAAGCTGCATTTACTCAATGGGGCTTATTCCCAGGAAAGTGTGGATAGGATTGTGGCCTCAGGCTCCTCTCCTTCCTGATGCCTCTACATTCAGAGACTGAGAGAAGCCATGTGTGCAAATACAAAGCACACGTGCTTCTGCATGGGAAGGTCGAGCAGCCCCTCTCCTGCTTTCCATCCATCTTGTTCCTCTCCTTACATCCTCCCATGAAAGTGGATAGCATTTAAATCTCAATCAGTCTGTTAGTGCCCAGTCCTTTGGTAGTTTACTCAAAAGCAAGCCCCTCTATTTTCAACAGGTCTCATTCCCAGGAAATAAGTGACATGTGCTTTAATCGTCCCAAAGCTCATCCCAAATAGTCCCCTACTAGTTTATGAAAAAACTGTCTTTTATGAAACCAGTCCTTGGTGCCAAAACGTTTGGGGACTCCTGCTCTAGAGTATGATTCCATGCAATCTGGAGACAAGAATTACTGTTATTTTTGTAGCACAATCTCTCTGTGTGCTATTTTACAGAGAGTGAAAGTGCAATTCTGAAGTTGCTTAGGCCTGTGCAAGTCCCTGGAAGATGCTAAAGAGAACTCAGGAAACTGCATGAGGTCCTCAAAACACAGCAATTTCACTGCACAACAGTGAGGATCCACAGATACTGGATCCATGGATACCACAGTTCTTTAACGGCACTAGTTCAGTACTTTAATGCAATGCACATAAAGCATTTCTATCAGGATAAATCTTACCACTACAGTTGGAAAGTTAGCCCACCTACAGCACATGTGTTTCATAGGCTGGAATTGTAACCTCTAGTTAGGCTGGCCTAAGCCCCAGGCTAAGTCCTGTGTTGACTTGAGGGGTGTCACAAAAATGTCTTCTGCTTCACTCTTGCAGGGAGGGGTAGGCCAGTGCACAGACATGCACTTGCCTCCCTACATCATCACGGGAATAGGAAGACCAATGTTCGGGCTAGGATAGGAGTGCACCCATATTGTTTTATGATTTTAAATGTCATATTTCATGTAAGTCAATTTTAATGGTGTTTAATGCATTTTGAGTGCAATCCTAATCAAGTTTACTCTGAAGTAAGTCTCACTGAATTCAATGGAATTTGCTCCCAGGAAAGTGTAGGATTGAGGCCTTTACCAATGATGATGTTTTTAATTGAATTATTTTTATTGTTGTGAGCCACCTTGAGTCTTTTATGAATAAGGCAGGATATAAATACAGTTAATAATAAAATTAATATATTTGGTGTTGCACATTTTTAGAAGGTAATGCATGAGGAATGCTGCTGTTTAAAAATGTTGTCTTCCAATATGTATGATTATGAATGCTGTTGGAATTTTTAGGATATAATCTAGATCTCTTTGATGTAAACTACTTACAAATTATATATCTAAAGCATAATATCTGTGGATATGAATTTCAGCAATAATGATAACAAAATTGACTAAAAGTCCCAAAACCACACTTAGCAAACTCCTGCCTAAGTGCTATGGGAACAGTACCATTAGTTTAAGTAATCACTGTTAACATAAAATGGATAGATAGTAACATCAAAACAAACAGTTTTCACCACTATTTTAAGAGACACAATAATAATCTAAAATGCTCAGTAGAAACACAAACCTTATTTATAGCTCTGAGGGTCAAAGGGAATATTCAGTTCTGTGTTTGCTCTTTTGGGTAGTGCAAACATCAACTTAACTGTTCTTGTACCCATAACTGAAATGTGAATATTTCCCAGCATTTTTGCTAGTGAGAGGGACCGAGGATAACTCTTCACACCATAATACCCACTAAAGGCAATAGTGGGGCTTGTTTCCCTAAGAGAAGCATAACGGGGGCATGAGAGAACTGATCATAAGTTGAAATGAAATGGTTTTTTGCTGGAGAATTACAAATGACCAAAAAATATTCAGCATGAGTTCTCTGTCCCAAGATGATTTGGGCATGGATGTCAATAAATGTGTGAAATAGAGTTGATTGGAAGAAGGAAAACAAACATTTTTTTCCTTTGGTTCCAATTATTTTGCACTGAAAACACATTTTAAACACTTTAAAATGTTCATATTGGTCTGGGAGAGCCAAAAATATTTTCAGTGTTTATCAAAATTCTCAAAAACTGTATACTTTTTTACATGCATGTGTGTTTCTTAAATGGATGTTCAAGAAGATCCCACAACATCTTGTTTAGTGTTCATTCCCAAAGAAAACTCCTGCCTACTTAATTCAACAGCTGAATTGAGACATCAGGAGAAAACATGGATTCTTGTTACAAAAATGTGTCAAGCTCCCTTTCTCTTCAGGAGGAAGGAGAGGAAATGTAAAGCTCTGGACGTGGTTTGTAAAATAGAAAGTTTGATGATACTATATTTTAGAAACTTAGGATTTGGACAATTTTGGTTCTACATATTCAATGAAACACAACATTGTGGTTTGTTGGAAGTCACAACTAGAAACTTCAGCTTATATCTCCACAAGTGAGTGCAAGGTGAGGCACGTTCTCATAACAAAACAAAAAAACCTATGATTGGTATTACATCAGAATGTGATTGCTGTTTGTGCTATTTAGAACACAATCCCATATCTACCCAAAAGTAAGCCCCATTATGTTCAATGGGCCTTATAACATTCTTTACATTTTACTCTTGCAACAGTGGGTCAGTTCAGTTATTGTGTGTGTGTGTGTGTGTGTGTATATATATATATATATATATATATATATATATATATATACATATATATATATACACATATATATATATATATATATATATATATATATATATATATATATATATAATGTCAGCACACAGCATGTTGGCACATGGAATAACATTGATACATAAATTCAGCAGACACTGCTGAAAGGTTGCTGATTCCCAAGATATCCCATCAAAAGTGAACTTGTACTTTGGAATCCATTTATCTTTAGCAAAAAACTATAAGCTGGTAGATATTTTTCATGATATGAATTATCATTGATACAGGTACTTACTTTAACAGGTGAATTTCTTGCTAATCCATTAATTGAGCAGGAATAACTCAATTAATTAAACAGGAAATAAACAGGAATAAATCCCCATTTTATCATTTTATAAGCCCAATTAAGCGATTAATCACATTATTTTGCTTTTACCATTTTAGTCTGCCCCTGTGTACCAATAGTACATGAAACAACAGGAGCTCCAAAACATGAACCAAATACACTGGAGAAGAACTCAACTATGAGCACAATCCTAACCATGTCTACTCAAAAGTAAGTCCCATTGTGTTCAATGGGTCTTACTCCCAGGAAAGTGTCTTTAGGATTGCAGCCAATGTCGGTTTGGATCGTCATAATAAAAATTGATTATTGTAGCAGTTTGATTTGTGATGCTGACTTGCAAACGGATGCATATAATTAAAATATAGTGTGTGACTTTTCTTTTCATAACTGATGGGTAAGTAGCCATGCCAGTTTTTTAAATTAATTTACAGTTTTATCAAAGACAGGTGCAATCCTAACCAATTTAGGCCAGTCTCCCTTTACCTGTGGTGATGTGGGCGAGGGCAGCACATGTCTGCGCACAGGCCTAACCTCCCAAGGAGTGGCATAGAAGTGCCTTAATGGCACATATGCGACACCCCTGGCCAGCACAGAACTTGTGCCAGGACTTATGCCGGCTCAGCTAGGGATTAGGATGGCAGCCACAGTCACACAAATGCAGACAATTAAAAAGAAATACAAACAATTTTAGTTTTCAATAATTCGCATTCTCAGCTGATGGTGGGTTAACATTTTTATTGTGATGATACCTTACTTTGGGTTTTTAACTCCATTTATAATTTTCCTTTGGTCTGTTAATTTTATGTACACACCATGCAAATATAAAGAAGGAGATTTTTTATTACCTCTACACAGATAAATGGAACATAAAAAGAAATACGAAAGCAGGAACTGTGTGATGAATAATTTTCATTATTAATACAAAGACAATTTTTTGGTCTAGAGGAAAAAAATCTGTTTTACACTTTGGAATTCATTTTAGCTCTGACAATGAAGGATTATTCTCTCTTATCAAATGGTTTTGTTTAGTCTTAATTTTAAATAATTCTAAGGAACAGAATTTCACAAACTCTCTCTTTTAAATGATTCCACAAGCTCAGCAGTAGGATTTTCTGTCTATAATTCAAGGCTATTATTACTTTGTTTGGCCTACCTTATAACTGATGTACTTTTCAGTTTGGGTTACTTGTACAGTAAAACCTTGGATTGAGAGCGTATTGCAAGACAAACATTTCTAATAAATTTTGTCTTGCAATACAAGCAAAAAAATATCGTCTTGCCAGGATATGGCCTGTTTCGGCACTTTACCAGCACCTGCTCAGCCAACTCATGCATGTGTACTCTGAAATAACCCTATTACAGTTATTGGGACTCACTCCTATGTAAGAGGGAAATGGAAAGGAGCCTGAGAGACCTATACTCTGGATTGCACCCCTAGCCTTCCATGTCTATTCTAAAGTTAGCCCTATTATATTCAGTGGGGCTCACTCCTGTAAAGGGTACAGACTACAGCCTAAAAGATCTGAGAAACTAAGCACAAATTAATTTATTTTTCTTTATATTTTGCACTTTCTTTATTATTTTGTATTATATTACAGTATCATAATCATTTTTATATGAATTTTTTGTGTTGTGGAATGAATCGTCTGTTTCCATTATTTCTTATACAGCCACTGAAGAATGAGAGGTACAGTCGAAAGCCTTACTGCACGTATCTTTCAGACAACACTTCACTCCCAGGGTGACCATATTTCCTCTTTCTGCAGGACATGTCCTCTTTTTTAGCATTGTGTCCTGGAAAAATCTTCATTGTCCTCCATTTCCTTATGAGCTGGCAGCATCTAGCCTTCTAGTAATTAATTATATGTAATAAATTATGACTACTATCCAGTGTATGGATTAAATTATGGATTATGGATGGATTATATCCATTGTATGGATATAATTATCCAGTGTATGGATTATACATAAATTATAGTGGATTATACATAAATTACCCAGTGTATGGATTATACATAAATTATGACTACTATCCAGACTACTATCCAGGACCTTTTACACCAACGTAGTTATGCTGTCACCTATGGGAAACCTATGGGAAATGCATAGAGCAATCCAGAGTAAGTGCCTCTTACTTCTTCCCATAATTACTCTGGATTGTAGGGAATGTGTAATAGTTTTAAATTTAATAATAAGTAATATAGTGTTTAAATGAAAGCAATATATACGAGTGAAATATATATTGAAATATAATTAAATGAAATCAACATATATTGTTTAATATTTTATATAAATCAATAAAATCTTTGATTTTCTCATGTCCTGCATTTTTCAAGTGTTCTGTATTTTGGGGGGCC
This sequence comes from Cryptoblepharus egeriae, assembly GCA_030015325.1. Classification (NCBI taxonomy): domain Eukaryota; kingdom Metazoa; phylum Chordata; class Lepidosauria; order Squamata; family Scincidae; genus Cryptoblepharus; species Cryptoblepharus egeriae. Next base: position 7,527,275 of record JAREYC010000001.1, read on the forward strand.
TTGTCCTCTTCGGAGGTTATGACATCTGGTCACTCTGTTCACTCCTCTTTCCATTTCTTCTACATTTTTAGGAAATAAAGTCCTTAAAATCCTGAAACAAGCTCTATTTCCTTCTGTGTCTCTTTCAGGCTCTTGCCAGTTTGGCCTCAGGCTAGATTCATAATAATAGGAAAAAACAAAAACAAAAAACACCCTGATATTCAGCATGAGTTCCCATAACACAGTGATCTCACTCTGAACAGTACCTTTCATTACAGCAGTTCTGTTGACTCCTTCGCTTGAAACACTTTGAATTCCCCACCAGCTCAGTTGTGTGATATTTGGCCTCTTTTAGTCTAGCTAGCTCTTCCTATAGGAAACCTACAGGGCAAAGAGTAGAAAGCTCATCAGCCCTAAGGGCTGGTTTGATGGAGTCTGGAGTCTTCAGAAAAAGTTTGCACGAGCTCCCCTTTATTTAGGATGAAATACGAACTTAGGCTGCAATCCTAAAAATACTTTCCTGGGAGTAAGACCCATTGAACACAATGGGGCATGCTTTAGAGAAGACATGGTTAGGATTGTGCTCATAGAATAATAAACCACGGTGAGGGTGCATCACTATTATCAATCACTGCTTGGAATTGCAGTAGTATCTTAAAAAGTGAAATCTGAAAATTTGTTAAATATTAGTTCCAGAGTAACTTTTAGCTACAGGCAAATACAAGAAACACTGATGTGTTGCTTTGTGTTTGTGTTGTTTTCTTGAAAGGTATTTTTGTGCAAGACCTACAGCTGATTATTTTGAAGTTGATAGCACTTGAGTATTTACTGCACCCTGCAAACTTTAGCATTATGTGAATGGATCCTGTTTTTTTTTGGGGGGGGGGGGGAGGTAAAGGGGGGGTTAAGGGGATGATTTCTATTGTTGTTTTCTCTTCAAAGCTTGTTTGCATTCAAGAGACAGAAGGACACAAGTTCACATTTCAAAAAGGCAAAAGAGCAAAGATTAATTATAATCTTTGTCTGCAGTTCAGGCACACACTAAACAATGGGATTTTTCCCTAATTTTTTAATATATATATATATTTCATGTTTTTGACCAGTTTGTAATGTTCATAACCATTCAAAAACATTTATGAAAAAAGAATATGAATATGGGTTTGGTGTCATGAATTGTAAAACATTCAAAACCAACCCATCAACTATAGTGAAAAACATATATACGGCTTTTTATAAAATAAGCTTTTTTCATGTGTATATAATGGAATTTTCATGTGCAAATTAGTAGAGAAAAATACAGTGAAAGGAAGCATTAAAAAAAGCACCATAAAAGTCTGAGAAAATATCTAAAGTTTTCACAGAATTTTTCTTAGGCTGCTTATATGGTATATTTATTTTCAAATACCTTTCCAACTTGTTGCTTTCTGCCACCTAACCATGTCTACTCAGAAGTAAGCCCCATTGTGTTCAATGGGTCTTACTCCCAAGAAAGTGTCTTCAGGATTGCAGCCTTAGCATTCAAAACATAGGGATAGTCAAAGTCAAGCCAGTTCTCAGAGGTTGTTTTTGGAATAGTTTCATCTGTGTGGTTAAATGTTATTAATTTATTTCTACATTTTAAAAAAATTCTTACACTTTCATTAAAAAGATGTCTGAAATAACATTTAACACAAACCGTTTCAAACACCAAAGATGGTGGTAGTTGGCAACAAGCAATATCACCACCATTTAATGGTTAAAATAACTCAGGGCATAAATTACACATTATGTTCAATAAATTTATTGCAATCTACTTGGGAGTAACAAGCTCTTTTTAAAAAAGAAGATATAGTGGTACCTCACTTAACAAGTGCCTCTCTTAACAAGCGTTTCACATAACAAGCAAAAATTTCCAAGAAATCTTGCTTCACATAACAAGTTCAGCTTCACTTAACAAGCAAGTGAGCTATGGGCACAAGTGCTATGCAGCCCTGATGCTCCACGCAGAGGCTCTTTAAAAGGGCTGCTGACCAGCGCTGCTGCCTCTAACTGCCCCCAATTTGGGGGCAGTTGCCTGGAAGTGCCAGAGGCAGCTGCCCCTAACTGCCCCCAAGTGCCTCCACCGACCACCTTGAAGCTCCAGCAGCAGCCCAGGTAAGCCTTCCAGGTAAGCCTCAGAAGTAAGCCCATTGTGTTAAAAGGGGCTTACTCCCAGGAAAGTGTCTTTAGGATTGCAGCCTAAGTAGACTTCATAGGATCATACACATTGAATGCATGTTTTGAATTCAATTCCAGTATTTTGTCATCATTTTTACATAAGTTAATATTTTTATATGAATATTTTGGGGGTTGAGTTTCCATTATTTCCTATGGGAAAATCCGCTTCACTTAAAGAGCATTTCACTTAAAGAGCATGCCTCCGGAACAAATTAAGCTCTTTATGTGAGGCATCACTGTACTTTCCAGCCATATGAAGGAAGGGGGTGCTTTACGGAGTTTAAAACAGCAATGTGTAGGTGGAAAATGGAAGAAGTATGACCCCCTTTAAGTTTGTCCCATGTGGAAGGCTCCATATGTAGCCACGGGATATCAGGGAAAGAAAGAAAAAGGGGGGATAAGTGCCAGGCTGCCATATTCTGCTGCCAGCATGAGATATAACAAAGGATGCAAAAGTTGTCAACATAAACAAGGTTACTTTGTAGCTTTGTCTGATTTTAGCTTCACCAGGCAATTACATCGTTCCAACGCCCAATGTCCACAGGTACTTTGTAGTGGGTAGGGGGAGGTTAGGACCCACCTAAATTTGCCTTAAGTCTATAATTAGCCTGGGGAGGGTCATTCCAAATCCAAGATGCACTTTGGACAAAGAGGAGGACAGCAGACAAAGGGTGGATTGAGGACAAATTAACACACATACCCCATATCTTCCCTTTTGTTTGGATGTTCTCACCTTGGAAGAGCAGAGAGAGGTTGAAAGAGTGGAACATGCATTGAATGAATGAGTTCTGGGTATAACTGAAGGGTTTTGAAAGAGTAAATTGCCATGAAATGAACCATCAGAAAGCAGGGGATATCTGTACACCAAAGCCCTCCCCATCACACTGAACCTAACAAGATGGTGGCACCCAGCTTTTGGTGTCTTCCCTCTGAAGTTAACCCCCCTAAGAACTCTTGACCTACACTTTGAGAACCTGATGGTAACATTTTTTGAAAGTAATAGCCACATGCTGTTGTGCCAAAACATGGCAAACCATGGGAAAATTGAATAATAGTGGTAGGGCACAATCCAGAGCAACTACGGGGAGTCCTTGCTCCGATGTAAGAACAATTTGCTCTGGATTGCAATATAAATTTCCCATAGGTTTTCATTAGGTGGTACAGTATCTACGGATACACATAATGTCTCTTACATGCTCCCGTAGTTGCTCTGGATTGTAGGGGTAGACCAAAAACGTGGGTGACCAAAAAAGAAACATTTTTATTTCATTAAAAAAAATTCTGTCTCCAGTTGCTTACTCAAATCCCATCACCATCAGCAGTATTTCTCCTGAAACCATCAGCAGTTTTATGTCATGATATGGATAAAACATTCTTAAGAAAAAAACAACAAGAGCTTCAGCATCCAAATTTCACGCTTTTCCATCACTCCAGTTGAAGAAATCATTTTGTTAGTAGCTGATAGTTGTGCTGAAGGAAGTAACAGTAGTAGTAATAGCGGTAACTGCAGTAATAATAATTGAATGAACTAACCATTAAAGTGGGACATGACACACTTAGCTTCACTCTTTCAAGTACTTCAGATATTTCAAAGCTACCACAAGCCAGTGGAAAAGATAGAAAACTCAGAGAATGGTAGCTTTCAGAAGCAGAAATAATGTTTTGACTTAATTAGGTATCACTCTCTTATTGTATTACTAACTACTCATCTAACCTCCCTCTCTGTTTCTAGCCAAGGTCTAAAATGGCCAATTTATATTTTTTCCCCACTCTTTATTTTGTAACTTGCATATCTTGACTCCAATAAAGCAGCATAAATTGTGCAAATAAACATTACAAATAGTTTACAATGGAAAGTTGACTTTTTTTAAAGAACAGATTTCCTAAACCTGTGGCATAGTAATATGGGGTGATATAACCAAAACTTAAGAATTTAAAACCTCTTAACCAAAATTTAGGGTGCAATTCTAACCTAGGCTGGCACAACTCCATTGGTCTTTCCGCACCTATGGTGATGTAGATAGGCAAGCACATGTCTGCACTGGCCTAATCATCCCCCAGAAGTGGCGAAGAAGTGCTTTACTGCACTTGTGACACCCCCTAGACCAGCACAGGACTTCTGCTGGGGCTTTTGCTGGCCTAACTGGGGGGTTATTATTGTAGCCTTAGTGCTCTGTACTCACTGTAGTTATGCAACTGCCCTAAACATTATGCTATAACAAATCTACAGCCAGGAATTTAGTGATTTTCAACCAGTGTGCTGTGGCACTCTGGTGTGCCACAGATGGTCCTTAGGTGTGCCGCAGGAATTTGGGGATTGACATTCATAATAGGAACATTGGGGATTTGAACAGTCTGGTGTGCCTTGTCAAAACTATTGATGGTGTGCCTTGACAATTTCATTGTTTAAGTATGCCGTGAGATGAAAAAGGTTGAAAATCAATGGTACATAGAGTAATCCAGTGAATGTGAACTTTGCCTTTAGGAAACTCACAAGGATATTATGGCTGCAAAATCTGACAACATCTGAAAATCTAACTTAAAATGCAGGGCATGTGAAACCAAATGCTTTGCCACAAATTACTCCCAAGTAAGACTGGTCATTTGAGTATCACTAAAAGGCTGTAATAGATTAACCCTTTCATAGTAACTTACCATCAGTAATACAAATGGAAAATGTTCTGAATGTCCCTAGTCATTTATACCTCCTTGGATGTCAGCTAGGCTGATGAAAAGATATGCACCAGCCCACAGAGGCTGCAGCCTCCACAGAGACATACCCAGTAAAGTTCATGCTGTCCAACCTTGGTCAGCATAGAGATTTGGGGGCAGTGGCGAAGGAGGGCAGGAAGGGGGCATTTCAGGGTAGGGGAAGATGGTCAAGTCTCTGGGCATGCAGTGGAAGAGTTGGGGGGATGAGCCCTACTCATGCTGGAAGTGCAACTGCTGGATCCTGATCCTATTTTCAGGCAGCCAGAACAGGTCCTGGCTGCTTGGATCTGTACCATCTGAAGAGGTAGTTGTCTAAATTAGACCCAAGGGCTTGCTGCAGGTACTGCTACTTGGAGTACTCATGCTAAGTAAGTAAAAGGGGTAATAAGCCAGCTGGCCTTCACATTCCAGTGCAAGTTAGGATTGCACTTCCAAACCACAAGTGAACTTTGACCCTTGGTTTGCTGTGACCTCATCATGCATGAAAAGCATTGCACAACATTTCAGAACATTCATACCCTACAATCCAGAGTAACTACGGGAGCACGTAAGAGACATTTATGTCGACGTAGTTATGGGACCACCTAGTGAAAACCTATGGGAAATTCATATTGCAATCCAGAGCAAATTGTTCTTACACCGGAGCAAGGACTTCCCGTAGTTACTCTGGATTGTGCCCTTAGAGTTTAAGAGCAGATGGACAGTTGCCTTCACAACTGCTTTATGTTAACCCCTTTTACCTTACAGACTGAAAATGCATTCTTGTGGCTATCTTTATTACTTGCTGGAGTGTTTAATACATGAACTCTTAGATCTCCAAATTCTTTTGCTTTCTCAGTTAATTCAGACCCTAAAATCTGCATGGCATTTGTAACCTGGCAATAAGAAGCAAATATACAGCATTCTAATTTATTAGGTATCTTAACTATTTGGAGTAATTTCATCTAGATCAATATAGTCACTGCTACAATTTTGATCAAACCAGTTTAATGACTTTTAAAAAAAACTAGTTAGTGCCTGATGTTGTGTGCACAAGGTTAAAATTCATGTGCGGTAACCCACTTCATGAATTAAATTAGAAAGTGGTTTATTGTATCTATAGATGAACTGTATCTAGTTGGACACAGATTTTTTTATACACGGATTTGACTCAACATGAATGGCCATTGCTAAAAACTGCTTTTCTACTGTTGTAGAGAGGTGATCATGCAAGCAATCGTTCTGTTCTTCAGAATCAAATCCCAGAATCAAACCCTCATCAATGCAGACGAAATGAGGGACTTCACCATAATGAGTATTGCACTAACACTTTTTGTGCAGAGATACTTTGTGGCTGCTAGCGATGGGAATCCTATTTACAAACAAACTTTACATATGAACTAATAGAAGGCTACGAAGCCTGGAAACATCACCAACCTCCATGTCTCAACAAACATTAAGGAATATTTACACACTGAAATACTTAAAAACATACATATATGGATTAAACACCATAGACACACATTACATTTTTAATTAATTCAAAATTACAGGTTATTAGAAACACTGAAGCAGAACGAGACCTCATGTGAAAGTTAAAATAAATCAAAGAAACATTGTTATTTCATGCCCTAAACAACATCATTTCCTGGAATTAAACAAGGGATGACACCGATTCAGATAGTTCTAAGCAAATTTTATCTCAAACAATTCACAGATGTTTCCCTTTATCTAGGAGAAATCAGTTCAGAGCTTACAGGACACATTCAGTCTATGTATCTCCTTTCCCCCAAGGTGGCTATAGGACTCAGACAGCATTTTGTCCCAAATAAACCCAATTTTTTAAAAAATATAAATTCAAACTTCTAAATTACTTCGGCATGCATGTTCCTATACACTAATCTTAACATCTTGTAAGTAGTACAATGAATGATAGCAAATAATTGTAATCAGCTTTCCAAAGCTGATGAAAATTAAGGCTGCAATCCTGAACACACCACCCTAGGAGTAGGCTCCATTGAATACAATAGGACTTATTTTTGAATAGACATGCTTAGGATTGCAGTGTTAGTGAATCAATAAAAGGAGTAATTACACACTAAAGACCAAAAGTAGTTTAAATCATAAAATGCAGAAAAGTATTTAACCATTAAATTCTGACTTTAGATTGTACATTTCCTTACAGCGCATAGAACGTATTGTGATGTAGTTAGATGGTAAACATCTAGAGCCCAGAATTCAGGTGGAGCCTGTTTATCTGTGTATTTTTCATTGTAAGGGTCCTCTGGACCCACATTGTGCCAGACTCAGTTCTGCCTTTTTTGTCCTGGAGGGCTTTCCTCAGGCCTCTGAATACCTTAACAGGTGAAAAAGTCAATTCTGATTTCCTAAGGGAAATCAGAAATTATATGTTTTCACCTCCATGGGACACTCTGAAGCCCACAGTGGCAACAGGAGACACACACTGACCCTCCAGTCTTCAGAAAGCCATCCAGAGGTGACCAACCACAGCTCTGGTCCCTGTTGGAGAAACTGCCAACTTAGCAGTTTGAAAGCATGTAAATGCAAGTAGATACATAGGTACCACTCTGGTGGGAAGGTAACAGAGTTACATGCATGTTTGGTGTTTAGTCATGCTGGCCACATGTCCAGAGAGACATCTTTTAGACTGCACCAGCTCTTCAGCATCGTAACAGGAATAAGCATTGCCCTTGGAGTTGATCACAACAAGCAGGGCAACCTGCAGAAGAAACCTTTACTGTTACCATGCTATACCATCCAGAACCAAGATGCTCTGGCTCCTAGTAAGATTGGAAGTGAGAATCTTTTCCATCAACCCCCAGCATTACTCCAAATGAAGAAGTTGCCATCATTGTTCTAGAGGACTTAAGAACAAACAAGGAACCAAATAATTACAGTGATAACATCCAATCAGTCTACATGCACACAGTGACAGCACACCTTTGAGGTGATAATGCTTGAACAGCAGAGCATCTTCCACCCTCAGCAGCACTTATGCTGAACTTTCAAGGAAGAGAGTCTTTAAACATACAGTATATTGAACACAGGTGTCATCGAGAAGCCACTATTGGACTTCCAGTCCATGAAAAAGAAGAGCTGTCCCACCATACATCGAGATGCTAAGCCCCCGTCACAAAAATGGAAGTGCAAGCAGGCACCATGCCCCCAAATAACAAAGAATATAGTATTGTAACATAAAATAAATCACAGTTAGGAAAACATTAAGGCTCTTCAATCAGGCAAGAACACACAGAAAAGCAGATTCAACTCGGCTGAGAAAAGTATTATAAAGATCAAATAAGAACACAGAGATGGGAAATCTGAGTTAACCAGGCTGCCCAACCTCTACCTGGGCACATCTAAGGCACATTTATCTGGACACCACTAGAAGTGAGCCTCTATTTGGGCACACACTCATGTAGCTCCTCCCACCACCAAGGCAAGAAGCATATAGTTTGCATGTTGAAGGTTCCAGATTTAATTCCCAGCATCTTTGAGTAAAACAGAAAAATCACTGCCAGAATCCTTGGAGAGCTGCTGCCCGACGGTGTCGACCATGGGTGCAATCTAATAGAAGCAGAGCTCCAGGATTTGCCCATAGCAGAATATTGCTGCCATCAGTTGGGGCACTGCCCTTAACCCTGAAAGAGCTTAGTTAAGAAGAAGCATCAGCCTCAGCAAAAGGCAAACTTACTTATTTGCCCAAGAGTCATACACTAACCATGTTAGGCCAGCAGTATGCAAGTATGCAGCAGTATATAGGATTACCTGGAAGTAAGGCTTACCTGTCTAACTTGGTTGGACTGAGTAAACATGCTAGACACTAGCACCCCAATATAATTTCCATATTATAGCACATATTCCATATTATAGCACATAGCACAGATAAGGGAAATTTCATAGATTCTGTTAGAGTTACAGTGACTAATTATACATATCTTACAATGAGTGATGCTCACTTTCTATCTCATATTGGAAAAACTGTAGGCTTTAGCAGTCATATACTTAGGGCTTGATTTAATTCAAATGGGCCAACTATTCCCTCTTGGGCCCCACAATTAAGGAAATCCCTTTTCCAGAAAAAAGTCATGATAGGAGGTGAGCATTTTTGAGCATCAGTGAGACCTGCAGAGAGGGCTCTGAGTGGCCAAAGGACGCACCTCCCAGATACTGTAAGAAACCATTTAGTCATAGCAGTGGCATGATCGCTGTGGTGCCATTACTGCAGGCCAACTCTTCTTAATGAATAAGTGTCCTGCTTCCTGTTCTCTGGTGGGTTGCAACTTGCTTGTTTGCAAACCACTGAGTTAAACATTATAAAAAAATTTAAAGGGATGAATTAAATTAAAGTGACTTTTCCCCTCATATTCCAATTTTTAAAATTATTCTACATATGTCTAGATTAAAATCTACATATGACACCTTATAAAAGGAAGCAGATTGACTAGGATGAAGTGTGACATAGTCTGTTGTCTCTGCGGCAGGAAAGGTTGGATGACTAAAGGTAAAAAAAAACCCATGGATTACATAGTTCCTTCCTTTATGACGGCTGCCTGTTCTGATTATGTACATCTATTTTCAAAGAGTCCTGTGTCATGCAGCAAGTTTTGCTGTGGCTGCTACGATAAGGAAACTTTTAGCGGAGAAGCAGTGTGAGCAAGAGGTGTCTTTGTACACAAGCACTTCCTGTTTTCATTCCATGATCAAATATGTTCTTTGCAGGGCAAATAGGGGACCACTTGAGGGAGGAAAGCAAAGATGTCTGAGAGGCTAATTGAGTGTACTAAAGAGCTGTTTGGCATGGAGGGAAAAAGGAGTTTTCCAAGGCTACGCATAAAGGCTGTGTGGGTCAGATTTCTTGCTGTTCCTTTTCTTTAACTATCTTTGAAGTTAAACAACAACAGCCTTAATGTCAGGTTTACCTTTCTGATATCATAATCTTTATGTACTACTGAAAAGCTTATACTACCAGGCTAGGATTTCCTTTACCCACTCAAATGCTGGATGTTATCCAGAAAAAGCATACACATTTCCAAGCAATTCATCCTCTGATCCTTTCATCTTCCTGTACTATTGTAATGCCAAACGTAAGGCAGATACCAGAATGTGAATTTGGCAGTTCACGTAAGGCAGTTGCAGAATGTGAATATGACAGAACCATCGTGCAAGCACTGGAGATTTCCATTAACAAAATGCTTTGTATTCACCCTATTGTGGAAATTGTTCCAAATTATAAATGATTAATAAATAAAATCATGAGTCAATAGGACAAATTCATTCACAATGAGTTAGAATTCAAATAAAAATGTGACAACTATAAATGGCAAATTATTCATAGACTGAACTTCATGACTTTTTTGTCAAATATTTTAAATTACACAAATGATTTCCCCCCCTTAATAATAAATAAACATAACTGGAAGTGAAGACTAGTAGCTATTTATTTATCCATTAGTTATTTAATTTTTTTCTGTAAACTGTTTTGTGAATTTTTTTATATACAAATACTGTTGATGATGATGATGATGATGATGATGATGATGATGATATATTCAACATTCTATAGAAATTTATAAACTTGGTTTAACTTCAAGAAAATGTGCCTTGCCTCCCAGGCAAAGTAGAGGTTAATGATTTTTGTCATATTGAGACTAACAACTAACAATTGCTACAGTTGTCCTTTAGTGTTTTATTTGTTCTTTTTGAGGTATTCAGAATAGGTAACAATAGCTTGCAGTTGAGAACATATGTAGAGAGACCCCTATGGCTTATGGAGAAAGTTCTTCCATGCTGGTTGGGTGTTTGGAAAAAAAAAATACAACCAGAGTCCCTTTTTGTTCCTTTCATTAATGAGAAAGCATGAATGTCAAAATGTACCAATGGGCCATTCAAAGGGGAAAGCCTTAGCAGCCCCTTCTTTAAGAACACATCCTGAGATGTAAAATACATTTGCTTAACAAATTAAAATAATGAGATAATTCAATTAGTTTCTTTTTAAAAAGAAAAAGAAAAAAGGGAACATTGTGGGATTATTGTAATACAAGTCCAGGTCACCAAGCACAAAAGGGTGGACAAAACTATTTGAATTAAGGTTAGGGTAGTGGTGAAGAAATATCCTTAAAAGTTCTAGGCTCTTTTTATATTAAAAAATTACTTGAAACAATATTCATTAACTCTATAGTTTTTCTTCGTAGGTAGGCCAATGCTATATTTTGTAAAAACAAGCTACTGTGAGAATAATGAATACAAGAAAATTCTATTAAGAAGAATTATTTTCTTTCTCTGCATGTGTTTATAGCAAAATAAAATAGTTCTGAATTTTCCTTGCACTTAGAAGCCTCCATTATCAGTTCTTAGATCTGAGAATTATAGCACAGTAAATCTTTCAACACCTGCAAACTGATTTAACCTAGAAAGTAAAGTGCCACATCCTTTTAAGTTCCTGCAAGGACCATCCTCATCAAAGCCACTGAATTTCCTTAATTTGGAGGAACTGGAAGGAATTTCAAGGAAATTTTAAAGCACGAAGATGTTATTCAAAGTATATGGAATACCAACTTTTTTCCCTTTTTTGGCAAGTTTATACTGAATGCTTTCTATACATATGTTTAGAAAAAATACTCTGTGGGACATGCAGGCAATTTAGCAAGTGTAAAACAAATTAACATGTAAGATTTTGTGAAATAAGGTGGATTATTTGTGGCCCCAAGTTTTTTTTCCCCCAGTTTGCACTGTGCTGCTGCTCTTCTAACCACCTCCTTCAGTTTGAAAAAACACCCTCACACTCACTCAACTTCCAAATTAAAAACATTTTACAGGTTAGTAAATCTCCAGCTGAGGTGATGTAGCAAAGAACAGCTGTGAAGTAATTTTGATAATGATGAGAATAATAAGCACATGGCAAGGTTCAGGGCTTTGCCGTTGCAGCTTCAGTGCTCCTGAATAGATAAAAGTGATTAAATACTCCTGATTATCCCTGACCAATATGTAATGGATTTACAGCCCTTTCAATTAGTCAGTATTTGCTTAGGACTCATTATTTTGTCTTTGGTTAAGTAATCAGCCCAGAGACTCATGTTCTGTCTAATTCCTCTGAGCCAAGTGGGTACTACAGGGTACCTGACCTTTGAAATGGCCATTGCTGCAAGGCAAAAAATAACCACTGCTCTAGCCGAGGGACTGGCTATTCCAACTAATCCTGACCCTACAGGCCAGATCAATGCACCTTAGTTTGCTAATAATGCCTTACATCCAAATGATGGCTCAGAACTTTGCATTCTTACTACCCACCACTCCCTTTTGGTGTTTCAGAGCAGAGATGCTCAACAGCCACCATAACAAACTAAAGAGGTACTCGATCAAATTAAAGAGGTACTCGGTGGGATTCAAATAAATTAACAGCAGATTCTATGTCCCATTAGTAACTGGTTCTCAGAACCAGGTACTCATTAGCAAAGGGTTCTATAGAACCTGTGAGAACCCCCTGAAGCCCACCACTGTCTTGGTGCAGCAAACATGGCAGTGTAGCTAACATCTAACACCACAGAAATACATGACTTGAATAATCACAAATAAGTCCTTGTGCGCAACAGTAAAGCATGCTATCCTTTTAAGCATCAGCCCAAACAAAATGGGATGAAAAGTGAACTGATAATTTTACCACTTTCTACCATTTCCATGTGAAATTAAGAAAACTACTACTCCTTTCCAAAAATGTATTTTGACTCCAGAGCACAATCCTAACCATGTCTACTCAAAAGTCAGCCCCATTGTGTTCTATGGGTCTTACTCCCAGGAAAGTGTGTTTAGGATTGCGGCCTAAGTAAAGCTGTAATAGTCAACAGAACACCAACACATAAAACCAATTGCAAACAGGAGGATAAAGATAGATTGTTACTATAAGTGTTGCTTTTTTCACATGTTTAATCTCTTTCCCCCAGAAGTGAATATGGCTAGCTTTTAAGATAATGGACTTGAAGAGCAACTTAAATAGGTTCTTTAGTCTCCTGTAGAACTGAGGAATTAGAAAACCTATAAACCATCTATGTTTTAACTTGTAAAGAAACATAGGGAAATTTTTCAAGAAAATTCTCTGACATCACTGGCACTTTGCAATGTGTGTTGAAAGACATACACTACAGCAGTGTGTGTTCAAAGCACAACATTTAGGAGACCTAGGATCAGGACTTTTTACATGTTCTAATTCTGACAGCATTTAAATTGCATACTGACTCTGACCAAAATAATCCTGTTTGATTGATATGGGTCTCTGGAAAGTTATATAAGCTTGCAGGCATCCCACAGCGACTATACAATAACTTACTGTAGGCATGTGTGTACACATGTACATATGTACAATATCTCACTGCAAATTATTTTATTCCATGCTCCCACTGCCAGACAACAAAGTAAAGTGTCACTCCTCAGGTTGAATCCCATTTTGAACTAACAAGTATATCCTTCAAGAACATGTAATGATTCCAATATTCTTTCCATACTAAAAAAACCAAATTGCAGTGATTCAAAACTCCATCCTACAAATGTAGGTGGGTGTTTTATTATCTGAAAGGAATGTGAAATATAAGGAACAAAACAAAACATGTTCTTCCTTCACTTACTGTGAGATGTTGAAAGAGCCACGCTCTCATGATATTTGTTGCTACTTTTGGGAAAATTCCTCTTTTCTTCTGTCGTTTTTTATCCTTGTCTGGGTCATCGTCATCCCCTGTGCCAGGTGAGGCTACACTGTTGTCTAAACCATCCCCTGAGAAGTAAAAAAAGTGAGAAGATAAGAAATAGAAACAAATCAAAATAATCAAGTTAACTTTTGAAAACGTAATGAAGTTTAAGTCGTACATGAAAAAAATCTAGGAATATTCAATTTATTAAATTTTTGACCTAGATGTATAAACACTAGAAATCACATCTGTCTAAATAGTAATTCTGTGCATCACAGATGCACCAGTCATTAATACAATTATAATTTTGTGCTTGACATAGTGCAATATCTCTTTTTAATTATGGGATGCCATGTGGGAAAACTTGCCACAAGAAATCCTGTTTATTGTTAAAGCACTCCCTGCCACCATGCTGAATACATGATGTAGGTGATCAAGTTAAATGTTCAGTGGTCTATATATTCTGGGCCCTCTGCATAGGTGACAGTAAATGTGTCACTGTTCAATGCACATAACACACTGTCAGCTGAACCCCTCACTATTGCCATCATCTCCATACAAATACACACACGTGTGTGCATGTACGCATACCTTGTATGACCCTGAACACAGTATTTGCAAGACATGAAAACTTCTATGTCTGCCTCAGTGATCATTATCTTCTTTCTTTTAAAAAAAGATGCACATCAAGGTAGGGTACTTGCTTAATCAGAACTTTCCATCAACATCTTTCTCTTCAGTGCTTTACTCTGGCATTAATTGTGCATTAGCAAAAATCATTTACTTTTAACAGTCATGCTTATTTTTTCTTGCCCTCCAGCAAAAATGCCTTGAAAGCCTGCCTGGAGGGCATCTAAATTATGTATCTGAAAAACTCTTCTGGCAAGGCATTGCAGGACCCCTACTTTCTTAAAATTCATACGAGCACGTCTTCCTGTTTTTGGGAAGGCATCAATCAAGAGCAGCAATATATGCCATATTCCTACATTAATATTTGAACTAATAACTTTTAAAAAAGGAAAGAAACAAGAACCGACTTGTGGCATAATCAAATGCAAAATAAATGAAGAATACTGGGACAGCACTGAGACTTTAGAGATTGCTGTGTTTTCTTACACATCATTAGCCCGGAGCCACACGAAAGAGGAAAACAGAGAAGTAGAGAGTTTATGCTCCCTGCTGGTGTTTAAGAAGCTGAGGTCCTGGAAGGACATCTGGGAATTGCACAGAGACTGTGGTTTTTGTAATTTAAGAATAGACATTCATTAGCAGTAAATGCCATAAATCCCATGCTAAGTAAAAACCTTGTCCAAGAAAGCCTAAAACAATAAACTCTCTGCTCAATGTAGCCTGAGATAGGCGCTCCACAGCTTCCTGAGGAATGCTACAGACCCATGAACTGATTCCTATAGCCTCTTCGAACTATTTAGTACAACTTAAACAAACACATTACTGGGATATAGAGACTGTTTACATCAAAACTTTTAATTTCTGTTTCACCCACCTCTGTGCTGCCCCTACACCTTTCCTTTGGTGCCTCTTGCACAAAGCAAAAACAATACGGAAAAAGCTCACCACTCAACCTTCTCCAACAAGAGAAACAGAAAAGCTGCAGCAAAGAGCCTGAAGATTAATTTTATTGACATTTCCATTTTCACTGCAATGCGATACTCTCCATCACTTGAAGATATGGTCCTCACTATTTACAGAATGACAGGCCACTTCATTACAACCACCCTGCCCCAAGGTTCAGCAGTTCCCTTCCATCTGGACCAGAGCAAGACCCCTAAGTTGCTGTTTTCTTTTTTCTTTTTAAACTCAAGACAGCTAAAAGGTGAATTGAAGGGGTGAAGTGTGATCAAAGGGGGGACACACACACCAGCTCACACAGCTTATCACAAGCCAACTATTTTGGAGAACTATTATTTGAAAAGGCTCTTTTCCAGTGATCCATCACCCTACACATGTGTGTGCGCAAGTGTGCACGTGCGTGCACGTATACACACACACTTTCCACTATGCCAAGGAACTGCTGCAAGGCAAATTCTCACAAACACTAATGGCTTCTGACTGCTCCTTGGCAACCCCAGCATTTTAACCTGGGAAGATGTGCTCTCCCAAATACAGACACTGGAGCTATCTCATCAGCTGTTCATGTGACACAGATGGAGAGTGGCTATTAGGAGCCAGGCAATGGGCCTTGGGGATCTGAGGTGCTGTACTGTAGCCTCAGGCAATTTTGAAAAGCAGTACCCGGAGATGGAGGGAAAGAACAATCTACACCAAAAGTGCAAGTTTGAAATTAGCCCGTTTGCTTATCTGTTGTCTAGATAAAGATATCTTTCTCTTCTTTTTTAAAACATATGGATGTATGCATATAATGCATACACAGTAGATAAAAAAATCTTATTTCAGCCTGTCCCCTTTTATCAGTTAGACACACAAAAATGACACAAACACAAGAATGAACCATCTTTTTGTATTTTCCCCCCCAGGCATATGGTTGTGTATGTATGTACTCCAGAATATCTTGGTGATGTTTTCCAACAAAGCATAATTTGAAGAATTTCTAGAGATTTCAAAGAGTATCTTCTTTTTGAATGGGCTAATAAGTAATTAAATATTCTGATTTAGAGTTGTCCTATACAAGAGCTTAGCTGAAGTTTGCATAATCAATAGATCATCCCAATTGAAAAACATAAAACAATGGAATGAATTTTTACTCAGACATTCCACTGTGTTCAATGGGACTTAACTAGTAGTAACTAGTAGTAACTGCGGAGCTGATCAATTTTAACTTTCCTATGTTGATGCAATGGGGCATTCAGTAAGGGGACATTTTTCCTTTCTCTTACATCTGCATTCATCAGCTCCATCAGCACTAGAAAGTTGTGTAGTATTGGGCCCAGTGTGTAGGACTGCAATTTAGGGCACAATCCAGAGTAACTATGGGGAGTCCTTGCTCTGGTGTAAGAACAATTTGCTCTGGATTGCAATATGAATTTCCCATAGGTTTTCACTAGGTGGTGCAGTAACTATGAGTACACGTAATGTCTCTTACGTGCTCCCGTAGTTACTCTGGATTGTAGGATCTATTACCAGTATTGGTGCATGCACACACGAACACGTATAAAATAGTGAATTTTCCTTATAAACAGGGCAAGAGTCAAATGAAAGTCATCTAGGACAGGTTTTAATGGGACTATCTGATAAATAGCATAACTTGTATTACTGAACCCAGACATGACAATTACATGAAGAATGAAACATTTAATCGGAACTTGCAATTCAATTTTGAAATCCAATAAAAACAAAAATTAATTCTAGGGTAATTGGAGCTACTTCAGTGCAAGTAAGATCTGAACAGGAATTTGTCTGAAATCAGTGGAACAAGATAGATTATATGCAAAATAGTATGTAAAAGATGGATATATTTAAAATGCTTCTTACCAGCTTTAATCAGTTTTTTTCTGAACTAAATGAAAAGCTACAAGCAGAGAAACAGAATCAAGTCTTAGCTGTTGAGAGTTTGGTACAATAAAATACTCAAAGTGATTTTGCAACCAGACCTTTATTAGCAAAAACCAGGCCTTTTTTAGAATGGGGAATGTTTTGTAGAAAAAATAATGCTTTGTCTGATCCTCCTGTTGTATGTTACATACTGAATGCTACATATATCATGAAGCACCCTGATGCAAATTGCACCAGAGCAAGGGGTTGAAGGTGGTTTCTTACCCTTATGGCTGCAATCCTAAAGACACTTCCATGGGAGTAAGATCAATTGAAGAGAATGGGGCTTACTTTTGAGTAGGCATGGTTAGGATTGTGCTCTTAGTCTGCCACCACCTCTGTCCAGCCCACCATGGACTCATGTCACACTGATCTGTTCTTCGCTTGCTAATACAAACAAGAATTGGATCATCCTCTGACCTTACCTCACTTCAAACACAGAGTTTAAAGAGAGGGTTGTCTTTAAACCTTATGCAAAGAAGAAGCATAATGAGGGACAAGCATTATTAAGATGAGATACACATTTCATCCCCTGCCTCCACCTAAAAGTGGGCAGTGGCAAGCAGCTGTTTTATAGGGGCAATTCTAGGGAAAGGGGGAAAAAGCCATTTGCTGCAGTTCCAAGATGTTGAAGCACTAAACAGGCATGGATATATAAGCTAGAGTTAAGGTAGTATTCTTCTTCTCTTTTCTCTCCAGCACTAGAGGGAAAAAAGACAGCCATGCTCCAGATTGCTCTTCCCCACCTAGTTGGGGCTTATGAAATACCAGGCAGGCAGGGACAGGCCATTTGGAGCTCATCCTCACCATGCCAGTCGTTCAGGGTGGAGTCAAGCCTGCACCACTTCTGTTCAAATGAAACAAAAGCAACCTGGAGAAAGGAGGTTGTACACCATGTTATTTAAAAGGAAAAAGATGGGGATATGTGGGTGCACTCATGAGTCCATCTGTCTTGCCTGCATCCACAATATTGGGGGATTAAGACGGTGGTGGTGGTGAGGACTCTACAAAGTGTCAGGAGGCCTTCGGCGAGACCTACTATATAACACACACTGGGATAGAATAAAAGCTCATATATTTAACATTCTCCTGGCAACATCTCTCACAGGCTCTTGTATTCTCATTCAGTGAACCAAAATATACAATATCTAAAAGCACCTTCATTTTAAAATTGCACATTTCAGTGATAGTTGCTTGTGGTGGGCTGTCAAGCTCCAAGGAACTTATAGACTAGCACAGTGATTTTCAACCTTTTTCATCTCATGGCACCCTTAACAAAGCACTGAAATTGTCAAGGCACACTATCAGTTGCTTTACCATTGACAAGGCACACCAGACTGTTCAAATCCCCCAATTTTCCTATTAATAAATGTCAACCTCCAAATTCCCACAGCACACATGATTCCCAAATTCCCACACACAAATTCCCACGGCAAATGCCACGGCACACTGGTTGAAAATCACTGGACTAACAGGTCCAGTCTGTGGCAGCAGACTATCCTCTGTGGCAGCAAAACTTGCATAACTTTTGCATAACCACTGGATCCTATGGATACCAAATTAGTATCAGGAGTATCCTTGGGGTAAGGGGACATTTAATCCCTTGATCCCTTATTTTGATCCCAGGACTTGGGTCTTCTCCTAAGACCAAAGATGGCCCATGTGAGGCTGCTAAGGCCAGGAGAGAATATGGATACAGCGGCAGAACCTGTTGCCCTATCGTGACCTGCTTCCACCTTGTTCCACCCACTCCTAACTTCCATCCTTGCCCTTCCATCAACAGCCAGGGCTGGAAGAGCTTTGGCAGCTGTCCATAGTCGTGTGCTGTGGTCCAGCACCAATTGGCATCAGCTCGGCAGTGGCAGCTCCTGCTCTTCAGGTGCCAATGGGATGCTTGTAACACCTAGCACTAGAGCTCAGAGCTCACTAGGCATCTTTAGAATGGGGCCCCAAGAAAATTTCAGCTTTTCTCCTGTTCAACTACTTACCCCAAATCTGTAGATTTTAGAAACGTTTTCTTTGGGCGCAATCCAGAGTAACTACGGGGAGTCCTTGCTCCAGTGTAAGAACACTTTACTCGGGATTGCAATATGAATTTCCCATAGGTATTCACTAGGTGGTGTAGTAACTACGGGTGCATGTAATGTCTCTTAAGTGCTCCCATAGTTACTCTGGATTGCAGAGTTTTTCATTTGCTTTCTTTTGTAATGCACAATAGGAACCAAATAATTCAATTTGTGCAATCTGTACTGCTCATATGCATTTTTGGCTGAAGTATTATATGTTTATAAATTCATTGATGTAGCTACTATTTTTTATAAGAGGAACTGTTCTGACACGTTATAATGCTTTTTCAATTGTGCAAAAAATTATATAAAATTTGTACACTGCTTTTCTTACAGCTCAATCCTACCCAACTTTTCAGCATTGATGCAACAGTGCCAACAGGGTGTGCACTGCACTTGTGGGAGGGACAATAATGTAGGCCTCCACAAGGAAAGTGAACATTTTCTCCTTAACTTGGGTCTGCGCTGGTGCTTGAAAGATGGTTAGAACAGGGCTGTTGGGTTTTTTTTAACTTAGGGCACAATCCAGAGTAACTATGTGAGCACGTAGGAGACATTACGTGCACCCGTAGTTACTGCACCACTTAGTGAAAACCTATGGGAAATTCACATTGCAATCCAGAGTAACTTGTTCTTACTCCAGAACAAGGACTCCCCGTAGTTACTCTGGATTTCACCCGTATTCTCATAACTTATTTTAGAATTACATTTTTGCACACACGGCACAAGCAGCTAAGACACTGTGCCTGTTAACCAGCAGGCCAGGGTTCGAGACCCAGGTCAGCCCCTGGGTGAGCTCCTGTCCTTAGCCCAGCGACGCCAGCTGGGTCCAATCGTATTGGCTCTGCCTTTCCATTGGACTAATTCAGGGGCGTGGAGAGGGGGGATTTGCTGCTTGGGTAACAGCCTATCCTCCATAACAGTCCAACCCAGGCTTTCGTGCTTCGCATGCAGCGGATGCAGCACCAAGCACGATACCATTGTCTTCCAAGACTGACGGAGGCCTGCTTTTTTAGATGAAAAAAATCCCATATAAAAATAGCAGCTCTGTTGTGCAAACATGATTCCCCATTTGGCATCATAAGAGGGTTTATAATTCATAGATGAATAGGAATAATAGTGATTTTGTGCTGTGTGAAGGATAATTCACTTTGGCAAACATGCCAAAGCATGAAACCTGTAAATACTGTCAATAAGAAAATACACCAACTACCACATGTCTGGACTCTGGAGAGAGTACCACTGGCATCAAAATGCTCACAAAGACAGCAGGAACCATAGTTCTGAAAAAAATTGATTCCAACCATAGCATCTGTGTGTTAAAATTCTCATGTAAGCCTAGCCTACAGCTGCTCTTACACACACACACACACACAAAAGGAGGGAGAGAAAAAAAGGCACATCACATTTGCTTGTATTTTCTCCTAGAGAACATAATTTGCCATTATTCTAAAAATAATGCAGCTAGTTTAAAAGGTAAAAAAAAAATAAGAGGGGGAAATTGATTCATGCCTGTGCTGTGAAAGTGCAGATTTTAAAATGAAACTCCATGGAACACTCAGGGCAAGATGTTTTTGTTTCTAACACAATGAAAGAGACCTAAGTGAATTCCTTAGGTGAGCATATTATTTAGCTTATTATTAGATCCACAATCCATGAGAGCAGGCAACACTCTCATCCACAGAAAAAACCCCTGTAAGGCAGATTACAGATAGTGAATTAAAGTTGAATTATAGCCTTCTGCCCAAGGAGAGTGAAAACTCTGTGGGTAATCTGAAATGTAGACCCACATTTGCCAATCAAAGCTCTGTCCCACTTCTATTGTGCCACACTGGTTCACAGCACAGATCTTCTGAATGTCACAGAATTATAAAACCACCAGTTTTATAATTATAAAACAATCAGTTTTTTCCCCACATCAAGAAACACTACTCCATCTATCCCCAACCTTCTGGCCCACACTGCACACAATTGTACATGGCAATGATGGGTGACACAGCTAGGCTATTTTGAAGTGCCGCTTTACATATATTTAGCTGCTATATGAAAAGGCATATGGGATTCTTTAGAAACATGAATATAGTTGTCCTAAACCCATGTGACCACTTATTCATATAACAGCTAAAGATACATACTATGGTATTCGGGTCTGATGAAGCAATGGCCCATACTGGTGATTTTTACTATGTATACTGGGACTCTGAAATGAATAAGACATGGCCATTTTCCATGGCAGCCAAGTCTCCCAAGGAGACCCCTATGAAATATAAAATTTGGTTATCAAGAATACACTTGCATAACTTTTGCTTAAATTTTCCTGGCTGCTATAAGTTTGCTGAAATATTTCCTGGCTGCAATGCATCTGTGCAAGAAATAACAGGCTTGCAGTCTGAAGCTTTGCAGTCTTAACTACACTGCGAAAGGCTGTGCCAGGAAATAAATGGAAAGAATGAGAGTGTTAACAACCCGTGCACCAACACAATGTTGTGCTAGCTGCAGACACTGACAGTTTGATATAGCAGTGTAGTCTAATGCTTGTAGGATCTAAGATTCTTCTGGCCAGCTTTTTCAGATTAAGCAACACACAGCAATCTGGAGACTAATGCTTGTTTCCAACTAAATCACAAGGTGTGGCTAAGATAAGGATGAAGATGAACAAAAAAGTTTCAGTCCACACACTCTTGCACATATTTACTAAAGCATTTCAATGAGACTGCAATTGATATACAGTAGATATAAACAGATGATATTGCCTTATACAAAAACAAATGCTGGATGCTATGCATCTAGATCAGGGGTCTCCAAACTTTTTCGCAGGACGGCCACATCATCTCTGACATGGTGTCAGGGACCAAAAAACTAATTTATATTTCAAATTTGAATAAATTTAAATAAATTTACATATAAGAATGTAGTGGAGTGGATTACAGGGCTTGCCCAGGGGCTGGATAGAGGCTTGCCGAGGGCTGCATCTGGCCCCAGGGCTGGGGTTTGGAGATCCATGATCTAGATCACTGGCAGCAATCCAAGGTTTCAGACCAGAGGCTTCTCTAGCTCTACCCTCAACATAGCAGGGATTCAGCAAGACCTTTTGCATGCACAATATGTTCTCTGCCACTGAGCTAAAATCCCTTCCCCATACATTGTAGCAGTGCTCTTCAACCACTTCACCATGGCACATTTATCTCTCGTGAATGGACCACAGGTAAAACATGGAAATTGGATGGGAGGGCAACTGGAGAGAATATGTGAGCCCTGCTTTAGCAGTGAGGTGTCTCTTGTCAACTGTCCAAAAATGATGGTGTGCTTTGACCATTTTAGTGCCTTGCTGGAATGCTAAGTGGAAAAAGATTCAAAATTGATGCTTTATAATAGGATGCTTCCATAGTTGAACTGTAATACTGTAGTCTATTCTATGCCCTATTACCATTGCTCCTCTTTATGCTACAATTACAGGACTTTTAAAAAAAATTCCAAAAGAAGATCAGATGGCGCTATTATAAAGTTAGAGTTTAATTTTCTTAGTTTTTTCCCCCATATACTTTTCCTACAGTTCCAATATGGAAAAATAAAGACTCTACTAACTACTGTATTCTGTTACCATTGTGTTGTACTATACTGTTTATAAATGTTAAAAGAAAAAAAAAATTCTGCATTCTCCTAGCAATCAGTTCATGGCCCAGTGCTGTGGAGCGAGGAGAGGAGATGAAATACTTTAGTTTACATGCAACATTTACTAACTGTGTGGGTTTTCCGACATTAGAGAGGGGACAGTGACCCATGCCACCTTTTTCACACTCAAGAGAGCATTGAAAAAACAGTCTTCATAGGCTTACCTCAAGATTCTCTGGCCCTGAACACCCTTCCCCCAGGGTATGAGTAAAAAGAGAAAAAAGAAGGGATTTTATGCGCTTTTCTCTTCAACTTTTCAGGCGGTATAAGCAGCATTTAGCAAATTCAGTCCCCAAATGGCTCCAAATGCTCTGAGCGGCAGGGGCCCATCCTTTGTCCGCTGCCCTCTATTTACACAGGATTTATACAAGCCCTCTACTGAAGAGACCACATGTTTCTGACAGAGAGCACTTTCATTCATGCTGCATCAGGCAACGGGATTCTAACCACTGCAGCTTCATGCCGACCTGAGATTAGAGATTTCAGCAACATTGAGATGGTAACAATCTACTAACTAACCAAAATTATCCATGGAGATTTTTCTGCCACTCACATTATAACTAATGTGGTCGTAGTGGCGAGATTTCTTAAAAGAATTGTTAAGGACTAGCTATTGTCAAGGAAAACGCTGCCTTCCCCCCCCCCCCATCCCAACCCACAATAAATCGGGGAAAGAAAGTGTATATTCAGACCGCTACTTGGATTAAAAAAACATTTCACCCACTGGCTGAAGACAAAAAAGTGTAAAAGTAGACAGATGGACACATATGTAAATGTGGTGCCATTGCTCTCCCTGTTTTGGCAAGTTAGTGTAATAGTATAGTTTAAGCATTTATCCTCTGTTAATTCATTTTGGTTAACTAGTCATCAGCAACAGCTTAGTGTTAGTGTAGGAGCACACTATTCACATTGATTTGCCGCCTACAGTGCCCAATTATGTTACAATTAAGACTTTTAGACTCCACTTGAATGCCGAAATTCAGTATCAGAGGGTCACTTCACACAAAATGATTTTTTACATGGATATCACAGCCATGTGGGAAGAACGATGGACATGCTGCTTGTACAGCACAACATGTGTCTTCATTATCTTGTGACAAGAATTTTAATTTTAAAAGCATCTCTCGTAGATTCTCCTTTTACACAAAATGCTTTTTAAAAAAAATCATTCCACAGAGGCTAAATCTACAGGGGGGAAAAAAGTAAAAAAAAAGTCTTCTCTTCATGAAACAACAGAAAACTTGATAAAAAAAAGATTTTAAACATTCACAAATTGCTTGGGTTGTGCAGCAGTCAATGAAAAATAGTACTATTATTACTATGTAACTCTGATAAGTATGTATAGTAGATATTTTAAGGTTCTTTACAGTAGATCATAATAAGGCTCATCCCAATGATTTATTTTTAGTGTGCTCTCAAATGCCATTAACCGCAGTTACAGCTCTGATTTTATTAAGGAGGAAAAACAAGTGTCCACTTAAGCCCCAGCTCTCAAACTTGACGGTGCTTGTGTTGCGCTACCTAATGGGAAAGCTTCCTAATGTGCTATTCACCTCCCGTGTGGCATTTCTGCTCACATAAAGTTCAAACTTTTCAGCCCCACAAAGAAGACTGCTATCTTTAAGTCATCCCAAGAATGTGACAGATACTATCCTTGTTCCTGTTGTAGCACAAACAAAAAATAAAAGGGGAAGACCTAAAAGGTTTTTTTGCTCATACCCTTTTCACTCATACCCTGGGGGAAATTAAAGTGATCAGATTATTAAAATCTATAAGGCAGTGGTTCTCAAACTGGGGTGTTGTAATGCACTCACCATGCCACATGGCTGACACATTTTTGAAACTAAGGCAACTTACGCCCTGATCCTATATCAAACATGTGCCAGCCCAATGCCAGCATGCACTGTTGCAAACATACCATATAAAGCATGTGACAACACCAGCCCAGTGCCAGAGTTGGCCAGCTTGAGTCTGCTCAGTTTCAGTGCCAGTCAGAGGTCAGCAGACCATGGCCTGATGGGCTGGGTGAGTACCAGGTGACAAAGTGTATGGGGCATGGACAAAGGCATTCTCAATGGGAAAGGGAGGGCAGGGGGAAGGAAGGTTAATGGGAAAGAGTCGGGAAGGAGGAAACAGGACCAGCAGAGCTCAGCTCAGGATCATAGCCCCATGTTATGGGTCCCAGTGAAGAGACAATTAGTCAGTGAAACTGGGGAACAATCAATTGCGTGACCTCACTTTTGCATGGCCTCACCTCATTTGGGATGTCCCCTTCCCATGAGAAGGTGCTGATATCACCCAGCAACTGCCTGATGTCCATAAGATGCAGCAGCAGCCATTTTCAGTAGAAGCTATTTTGGCACCACTGCACCCTTGGGTGCTGGGCAGCTTGGGACTGGGCTGCCCCATTCTTAAAACTCAATCTTTGTTATTGCTGTTTAGTCATTAAGTTGTGTCCAAATCTTTGTAGCCACTTATGACAGAGAAGCTAGCAAGTTTTAAAAACCATCAACAGACCTACAACACATGCACAAGAGTAAGAGTACTTCAGACTCATTGCATATTCAGACATACTAACTACACAGTTCTGAAAAAAGTATTGCACTATATTTTTATTGATTTAAAGGTAAACAGCAGCCTATCGGATTGTGCCTCCCAGTTACATATGCAGAAACATAATTGCATTTGGTATTTGACCTTTGACATTTCAGAATTGTTATTCCCATATAACAATGAGATTTATGTATGTTTTCAATTACTGGATAATTTCTAATATGCAAAACTATTGCTTTATGAAGAAAAATGTTTTGATTTTATCTTTAATAGTGAAAAATAGATATTTCCTTTTTAAAGAAGAGAACTAAGCTTTTGAATAACAATCACTGAAGAAGCAGACAATGGAACATTTTAATAAAGATCAGTTTACAATAGTAGACATTGTTAAACTTGCAGTTAAGTAGCACTGCCTTCTTTATATAATAGCCGTTGCTGTTAAAATGGTACCTAGTACAGCAATACCACTTGTGGTCTATTAATATTCTCATTAGAAATCTTGGATTTTAAGGTTTTACTACTCAGGTATAAAATTTTAACCTTCTAAAAATGGCATATAAGAGCACTCCAAACCACTTCTAGAAAATGAGAGTGCTAGAAATTAAGAGATATTTACTCTCCCTTAGAAGTACATTTTTCTTCTATTTTATAGAAGTTGTTTACAGATGTTACTTTAATTTATCTGACAAGTTTAACAATCCATATGTTCATAGTATTGCATTGTGACAGCAGCAGAGCATTCCAAGTATGTTATCATAAAACCAGGAGTTATGTATTAATTATAAAACTCTCTGAAAGCATCTAGGACAGACACATACACTGTTCTATACAAATACACAGGGCTTTTTTTCTGGGAGTACTCACTGGTACTCAGTTCTAGCACCTTTTTCACCTACCACCCTCCCCCTCCAGCAACTAGTTAATAAGTATTCATATGAGGATGACCTGTGGTGAGTACCGGCACCTTTTTCCCAGGAAAAAAGTAATAGAAATAGCTAATACTTTTCTTAGACTAGGTTTCTGCTCACATAATTCCTTATATGAGCCTATGCTGGCCATAGGGCTCTCACAAGAAAGATGTCTTTATGTTCGCCACAGGAGTGGAAGTGGAGCCTGAAGAGTAGTGTAGCAAGGGGCAAAAATGCACAAATCTTCAAATTTTCAAGATATGGGAGAGCCCAATAAGGAAATGGGGGCTTAATTTCAAAACATTTCTGGATTTCCAAAAGCAACTTAACTTGTAGCACTGGCTCACTTTACCCTTCTGCAGACTGCAGCAGAGCCTGGGCAAAATGCATTGCAGCCATTGGCTGCTGAAGGGCCTGTGGGGTGGAGCCCGGCTGTTACCGGGCTTGTTCTGCCTGGGGAAGATCAGTCGGGCTCCAGCAAGCGTCAGGGAAGGAGCCTCTTCATTTTCCTCCCTACCACTTGTCTTTTAGTGCTTAGAATATTAGCCCGACGTGATCCCCCCTCCCTCTGGCTCAGAGCAGGCGGAGGGGGTTGCTGGGGGTGCTTTTCACCCTTGGGGTTGAGACTGGGGGTGCTTGGGGGGAACAGAACTTTCCCCCTCCCTTGCTGTTTTGGGAATTCTACGGAGGTGCGGGCTGCATTGCCTTGGGGGCTGGCTGTTACCGGGCTTGTTCTGCCTGGGGAAGATCAGTCGGGCTCCAGCAAGCGTCCCCCACCCTCCCTCCCTGTAGTGCAGCTTAGGATTAGCTGGTCGCTTACGGGCCGGGTAGGAATTTTTTGGATGCCACCTGATTGGCCATTGGTGGCATTCTTTTTCGCCTACCCTGAGCTGCGCAAGGGGAAAGAGTTAACACTAATTGGCTTCTAAACCCAGTCACTTTGGCAGGAGTCGTGCGGATATAGGCAGGACAGGCCATCGGTGTGCAGCCTTAGGTAGCAAGGGTCTGGGGGTGTGGATGCCTCCCTGTGATGCTGCTCCAGCTCTAGGGGTGAGGTTGACGAGCCCCCTTTCCTGGATGGAAAGGATCCTTTCCTAGGCGCAGATGGACCGGAATAGCTGGCGGCTGTGCGTCCGGCTACCATGACCTTCGGGTTGGCAAAGACGGGCATCCTTGAACTCTGTTCAAGGAATGCCCTGAGCCAGGCTGGGAACGCCCTTAACCAACATCTGCATGGGGATCTATGTGGAGAGCCGCATCCCCTTAGACCGCACGGCTATTGTTTGAGCAGTCCCTGTTTATTTTAATGTTTATTTTAATGTTAAATAGTTAATAAAGTGGCCCTCAATCCAGCACTTTTGTCCGGCTCTTTATTTGCATCTGTCTGGGGTAATGGGTTATGAGCCAAGTTTGACCCGTAAGACGTCCACAGAGGCTCCAGATAAGAAACCATGAGGAACATTGGGAGAAACATGTGTCCACATGTGTCCTCTAAATGGTTAAATCTGCAGATATGGAACCCCCAGATGCAGAAGGTCCATTGTACATTAACAGAGTTCAAATGCTATAAAAATGCAATAAAAAGGTTTTCACATAGCCAGCATTTTCTGTTCTACAACACTACAGCTGAAAATGCAGCAAGAGAGAATACAAAAGGTTTCTTTTAGGAGGCATAATAACTATTGTTTATTAACAAGAGCATAATTGAAAAGCTATATTATTGTTTCTATATAAGGAAGTATGTCTAAATCAGGATATTTTTCTGAATACATGCATGAGTGCAAATATTGATCAAATGATTTGATCCACAGCCTTACTGCACTGAACTCATTCAGCAGCCTATATTGGTGCTGGTTAGGAAGCACCATGCACAAGAGAAACTTGCACAAGAGAAACTTAATAACTCAGAAGCTGAGCAATATTTTGCCAATACAACAGTAACTGGTCAAAGAAGCTGCAACAGTGATCCTGCACTTGTTCTCCCTTAATGTATGGGCCTGGCTCAGATCTGTTATAAGTGAGCCGAGGCAGTCACAAAACCTTCACTGATTGCCACGTGACTGCATGGTCACTTAGGGTGCAATCCACAGTAACTTTGGGGAGTCCTTGCTCCGGTGTAAGAACAATTTACTCTGGATTGCAATATGAATTTCCCATAGGTTATCACTAGATGGTGCAGTAACTACGAGTGCACGTAATGTCTCTTACGTGCTCCCGTAGTTACTCTGGATTGTAGGGATAGTGCCATACCGCATAAGGAATATCTGGGACGGTGGTGTTGCAGAATACAGTAGTGATTCTTAATCAGTTCAACACAGTAAGATTATGGATCATGACATAATTTAGACTCCTGACAACAATCCTTTATAAATCTGAACCACACATGCATTTACAAATGGGACCTTAGATTTTTTCTGGTATCCCACCACCATGGGTACCCAAAACTGTGGATAAGAATTTTTGCCTCTTTAAACCCTTTGAAAGCAACTGAAGCTCTGATTTGGTTGCAAGTGGACCTGATACATACTCTGGGGTTATGGAGGCCCCACCTGTAAAAGCATACATACATATAAAGCATACATACATATAAAGCTCTCTCCACTAGGCCCATCTACATCAAAGTTAATTAGGACTGCCTACTTGTTTCAAACATAGCTTTCATTTTAATTATGAGAACACATCTCTCCCTATCCAAGGCACACTGTGCCTCAGCCCACAAAGGTTAGCTTTGTTTCTAGGGCTTAGTTTGTCCCTAAGCTGATAGACTCTAATGTCTCAGTGTATAAATCGTGGCTGGTGAAGTCAGTATTAAAAATAAAAACAAGAAGCATATTGGGGCACTTTAAAGACTATGGCTGCAATCCTAAACCCACACTTTCCTGAGAGTAAGACTCATTGGACATAATGAGTGTTCAGTGTGCTCATTGAACTTTTGAGTAGACATGGTTAGGATTGCATTCTAACCAACTTATGTATTCCACTGTGGACTACAGTATTGTAGCTTATACAACAAAATATTAGTTTTCAAGATGCACAAGCTCTTTCTTGTTTTTGCACAACAGGCTACTGTCTGAGAGCACAATCTCAGCATGTCTACACAGAAGCAAGTAGCATTATTTTCAGTGGGGCATTTATCCCAGGAAAGTGTGTTGAGGAAACTGAAAGTACTGTAATAAGAATCTAAATCACCAAGAACTATTTCCTACCTTAAATTGGGAGGTGAAAGTGTTATAGTATCCCAAATGCATCCCAATCCCCTTTACATTAAAGCCCCACATATATGCATTATCTGTATTGCCAGCAAGTAAACGAACAGTTTTCAGAGGGTGCTTATTAGGAAAACGTATATATTAAAGGAGAATACAAAACAACTCTGAATTTTGTATGATCTTACATACCATAAGAGCTCCAACACCTATGCACAATGGGGTGGATTAACTCTCTGGCTTCTGCAGACATATTTATGCACCTCCTTCTAAAGTGTTCGTTTGGCTGGCAGTCTGGAAAATGCCAGAATGTGAAGGGTTAAGTTGGAATACTGACACTGTTTTTGCAGGTTTTATTTCAACCTCTTAACTTTAAAAATAGTTTTGTCTTTTTTGCTTTAGAAGGTACATTGTTATTGAAAAGCTGCTGAAGCTAAAGGAAGATAAAACCATAATAAAATTTCTTGAATTTGAACTTAAATATTTATTGTTTCATGGAGAATTCCCTACAAAAACCTTCCCTACAAGAAGCAATACTGGATAGAAGCAAAGACACTTTACAGTCTGGTTATTGTCCCATGCTAAAATTGTCAGCAGCAGTTAAATACAAGTTAATTGAAACACAGATGCTGAAAAGAACATTAGTAATAAAATGCAATAAAATGTGTCTTATAAGAAAGGAGTATAGTTTAAAATGCAAAAAGAAATCTTTAACCAGAATAAAACAACCATAGGGCTTCAATAAGTCGCTTCAATGACCATTTCCGCAGTCCAACTTGCAAACAGCTCCTCTTTCTATAGGTTCAGTCTTGACATCTGCAAGGGTTCCATTCCAGGAACCTTTGTGGATACAGATTTTCATGTTAAAAGCAATAAATGATTATGCAGCCCTTTAAAAATAGCCTGCTTCCCATGGCAATGTTGCAGGCAGTCAACCTCCCTTCTTCTCCAGGGTTTAGAAAAGCTTTTTTTTTCAGCTGGGAGGGAGATTCCTCCTCCCCACCACCACCACCCCCACCCCAGAGCACACAATAGCATGCAAGACTATTGGAAAGTGATCATTGCTTTGCATTTTTTGTGCACCCCAGGGAGAAGTGAGGGGTCTCCCTTCCTGCTGAAACAAAATTGTTCTTAGCCCCACAGAGGGGGAGAGATTGACTGCCTGTCTGCAACATTCCCACGGAAAGCATGCTATTTTTTAAGGCTGCCTAATATTTTTATTGCTTTTAACTTACCCTTGCAGATGCTGAGACTGAACCTATAGAAGGATGAGCAAACTGCCAAGGGAAGCAGACTATTTTTAAACCTATGGAGATGTTTTTCTTTATATGCTTATCTGTATTGCCAGTGAGAGAACAAATTTAATGGGCCAACCTCATTCACCCTGAGATAAAACTATGGGTGAAAACTCAGCTGATAGTTCAGCTATTCCTGTGCTTTGGGCTGGTTTCTCGGATGGCAATGCTAGACAACATATTTCAAAATTCATGAACAGATAAATGTCCCACTGTGTTTAACTTCTGCACTGTAGAAGTCACTTGTATATTTTCTTAGGGTGACCATTTTTCAAGCACATGCCCCCTTCTAGCCTTCTGACCTGAAAAAAATGACTTCATTGTCCTTTCCCTTGTGAGCAGGCAACATGTAGCCTTCTTGCAATAAATTCTATGTGTTAACTTATCTGCAATAGTTTCAAATTTAATAATATAGTTTCTATATTAAACACATGAAAAACCTATAGGAACAGAGCGGAAACAGACTTGGGTTTCTGGGTGGGTGGTTGAGAAGTGGGTGGTTGAGTGTCTGGGTGGGTGGTTGAGAAGTGGGTGGTTGAGTGTCTTTCTTAAAGGAACAGAGCAGAAACAGATAGTTACATGAGAAATGGTACTTCAGGAAAAACAGGTTAAATAACATGTATAGAGGAATTGGACAAACATGGACAAACTTCAGAAGCTAGTAGAGGATAGGGTGGCCTTGTGTAGTGATGTCCATGGGGGTCATGGAAAGTCGGACATGACTTAACGACTAAACAACAGAGAGATTAGCATGCCTAATACTATGGCATGGATAAAATTCAGCCCTCTTCCCACCGTACCTGATCTGGAGAAAGCAAGACCCAATCAAGAAAACCAACACTTCATCTTGTTTGGCTTCTTGTAATTACAGTAGACAGAGGACCAGAAACAGAGATCACCAACGTGCTTCCCCCCCCCCCTTAAATTAAATGGTTGAGAACAGAATAACCAAGCCCTTTACTTTTCTCCTTTCCCTGCAAGTGAAACTACCCAAGCAATGATTACATTATATGCATTTAGGCCACAAGTAATCATGGAATTAGGTGGATTTCAGTCAACTGAAATCATTTGGCTTCATTTACGTATCTTTTCACTGGATTATAGCCTTCAGTGTTAGGCTCTGTCAACTGCTGCCCAACAGGTACTAAAATCCTTTCTCTGAATATCTTTAATGAATGCAAAAAAAGAAAAAAAATTCAAATTCACTGTGACTTCTTTTATTAAACCGACAGAACGATAGATTGTTTTTTAATATACAAGTTTTTCAATAATGTTTTATCAGTTGGATCAAGCCTTTAGAATACAGCTTTAGAATAAATGTTTATAATTAACATTATAAAAAAATATATGAATTTTACGTGAATTTGCAGACTTGCTTTTTTAATTTCAGGGGGAAAATACTTTCCTCTGGCAACTATTTTGAAAGTTGAGAAGAACTGACCCTTTTGTTACAAGACCAGATCTGAAGCCCACCAATCAAGTGATAGTCTCAGCTAACTAAGTATGCTGATGCTGCAAATTTCCAGTTCATGCTCATGCTAGGCAAGGGAGTCATTCCACAGTGATAAAGTCAGTGAATACACTCCTGAGGAGATAAAAAAAATTAAGAACCAGCTGACATTGCTCCATTTCCTTGCTGACCATCACAGAATTGTCAAGCTCTGACACCAGATGGAATCACCATAGAAGTGGTCAACTCTATTTTTAGCAGCCAGGCTCTTTCAGAGCATGAGACATAAAAAAGGTTTAGGTTCTTCAGGAGATATTCTATCCAGTTTTTAGAATGATTTAACTTTAAAATTGTAACACTGAATAGACTTTAAAAAGATAGCACAAATGTATAAAATGGAGACACTTAAAAGATTATCTGAGAAGATGTTTATCAGAAATAATTGCTATCAGATTTTACTACCAGCAAAGTTTTAAATGAACTCTTTTACCAACATAGCAAACTATGATACATTAATAAAATATTAATTCAGTATCACTGTAATATTTGTGGGTTATATCCACTTTGATCTGACAATGAGCAAGTCTAGAAACAAATTCATTAAGCTGAAAACAAAATTCCTATATGATTATTTCTTATAATTTCCTATAATACAAATGGCATTCTCACATCACTTAAATACTCTAGGAATACCAAACGGGTCAATTTTGACCCGCCAGGTCAAAATGTTGTGTTTTTTCTGGAATTTATTATTATTACCTGACAAGACTTTCTGACTTTTTTTCGTGCTATTCAGATAGTTACAATTCCAAAGGCATGAAACTTTTGAATATAAAATTTTTCTGCAAATTCCAATGTATACATAGGATACCAATCAGGTCAAATTTGACCCATGTTGCCTTTCACTGGTTATTCAATATTTTGCTAGCTAAAACTGTACTAAAAATCATTATACTAATTATTATAATCATAAAATAATTATGATTAATCATAATTATAATTATTATAATCATAATTATACTAAAACGTGACACAACATTTATTCATTATATGTACATTATATGAACATTGTATGTACCTGACGATAGTACAGGGTCGCACAGGTCTACACTGACCCGTGCAATCTCTTAGGTGATAAAAATTGTACTGAAAATCATTATTTCACAATAAAAATAATTATACCAAAACTTGACACGACATTTATTCATTATATGTACATCATATGTACATCATATGTACCTAACTATAGTAAAGGGTCCTATTGGATTCATGTTGCCTTTTATTGGTTATTCAATATTTTGCTAGCTAAAATTATACTAAAAATCATTATACTAATTATAATCACAATTATACTAAAACATGACACAACATTTATTCATTATATGTACATTATATGAACATTGTATGTACCTGACTATAGTACAGGGTCGTACAGGTCTACATTGACCCGTGCAATCTCTTAGGTGATAAAAATTGTACTGAAAATCGTTATTTCACAATAAAAATAATTATACTAAAACCTGACACAACATTTATTCATTATATGTACATTATATGTATATTGTATGTACCTAACTATAGTACAGGGTCGTACGGGTCAAAATTGACCCGTGCGGTCTTAGATGTGAAAAAACAATCCCAGTATTCCTAGGGTAAATCAATGGTAGAAATAGTTTTAACCTCTTTACTCACAGTGGCCATTGTTTTAAAGAGCTCTGAGATTAGTCAGCCAGAGTAATTTAGGCTGCAATCCTAAAGACACTTTTCTGGGAGTAAGACCCATTGGACAGAATGGGGCTTACATCTGAGTAGACATGGTTAGGATTGTGCTCTTTATGTCATACCCATTGGCCATATTACTTATAAAGATGGAGTTACAATACATCTGGTGCAGCCCAGTCCTCTGCTTGGCTGCCAGGAAGTAATTCCCACTATGTTCAGTGAACCTTACTCTAGGATTGCATTTACACTACAATACTGTAGACAGCAGTTCTCAGGCTGTGGTCCAGGACACTATAGTGAATTGTGACTGATTTTTTTTGTTAGTTCACAAAACTAACAGGGAAGATTAGACTATGTACATCAAGGATTAAACTAGCTGTCACTTGGGAAAGAGCATCGCTGCTAATCTACCTTATAGCCAGACCCATTGGCATTAATAAATCAGGCAGCAGCCTCTAGGTTTGAGAACCACTGTGTATAGACATTTCAGTGGAATATGAGAAAGCAGGAAAGGTGTAGGGATTCAGGAGTTTGATCTATACCTGGAAGAACCAGGTTCAAATTCCTATTCAGCCATGAAGCTTCCTGGTTTTGAGCCAATCATTTATTCTCAGACTCCCCTATCTGGGAAAAATGGAGGAGGAACTATGTACACCATCCTGAGCCCCTGGAAAGAAATGTTATGATTAGACAGAGAGAAGACAGAAGAAGAAGAGACAGTTTCCATATACAGTAGTACCTTGCTTAACAAGCGTTTCACATAACAAGCAAAATTTCCAAGAAATCTTGCTTCACATAACAAGTTCTGCTTCACTTAACAAGCAAGTGTGCTATGGGCACACATGCTATGCAGCCCTGACGCTCCACATAGAGGCTCTTTAAAAGAGCTGCCGGCCAGCACTGCTGCCTCTAACTGTCCCAACTTGGGGGCAGTTGCCTGGGGGTGCCAGAGACAGCTGCCCCTAACTGCCCCCTAGTGCCCCCACCGACCACCTTGAACCTCCAGCAGCAGCCCAGGTAAGCCTCCCAGGAAAGTGTCTTTGATTGCAGTCCCCTAACTATGTCTACTCAGAAGTAAGCCCCATTGTGTTAAATGGGGCTTACTCCCAGGACAGTGTCCCAGGAAAGCAATTT
This sequence comes from Cryptoblepharus egeriae, assembly GCA_030015325.1. NCBI lineage: Eukaryota > Metazoa > Chordata > Lepidosauria > Squamata > Scincidae > Cryptoblepharus > Cryptoblepharus egeriae. The sequence continues at coordinate 7,562,356 of JAREYC010000001.1, forward strand.
AGGATTGCAACCTAAATAGACTTCATAGGATCATGCACATTGAATGCATGTTTTGAATTCAATTCCAGTGTTTTGTCATCATTTTTACATCCAGTTAATATTTTATATGAATATTTTGGAGGTTCTGGAACCTGTGTCTGAGTTTCCATTATTTCCTATGGAAAAATCTGCTTCTCTTAAAGAGCGTTTCACTTAAAGAGCAGGCCTCCGGAATGAATTAAGCTCTTTATGTGAGGCACCACTGTATTGTACATAGTGGAATTGCACTGTATTGTATATAGTGGAATTGCAACTTCTGAGAGGACTTGCTTAGGATTGCAGAGTAAGTTCTTTTTCACATGGCCACCCTTTGTCTTCCAGCAGTAGTAAAATGTTCTGAGTACTTTTTAGAAACTGTGATCATAAGGAGAAAAGGATTATCTTTTCCTTGTTTCGATTTAGAGAAATACAAAGCTACTAGACATTTGATGTCTTATAGCTATTTGATATTGGATTTCACTAAAGAAAATAATAGTGTTCACTTGGAATAAGTGTATGAAGTGTCTAATATAATGCATACTTTCTTAGGAGTAAGTTCCACTGTAATTCTAAGTTAATGTAGTATCAGACTGTACATAGTCTGCTACTACTACAATCACTGCAAAAAAACAATGGCTAATACTAGCTATCAATTTTTGTTTTTTTTTTTTAATTTTTGGGTGTGCATGTGAAAAACTCGGCAGGACCCTAACATTGAATTGGCCCAACAATCTAGTGCTAGATTCAATGGGACCATTTTATCTGACTCTTTATTTTTTTAACTCATTATAGCCTAGATATGGATATTCCATAAGCCTCATTATACCTAGAACTCCAGTGAGTTGTCAATATATCTAAAGTTTAACATTTTTAAGATGCCAGAACAGGACATTTTCTATGTATGCCTATTGATAGAGAAAGATGTGAACTCATTTTCAGTAAAAGAACTGAAGGAGTGTATTGACTCTTTTAAATAAGAGAAGTTGAATATTAGCCTCCACCAATACTGATGATCATAAGCATTCGTGGTAGAATTATCTGGACCCAAAATTTTGGGTCCAAATTTCTCTGGACCCCCTTTTTTGTTTCACTGTTAAAAATAACTTAAAATACTGATGAAAATCTGATATGTACATGTGAAACAGGAGATTCAGGTCCATCAACTTTAAAGAGAACAGGTGTCATCATCTTTGGGACAAAAACCCCTTGCTAACACCAGCATCAACTATATGTCAAATGGGGTATTTATTGCAGACAATATCAGTCATACAAATAATGCAAAAATGTCATATGACACGAGGTATCCTTTTTTTAAAAAAACCAAACTGGTATTATTTTTATAGTAATTGATTCAGGAGTGGCAAAAAAGGGAGTCTGAGTCCATTTAGTACCTTTTGATACACATGATCACTTTTCTTATGTGATAGAAGTATAATAAATACTAGGTCTGAATCTCTTTCTGATGGTTCACAAAATGCAACTCCTTAACAGTACCTCCCCATTCATTACTGTAGAATTAGTTGGCAATCTGAAGAGTTATACAAAAAAAAAAATAGCCCCACATCCTAATTGGTCCCACAGGGTAGTTAGGTGCTGAGGAAGACTTAAAAACACCATTATCTCCCCATAGTGATTTGCTAGCCTTCCTATACTCTCTGTAGCACATTGGGACTTCTAAATTACATACCATAATTGACATCAAATATCTGTCCCACCAGTGAATATCTTTATTAGCATCAAAATCACTCACAACTAGCGTTCCTCAATGTTATTAAACAGAACTTGTTCTAGGTGTTGCCTTACTAATTAGTCAGGATCAGCCCGAGGAAGGAAATCTGGGTCATGTTAAATTAATTGGAATGAGCATGAAAATTAGCTGAGCAAACTGCATCAATTTTCTATAGAGAGCCTTTCTTCATGTCGAGAATAAAAATGGATATTATGAGGCATTAACCAAACTGCCTTCTGTGACTGCCAAGAGGTGTGTTACAGTAGCCCAAAAATATCATGCTCACAGATTTTCAGAAGTTAATGAGACATTTCCAGGAATGGTAAATACATGGTGTTAAAATGGGTGTGCCTCTTATGGGAAAATGCCAAGCCATTTCATGTTTATTCAGGCATAACAAGCTCTTCAAAATGAGCATAATTTAAGAGGTGAATAGTGCAAAGAGGGCTAACATTCGACTAATTTTCCTTAAGAAAGAAAAGATTAAATTGAACAAAAAAAATGAATTAAGAGGTTTACAAGTCAACAAGTCAACCATCAGATTGAAGCCCCTGCTCACTATATTCTCATCATCCCCTGCCATGAAGTTTTTGAAAAAATGTCCCGAAGGCAGGGAACAAAGCGAGCAGAACTGATTACAGCCACACTCACCGCCTTGCTGTCTAAACTCTGTTTGGCTTCCTAATGAGCTCACTAAAAACCTAATTCATCTCCCATAACCCTTCTCGGCCCTCCTTGAAATTCACCATTATGGAAATTACAGATGAAACATTTACAGGCTGTGTTCAAATTACTGCTTCTTCAACAGGCAGGTCCCTGACCCTCACAATGGGCACAATAGCGGTATGTCCGGCATGAAACCACTCAGGCCACAGGCTTTAGAATAAAGAGGCTCAAGAAGGTTAAGACTTTTTCTCATGGTGATAATGATTTCCGCATTAATGCTTCTAGTCCCATGAATATGGGGATTCGGCCGGCCGGTTTGACAGCACAACAAACACAAACTATAATTCAGAAGAGGAGAAAATGAGTTGTACTGATGACAAATAGCTGGAATAGGCTAATGTGAATTCCCAGCCTGTTCATGAGGAAACTCCCTCAGTTCCTCATTACATGAAGTCAAAATGATCCTCATGGCACCTTGCCTGTAACTGGAAGATTACTGAATTGATAGATCCTTAGTTTAAAATGCAGCTGTTTTATTCTGCTTTAGTAATTAATTCTTTTTCCAATACCTTATTGATTAAGCGTAGACCCTGATAAAGTTCAAACTGAGAAGAATCTCTAGTGGCTTCCTTACTTGCTCAAGAGAGTCAATGAAAACTTCCTACAATTCCACCTGCCTCCTCCGAGTGCTGATCCAATGAACAGAACAGTTTTTTCTCATAAATTAGTCAGGCCATGTGGAGCGGTATTAGCTGATCGTTGCTTTTGTCTCTGTACTTGCTGACTCGCTTTTCACTTTGCTGTCCTTTGTGTGCTGTCACACACAAAGTCGGAGTGCAGCTGGCATTCTGAACCCAAACCAAGGTAAAGAACAATTCATACAAACTACATTTTTTTTTCATTTTATACAGCTGAAACTCCCTGAGCAGTGCAGCACTCAATAAGGCCTCCTGGGACTCAACTAGCTGAGAAATCAGTATGAAGCATGCAGGCACATTGGAGAACTAAGGTTAAAAAAAGAAAATGTACCCTTCAAGCTTCAAATCTGCTCCACCTTTCAGAATGGAATACGCAACGCTGTCTTTTTAGAAGTTAGAGATTTCCAAAATAATCTATTTCCAAAATAGAGTTCCAAAATAGTCCAAAATTAGTGACATCAGTGTTTACAAACAAGGTAATCAGCACACCGATGACAACAAAAGGCACTCCATGAGTACTGACCAACAGGATGACTGTTATGAACACAACAGGGCTGTAGAGGAGGCAGTAGCAACATGTTGCCACTTTGAAAGTATCACGTGTAGTGGAAGTTCAAAGGCAGCACATGAGAACAAGAACAGAAAGTTTGCCGGCTATGCAGTGGATTTCTTTTTTAACAGCAAAGATCACTGTGTCTATGAATGGTATGTCCTGGGAATTTGGGAGAGGGTCACTTATGAGCAGAGATAAGAACGTGAGTCAAAAACAGACTCAAGTTGCAAAAATTCTATTTTTTAAGTCACGCAAACTCCAGAGTCGCTAAAAGTTTGGGAACTTTTAAAATACTCAAGTCAGAACCAAGTATCCTGTGTCTGGGTGGAGATCCTTGATTATTGTGTTTGGGGAACACACAACTCGGCTCCAAAGTCATTCAACTTGAGTTGAGTCATAGGGGTCCCATAACTCTGGACTTGACTCAAGTCCGCAATCCCACAACTTTTCCCATCACTGCTTATTAGCAGGGCCACTGGGGATATGAACCCCTGACATCAGTGAGGTGTGCCTTGACCATTTTAGTGCCTTCTCAGTATGCTGTGAGGTTGAAAATCAAAGCTTTATAGCAATTGTTCAGTGTTCAACACAAAAATGGAAAAGAATGAAACTCAAATAACTTCACTGTGACTGTCTGTTGCAGTATAATCCCTTCACCCTCATGCATACCATCTTGTGGGGTATACTCTGCACTGCTTGCAGAAACTTGGAAACAGGGTCAGGCAGATCATGGCACCAACTGAAGCAGTTGTCTCCAGCAAGAAACTGGTTGGGGAAGGGGAGATCTTCAGTCTGCCTACTCACCTCCACCACTCATCCTCCGTCCTGGACTGGAAAAGGAAGAGCAGGACAGACAGAAAGAGGAAATGTGGAGAAGGAGAGAATCCATTGGAGCCAGTGGCATCACTATGTTTTATGCCATAAAGTGTGAGAGGCCATCATGTCTCCTCCATTATGGAACAATGCAGCGGGCAGGGTAACATCCAAGGTGACGAGTGTGGTAATGTACCATCGCACTCCTCCATCTGATTTTTTGAACATATGTTTTTGATAACATAGAGATATTTCAAAGTGGTTTTCTATTACATACTGCTTTATTATTTATTCAATTTGCATTCCACCTTTCTCCCCAGAAGAGCACCCAAAGTGGCTAACAATATTTTAAAAACAGTTTCCTTTATTGTCCCACAGATTTTAACTTCTTGATTTACACAGACATGTATCTTTATGAAAACATTTATGTTTTAGGGATCTGCTGAGTTCTGACATGGAAACATAAAACAGGAAACAGCCTAAGAGTTTGCAAGTGCTTTTTCAGTGTTGGGCCAGGACTGATACCTGCAACTCCTCCACCTTCAGAGCATTCTTTCTCAGGTCAAAAAGTCACCCAACATAGATGTCTCCAGCAGACACTCATTTGTCAAAAGGTCGTATCATGTGATACTTTCAGTCACTGTTCACAATGCACTATTCTAAACGACATTTATAAAGACGACACTTATAAACAGATTCCTTGTTGTGGGAGAAGAAAAAACAATCAAATTCCATCTTCTTAAATATTTTGTTTTCAAAATAATATATGCACCCTTATGAGGAAAAGAGCAAAGTTTTCCCCAACTATATAAATATCACATTGACTTTTTGCTCTGTCCACTTTCCATGTTACTGATATGTGGGATTCTACTCTGTTACCGTTTTAAATTTCACCTGTTGTAAAAAAAAATCTAACTGTAAGTAGTTTATCTTCAACTAGCGAAAAGCATACCCACATCGCGAGAGTAAAATTCCCCCATATGCCATCCCCCAATGCGCATCAATCCCCCATGCACATCAACCCCCATGCGCATCCACCCCATGTGAAACATCCCCATGTTCATCCACCCCATGCACATCATCCCCCCTATGCACATCAACCCTCCTTGCACAAATACCCCCATGTGCAACAACCCCATGCGCAACATCTCCCCATGTGCAACACCCCCCATGCACAGCATCCTCCCCTGGGAGGTGTAGGAATGGGCATAAAAATATATTGTAAAAGGTTCACCTAAGAACCCTCAAAACAGACATTTATACTTTCTCAAACAGCAATTCCAGAATGAAAATTGGTACTTTTCTCACCTTTAAAATATAGAAGTTTGCCCTGCTTATCCATTGATTTATAATCTGTAGATTTTAGGTGGGTCAAAAGGGCCTGGGGGCATAATCCAGAGTTAGGGCATGAGGAGTGACCCAACTATTCCAAATCCAGAGCAGAAAGTTATGGTGGATCCAGAGATTCAGCAAACCTGGGCTGCCCTAGCTGCTCCAGAGCATGCTCAATAGGCACTAGGTCAGTGACAACTGGGGAGGACTTGCTCCCAAGGAGGGCCCTTCAGATCACACTGAACAAGGAACAGCTGTGGTGCCTGCATTATAAGGAGTCCCTGATGAGATGCCAGTTCAGTCTACAATGAATACAAGGGGCTTCTTGGAGTGGCCTGCTGGATCCTGAGGTGTGCCATATCCTGAAGTTGAGAGGCAGGGGTTGCAGAGAGGATGGCCAAGAACTCAGACTTTTGGTAAACACTGCCATTCTTACTTGGGCCTTATCATGGACCCCTATGGTTCTACTCATTACTATACCTGCTCCTGATGTGGTATAACTCTGAGGATCTGGAAGAGGCATTTCTGCCCTGGAAACAGGCTCTGAATACAGAGTAACTGCTCTGCCCAAGGCAATGCTAAACATGCCCTCAACATACCTCTCCTGAACTGACTAGGCTGCCCCAGTTAGGGCAGCCCAGGTCCACCTGTCTTGGGGCAGCCTATTTTGCCTTAGGCTACCCCAAGACTTTTCCAGAGTAGCTAGGTGGAGCATCTTGCAGTTGGGTCAGCCCAGTGAGAGACAGGGGAACCCAAGTGCACTTTTGGATTGTGCCCTAAGTGTACTTCCCAGATGTGACTAGAAAAGTTTTCTGATTGCATCAAAGGGAAGTATGGAAACTATGCCAAAAGCTTTCCAGTTTAGCCAAGAACCAGAAGTCCATCTCAGAAGGCTTCAGCAGACATACCTATAATGGGTCAAGAGGGGAAAATGCCATACAGTGAGATTCCTGTGGGACCAGTGGTGCCTCCTTTATCCCATCCAGAGGTTTATATAGGGCCTTAAAATATCACTTCCAATTTTTTTCGGAAAATTAAAAGTGATGTTCGAATTGTGCACTAGAACATACAGGCTAGCATACCTGCGTTGTATCCAGAGGAAGTTGTAGAGGCTGCTGCTGTGCTATCCAAGGAGAGGAGGCTTCTCCATTCCCCAAGGTAAGGCTGAAGCAGCCTCCAAAGGTCTACTCTGATTTAAGCCTGCTCCTGCCTGCCTTCAGGTCATCAGGATCTGACATAAGTCATCATCTTATGAGCCATTGCAGCGAGCCTCTTCAGTGGGCTGAGTTAGGGTGCAATCCTAACCATGTCTACTCAAAAGTAAGCCTAATTGTGGTCAATGGGTCTTGCTCCCAGGAAGGCACCTTTGGGATTGCAGCCTTAGGCTGGCCCAGGACAGATGGACCATGCTGTCTAGCTGTGCCAGCCTAGACAACTCAGCAGAGGCACATTGAGGGCGTGTTCAGCATGGCCTAGAACAGAGCAGTTAAGCTGTATTCAGAGCCTGTTTTCAGAGCAGACATGTCCCCACACAACTCCTCAGAGTTAGGCCAGCTAAGAAGCTGTAGAGCTATAGGGGTCCATCATAAGACAGAGTAAAATTGGAAGTGATGGCAAAAAATTTTGAATCCTGGGCCAACCCTGTCTCTCAACCTCAGGATACAGCACAACTACACTAGCCCATCTCAGTGTACTGCACAACTACACCAGTCCAATGAGCATGCTGCCCTTGTGCTGCTGCCTACTAAGCTGGGCCATTTTTCTGGCCTAAAGATTGCATTGAAAGGCTCTTAAACTAGAGTTCTAGCTCTTGCCAACATTCTTGTGGTTACAAGCAAGACCTCTAGCAAAAGAATCAATCTGAATGAGAACAAAGCAATACAAAACACATTTATTTAATCAGTTAATTCCACTGAAATAATGTTGTTGTTTGGATGAGTGGTAAATGTGGTTCATTTTTATAACCTCATAGATGTTGATGAGATCGGCTTGTTACAGCATTCAAGTCCACCATGTTAAAATTCACAATATTCATAATATTCTCCATTCAAGTCTAAATAGTGGTGTCTGTAGCATACTTCTAAAACATCCTTAACTTTCATGCACATGAACAGAAGGTGAAAGGCTTAAGGTGGTTCTCAAGTGCATCAGTTTCAGCAGTCTTAGCTTAATGCTAAGCTAAGACTTAGATCCCTTGCCATTTCTTGAAGAAAAATATTTGCCCTCTAGAAAATGCAAATTACCACGTTAAAAAAATCCTTAATGAGTGCCAAACCATAGTTCAGATTTCAGTTTAACTCTAAGAAATAAAAATAAAAGGTAGTGATAAAGAAATTGTAAAAAGGTGGTAGCTTCAGATTGTAAAGAAGTCATGGGGCATTAATGATTTTCTCAAAGCAATGAACCGACACAATAAAAGCTACATGTTTTAAATTTCACGTGATTTGTGAACTGAGTACTCTTATGCAAAACAGACTTTAGCCTTGGATATTGAAACATGAAGTGCAGAAATAGGTTGTGAAAGATCAATATACAGTATAAACCGAAACCCACTAAATTCTTGCACTTGTTCCATTGAAGTGGCTGAACTTTAGCCTGGTTAAGTGCAAATATCCTGGTTTTAAGAGGCTTGAGGTTCACAGTTATAGCATAATACCACTAAAGTATTGTAATTTGGGATTATACAGTAGGTACTAGAAAAAAGAACCAGAACAAGCAATTGCAGTGTTAAATAAAGCTAAATTCTGCTCTTAGAGTAATTCAAAAGACTGACGCAATATTCATGTAGGTCAGTATGCTATGGGCTTCGGTAAGTGTCAGATGAGGACCTATATTGCTTCCATAAATGGGGGACATAAAGTGGTATATTGGGTAAAAAGAAATAATTGGACTTCTGAACTGAATAGACCTTATTTATCATTTTTATGGAGAATATTAGGCTCTTGTCCAAGACTGAAAATTTTTTGCAAGTTTCTAAATTTGTGCAAGTTTCTAAATCAGATATAAAAATATAATTGAAAGAGCTTAATTTCCCAATAATAATCCATGTATTGCTGTGCTAGTCTAATTTCCAGTGATTTTTGTAAAGGAATGGAAGACATGCTTTTCTGGGTTGCATGGTCAAATAGCGGACAAAATGAGACCAGTCAAACTTTGAACAGCTGAAGCTCTAGAGAAGCTTAAAGCACATGTGGTTACACCCATAGCTATGAGGTATGTGAGAATCAGAATTACTAGGTTCAGATAAAAAGAGTTGCTATAAGGTTGAAAAAACTGCGCAGAAGAGTAAATTTCTCAAGATGTTACTTTGCCTGCCCAAACTTGACAATTCCAATATTCTAAACCTGTGCAAAGTTACTAGTCATGTGGCAACATCAGTAATATATTGGGAAAGTATCTCTGGTGGTGCAAGTGGTTAAGACACTGTGCCTGTTAACCAGCAGGCCAGGGTTTGAGAAGCAGGGCCCCACAAGATGAGGATCTCCTGCTACAGGCAAGGGGTTGGACTAGATGATCCACTGGGTACCTTCCAACTCTATGATTCTATGTTTGGCAGGCATGGTGATCGTAAAGATTGGACCTATCCCTGACAAAGTTTCCACAGTGAGGATACCGAAGTAATTTAGGACAATTTTAATGCCAGAACTAAAACCACCTACAGCAGCTTAGCTTTTGTTGACTAGGAAAGTTTGCTGAAAATAACCAGCAACCCTGGCCCAGCATTTGTTCCTATTTTGTGTAGTCTACAATTTACATAATTTAATGCTGTACTTATTTTATACAAAGCATCTAATAAAGATGATAGTCTATTAGGTGGGAGAGTGTCTCCCTTTGACCTAGTCCCAAGGATTGACCCAAAATGAACCCCCAGGGATTAACAGTCCACAGTTGTCTCTTGGAACACCAGGTCCAGTCGCTCTCTAATGTGCTGCTATATGAGGATACATAGCACTGCAGATAATCTTCAAGGTATGGAATTAAAGGAAGTTTCTTCTCTCTCTTTGCTTTACAACTCTGGCTTCAAATATTGTAGACTTACAAGCAAAGCAAGTTACAGTTTCAGAGCGCAGTATTGAATACCTTGCAAATTTATTCATGCATTTTAATCCTTATTTTCTACACTTAAGATACTTACAAAATCTTAAACAGTATGGTGTGGAAAAAAGAAATTTCTTTTTTCGTTAGAGTCTCACCCACCTCTTATTCCCCATTACAGCCCCTGAACATCTCCAAAAGACTCTTTGCATGTCAAGAGAAATCCTCTAAAACACTGAAGGGAGGATGCAGGATGATACCAATGGTGCAGGTTGATTTTGTGCAAGGAGAAGCACTTTCTCGTCACACAATGGTACTTCTGGATTCCGGTCATAATAAATTATTCAATCCAATACTCACTTGGAAGTAAGCCCCACTGATCTTTCTTCAGAGTGAATGTGGACATTATCAGGCTGAACAATCTTTTCCCACAAATATGGTTGTAGTGCGTGTGAAATGGGGGGGGGCATAAAAACACTTCCAAATAGGAAGCAACTGTTCCTGTTACTCTGGCTTCTTTTGATACCCTGAGCCTGCTATTTGAGATAGAGCTGCCTTTGCACTCAGGGCAGACTCTTATAGAAAAGAAAAAATGCGCAGAAGAACTGAACATGCTAAGGTGAGAAAAATCAATATCAAGAATCTATAGGATAGAAATGCGAAGTCACTCAGCTCTGTATCTGTTACTGGGTACAGGAAGGAATCTGGAAAGGGGGGAAAGAAACATTTTCCAACAACTATTACTGTGTTATTGACCTTTGATGTTTTGGTGTGCAAGAGGGAATTCAAACATCAATGCAGAATGGGATATTCCAGAATTGTCTATATTAAGCACATTTGTTCAAAAGAAAATATTTATTATACAAAATCATGCATGCATAAATGACAAATGATAGTCTGTTGTGCCTAATATTCTGAAAACATTATCAAGAGCATTTCATTCTTGTGCAAAATTTGCCCTTGCACTGGTGCCAAGATGCATATCATCCGTCATTATTGACTTAGTAAATGCTGATTGAGAAGTAAAAATGATGGCCTTATTACTAAGGCTGCAAGGTTGAATTGATTTAAATCAACAATAGTATTAATCAACGACTGCCAAATTTTCATCTGTGGAGAAGGTGTAGAAACACATTTGTTTATGTTTTACAGCCATTTTTATTCTGATGTGTTACTGTAATAGGGAATATTAAAGTTAGCATTCCACTCTAATCATTAATGATTGCTTTAAAAATGTGATTACACCTCTCACTATATTCAAAAGCAATGTTTTAAGAATCTAATATTTATTTAATAATTGAACTGATGACATAAGAACTAAAAATTAATATTAAAATAATTAGTTAATAATATATTAATTATATTTATTATACAGTATATTAATCATATCAACATTAATCATATATTAATATTAAAGCAGGCCTCCGTCAGACTTTAAAGACTATGGTATCGTGCTTGGCGCTGCATACGCTGCATGCGAAGCACGAAAGCCTGGGTTGGATTGTTATGGAGGATAGGCTGTTACCCAAGTAGCAAATCCCCCCTCTCCACACCACTGAATTAGTCCAATGGAAAGGCAGAGCCAATACGATTGGGTCCAGCTGCGTCACAGAGCTGGTCTAAGGACAAGGAGCTCACCCTGTCTTGTGGGGCCGATCCGGGCCACAAACCCTGGTCTGCTGATTAACAGACACAGTGTCTTAACCGCTTGCGCCACCCATAGCCAACCATATTAATATATATTATTAATTAATATTAATATATTATTAATATTAATTTATTAATATATACTCCTGACTATAAACAATCCACTTAGGCAATTTACACTAAAAAAAGTTAGTAAATGCTTACATGAGTATCCCATTCCACAACCCAGTTAAACAGATATACAGTAGTTGAATGTAATGTTTACATCTGAGCACTTCAGCTCAATATTTGCACTTGACCAAGAGCAATTAGGGTGTAATACTAATTACTAAAGGCTACAGTGGCTTCATGGTTAAAGACTGTGTTTGTCAACCGGTCAGCAGGTCAGTGGTTCAAAACTGAAGTACTGACAATACTGAGCGCCAGTTACTTTACCAGCTCCTACCAACCTAGCAGTTCAAAAGCAAGTTACTGCAAGTAGCTAAATAGCTGCTACTTTGGTAGGAAGGTAACAGTGTTCTGTGCACCTCTGGGATATAGTCATAAAAAGGATGACATCATTGATAATGCTGACTCTTTGGCATTATAACAGAGACAAGTACTATCCTTAGAGTCAGTCATGATTAGAGTCAAGACAATCTATCAGGGACATCTTTACCTTACCAATTACTATATGCTAGTAACTATGCCAGAGCTACAAAGATTAACAGCTGGCCAACACTAGTAGTAATATTATTTTGAAGAGCTAGTGCTTACTCCATTAATCTCACACCATTTGTAATATTTTTATAGTACTAATCACTAGTACTAACACCATCGAAGTTCATATCTCTACAAAACCATAACCTCAGTCTGTGATGTTAGACCATTCAATCCCTCAATCCAACCAACCTGACAAATATGCTGATGACAAATGAGGACAGGACAATGTACATCACCCTGTAGTGATGAAAGGGCAGGGTTAAAAAAGTTTAAAGGATCATCACATGTACACAGAACTCAAGAATGGGTTTCTTGCAGTACTGAGTGGTAAAGGAAGTTTTTGAGACCAAGGAACTGAAGTGAAATTTTGCTTCCATCCATGCAGAGATCTTTCTATACAAACAATAGAGTGATTTGTCAATGTGGATCCATTGTCTCTATTTTGTGTCTACTTTGGCAAAATTGGCATAAATTTTAAATTGCTTTCAGTTAGTCAGTTTGGATAATGACCTATTAAAAGTTTTAAGTTCTATTCCCAGAGGTGTCACTAGGGTTTGGATCACCGATTGCAGGAAGCCCTTCTTGTGCAGTGGACTGGACAAAGCCCCAAATGGTAAAAATCATATAAATCATTGAATCCTAGAGTAGGAAGGGACCCAGTAGGTCATCTAATCCAACCCCCTGCCTGCAGCAGGAATTCCCCCTAGAGCATCCCCAACAGGTGCTCATCAAGCCTCTGCTTGAAGATCCCCAGTGAGGGAGAGTCCACCTCCTCCCTTGGCAATCTGTTCCACTGCCGAACCGCCCTCACTGTCAGGAATTTTTTCCGGATTTCCAGCCGGAATCTCATTTCTTGCAGTTTGTCCCCATTGGTTCTAGTTCTGCTTTCAGAAGCAGCTATGAACAAATTAGCCCCTTCCTCCCTATGACAGCCCTTCAGGTATCTGAAGAGGGCAATCGTGTCTCCCCTCAGCCTCCTCTTCTCCAGGCTGAACATCCCAAGTTCCCCTAACCTTTCCTCGTAGGGCTTTCTCTTCCATCCCAGTGATCATTCTTGTCGCTCTCCTCTGGACTTGCTCCAGTTTGGCGGCATTTTTCTTCTAGTGAGATGCCCAGAACTGAACACAGTACTCAAGGTATGTCTAACCAATGCAGAATAAAGAGGAGCTATAACTTCTCTCGACAGAATAAAGAGGAACTTCTCTAGCGTGTGTGTGGTGATGCGCCACTGGCCTACCCCACTGTTTGGGGTTTTTTGTTTTCGGCTAAGATGTCTTATAGAATTGAGGTTAATGCAACACAGTTTGTTGCATTCTGTGCACTGAATTATATACAATACGACGGTATTTTTTGAAAATGCCAATATTTTAGCATTTTTGGCCAGTAGTGGTGTCACCACATGCATTTCCTCACCCACAACACCTCCCTAGCAATGCCACTACTTTTTCTTTTTCCTCCTATCTCTGTATTAGTGAATACACTTATCATCATGAAAACACTCATCACTGCAAATATGGAAATGAATATCAGTTCTTTTTTAAGATTGCTCAATAACAGAAATACTAACTATGATTGGTTCTGAAGTATTCCATAGATGCTTCATCCTGGGGAGCTATTTATTCTGTTGCTTTGAAGATGTTCATTCCACTTATCCTTCCATATTTTAATTTATCCTTTCTATCCTTTTTGTTGTTTTTTAAATAGAAGAATGTATTTTGTTCTCATTCATTCAGATAATGGTGTTTCTGTTGGTTTCCAAATATGTAAGCACTTTCTCATTTATTTATTTTTAATTGATTATCTGTCAAGTAGTTATGCATACTTGTATACAATCTCTGAAAACTGAAAAAGAATACTGAAAACTCCAAGTTTAATTCACTTTAGGATGAAGTCATTTATATAATCACAATTTTATATCACAAACTTCAATTTGTGAATTCAATTTTATATCACAAACTTTTATATCCCAAGCTTCACAATTTTATATCACAAACTCTTACCTTGCAGCTATTCTTATATAATACCACAGTATGGTTTCTTAGTAAAGAAAAAAAATCCTCAAAACTTCAAATTATTTTTAAAGCACTCAAAAATCAACAATAATTAAATCTTTGAATGTACATAAACACTTGTAATGATGAAATCTTAAAAAGATGAAGAAAAAGTAGGCAAGATTTCTTAAAAGAAGCCCTTCTAGCCATAATACTATAACTTTTAGGAAATATTTTCCCTACTCTAAATTACTATCCAGAAATTAATCTTAATTTGGCTTGCCAGTTTACTGCTGCACTGTCATGCTGTAAAGCACATTTGTGAAGGTTAGTATCAGGGGAGCACCAGAGCTGGACCAGTGCTGTGGAATGCCAATGGTCCTCCACCACCTGGTGGATGCCTGGACCATCAGGCAACAGAGAGGTGAGTAAGGGTGTTAGAGGATGAAGGGAGGAGGCAGTGGGGGGTCGGAAAGGTGGGGCAGGAGGAAGCATGAGGGACAGGGAATAGGGCAGGAGGGAGGACTGGCCCCACCAGATCCCAGGCTCCATGTCACATCTTGCAGCCCAACACAGACAAGACTCTGATTCTATGCCAGCACAAGAGCTGCTGCTTATTAGAGTAGCCCCATTACAGGGGCTTATTGCAGGATAGCCCCTTTGCAGCATTTTTCTTGGGAGAGGGGAAAGAAAGTTGAATACAAAATGATAATCACTTCCCAATAGCTTTCCATTCTGTAGCGCTATGCAGAGGAAAGGAGCATCACCTGAAAGGAAACTTTAGCCCCAGTGAGGGAGACTGATTGATTGCCAGCCTGCTTGCAGCATTACCATGGTAAGCAGGCTATTTTTAAACTTAAAGGGACATTTATATTTTAATTTGATGGATCAGCCTCATTTGCGCTGAGATAAAACCACAGGTGTAAAAATGTTTTTAAATGTTTAAAATATTTTATATTTAATATATTGTTTGTTATTAATGCTGTGAGCCACCTTGAGTCAGGCTGGCTGAGAAAGGCGGGATAAATAAATAAATAAATAAATAAATAAATAAATAAATAAATAAAAATAAAATAAAAAGTAGGTTAGACCAGCATGCCAATTTCAGCACCTTACTTAGGAGGAAGCCAATACCAGGGTTTTCTCAAACTGAAACAATTTGAAATCGTAACCAGAGCCATCATTGGCATCTGTCAGTCTTGAAAGACCATAGTATCATGCTCCAAATGGGAAAAGTGTCCCCTCTAGGGCATGAAGACCTGGGTAAATTGGTATGGAGGATAGACACCATAGACACTGGTATGGAGGATAGATAGATAGATACCCAAGCAGAAATTCACCAAAATGGAGCTATTCTCCAAACATGAAGGAAAATGGATGAAGAGTGCGGTCCTAAGTATGTCTACTCAGAAGAAAGTCCCACTGTGTTCAATAGTACTTACTCCCAGGAAAGTGTGGTTAGGATTGCAGGTGCTTATATGAGTCATAGGCCTTGTGTGGAACAGCTCACAAAGTACTGTAGTGTACATCCACAGCACATCTGCAGTCTTAAAGACTTCAATTCCTATAAACACCTTCACCTCTTTTCCTGTTTGGAGAACTATAAAGGACTTTGTTTTAACCCCTGTCCTCTTACCTTAAAGCTATTCTTATATAATTATATTATATATATAATTTGTATAAATTATATAAAGAACAGAGATTTACAATTATGCAAATAAAATAAAAGAATTTTTGACAATCAAGACAGGAACAACAGAAAGTACACATTTATTTTCATGTGCACCACTATTATAGTACCCCCACCCTGACCCGAACTTCAGATGGTGGTCAAGAACTATATAGTTAAAAACAACTGGAAATCTGCATGCTAACAAAACATGCATTGCCCTACAACATCCACAAGTCCCCCAAAGCTCTATGAGTGCCTTTCACCTACTATATCATAGTAAAGGTACCTCATTTTACCCTCAAGAACACTTTTACACACATCTGCTGTCTAAAACCTCATTCCTAAAAAGAAGACAGTTTGTGCTTTCTGTTGTTCCTGAAAATTAAGAAAATTCCTGTGGTAATGTTCAGAGGCAAGCACATGTGCCTACTTCAGGTGTTGCACAGAAGTCCCTTATAGCACCCTAGGCCAGCATAAGATTTGTACTGGGTCTTAGACAGGCCTAACTGGAGATTAGAATTGTAGCCTGATTACTGAATATAAGCACTCAGTTCTAAAAGATAATGTATCGCTACTGCTGTGCATCAATACTTCTTTTTGTAGCACAATACAATTCACATTTGTTTACATTTCTATCTATATCATTCGTAACCCTTAGAATACCAACCGGGTCCATTAGACCCGGTATGCAAATGTATGCAAATTAGGCTATTTTTAGATGGTATAAATGGAAAGTGGCTACAATATGCTATTTGCTAACAAACAGTTCAATGCAAACCATATTTCCAGGGATGATGCAGCCAAAATTCTGCCCTGAGCTTTCCCTTACTCTGAGGAGCCATAAGTTCCATCCCCCCCCCCATCACCACAGGATACAGTGTGCACTTATGCGCACAACAACACCAGCAGTACAAAGTTGGATTGGACTGAGCTCTTGGTGTTCTTGAATAAAACATATTAAAAATTTTGTTCCAATAAATAAATCATCATGTGATTATTTCACATCAATATTCTGCTAATAACTTTGCAACCATGTCTACTGTCAAATTTGTGATACAGCTTTGGCATTCGGTGCAACCCCTAAAGATAAAATACATATGTCCTGATTCACAGACTAAGCATTTCATCTTAACTCCTATCATCTGAGTGGATGCTTTGGAAATTACCTTGCTGATTAGCTGGGCTTTCTGGTAAAGTATGGTGTTAATCCTTAAATTTTGAATATGACATAAAGTATACAAATGTTCTGCCTGACTCAGTAGCAACAAATCATGGCTTAAGGAGGACACGCACACTGATCTCTATGAGTGAAAGACGAGCTAATTGGGAGTTAGATTCAGTGTGATTATCAGCTTGTTTATGATAAGGGAGTACTCTTTTGAATGGCACTGTAAATTCATCCCTGATTGTGGTGCTAAAACAGAGCTCATTTCCCTCACTTGCCTGGTTGTGAGAGTATTTTTTTAAGCAGACAACAGTGTCATGCTCTGACATGCTCAAACTGAACCATTCGTATCAGTTCATCCCACCTTCTCTTAAGGCAAAAAATATGCTTTTCAAACGTTTGCTGCTACAAAAAATGAGTGTAATTTTCCCACTGTCATTAGGATCATTAGACTGACCCAATTAATATGAAATGTTTCTATGCAGTTGGAATGGACCAAACTACAGAAACAATCATTTGCACAACCTGTTTGTGATTATGGGCCATAAGGACACAAAGATGGTGCAGACATTTGTGGACCATCTGAATTATTAGCCAGAAAGAAGGGAGGAAAGGAGGGGGAAGGGAGGAAAATAAGAATGACGTGAGCTGAACTGTCGTGGGTCATGTTTTTAATCCAGAGTATTGGACATGTAACACAGCAACAAGAGCTGATCATTTTGTTTAATCACCTTTTGGATCTTTGCCAGATGGTCTCTATTGAGAGCGCTGCAAACAGAGAGAGATGAACTGCGTCTAACATGCCACTAGAGCTTTCCCGTAAATGTCTGAGAACTGAATCCAACAAGAATTTAGTCTCAGAGCAGAAAGGGATACATTTAAAAACTATGTGCATTAACTATACTTTTCCCCATAGAATCCCTACTTGGCATGAATAATTTACCCACTCTTATGCTAATGGGATCATGAAAGTATCCCTCTGTCTTTAGTGCAGCTATTCTCAGCTTTCAGTAATTACCCCACCCAGTGAAAAATAACATGGCTTCTGCATTTGAAGGGCCTACTACTACCTGACAATTAGAAAGATCATGGCTGACAGTGGAATGGTCCAAAAAATGGACAGAGCCCAAGTAGCCTGAGGGAAGGTCTGGGGAAAAAAAAGTTCCATTGTCAAGAGTTCTTTAGTTGCCTAGGATCAACACAATACAAAAAGAAATAGCTTCTCTTCACCCCCTTTTTAAAAGAACATTTTAATGTGCCTTGTCCAGACGTTATTAGTAAAAAAAAAAATTAATTATAAAAGCTTTCAGCTTCTGAAGGCAAAAAATTAAGATTTTTAAAAACTTTACAGATCCTTGTTAAATATAGAGAAGAAAAATTCCAAAATGTTTATTTTGTTATCTTAGTATTTAATCCAGCAAAAGATACATTAGCATTAAAAAATAGTATATTATAAAGAAATAGTCTTTGACCTCTGTCCTCAACACAATATGCTATGTAGTTCACTGTGTAAAAATTATCAGGCTGAAACATCTGGGAAAGAAAGCTATGAAACAGCAGGGAACGTGGCTGGTTTATTGTTTATCTTTTGTTTATGAGGCAGTATTCAAGTTTAATTACTACTCTAAATTAAACCCTAACAGGCATCAGGAGACATCCCTTTACTCAAGTTTAAAAAAAAAATCCAGAGACTCTAACACTAGACCTTTCAAATAATTTAGTATATATAGGAAGTTATTAGTCAGACTCTACCAACTCAAAAAATCATTTAAACTCTTGCCTGCCAGGTTTGAAAGCATTGAATCTTGGAAGAATTCATATTCTACTACTAGTATATGCACAACTGCAATTAGACAAAATGTAAAAGTGGCAAACAGTTCTGGACACAAGGGACAAATTAAGTATATTGGAAGATGGGTCTTGTCTTCCAAAACAAAAATGCCAGCGATATCGTCAAAGATCCTACTAATTGCCCTCTCTTCACTAATATTGTTCAATTATTTCCTTTGAGAAGCTATGTAGAAAAGGGGGGAGGGAGGGAGTGAGAGAGAACTTAGATTCTTTGTGTTCTTTATCCTGAAAGCAAGCCACGACTTTGGGATGAATCTAGCTGTTGCAAAAATGCAAAGTTAAAAGCAACTTGCAAAAGATTATTCCAGATGGCATCTGTCATACTGTATTTAGGTTTTTAAAAAGGTTTTTAAAAAGAGAAAAACTCCCACTTCTATGAAAACATTCCATTGATAAAGATTTCATAGACGGTATCCGAGATCAGAACACAACATATTTAGTACACACAGTAAATGTCATCTAATAGTTTGTATGTTAATTTTTAATTTATTTTAAGAAACCACATTTTTGTAGAGAGTGTTTGGAAACTTAGGGAGTAAGATGCAAGTCTTAAGACGTGTTATAATATTTTAAGAGCTCACTCACCTCTAAGCTTTAAATTCAATAAAAGATGGAAATCTGAAGTTTTCACCAGTATAATGACTAGAAAACTGTACAATAAATAAAAGAAATTTTCTATGAAATTCTAGCCCCATGGACTGGTTAGTAGAGAGGGACATAATTAATATCAAAATAATACTAATAATAATTTAAAATTCCAGTAAGTACATTTTCAAATAGAAGTATGAAATAAGAGGGTTATGGGTGGATAATAAATTGTTGCTATCTCTTGTTCAGTATGGTCTGGCAATTTTATGGTTAATATGCATGCAGTGTGTGTAGTGTGAGATCAGCAGTTACTGGGCCAACTGTCTCAGTATTTCTGGGAATTCTGCCTATTTACAGTGCAGAAATTGTTCAATTGCTGCAAAATGTACAAAATGAATTTTACAAAAAATGAATTGCAAGGAAAGCCCCATTACAATGATTTTACAGCAAAGATGTCAACATCAATTTTTCTCTCATGCATATCTAATGATTAAAACAGAATATTCCATTTGCCTAAGACAATTTATTTCATATTGGCACATCAAAATATTGAATTACAAAGTTGTCTTTTATCTTTTTTTAAATTCATTGATGCTGAACCCACACTATTGTTCAAACAAGGACAAAAAAAAAAACAAGTTTGACAAGAAATACTTAAACCAAAAGATTCATCAATATTCTCCAATTTGTCCACATCTCAGTTACAACAATAGGTAGGATATATACATTTTGTGTGCCTTAGGGTGCAATCCAGAGTAACTACGGGGAGTCCTTGCTCCGGTGTAAGAACAATTTACTTTGGATTGCAATATGAATTTCCCATAGGTTTCCACTAGGTAGTGCCGTAACTACGGGTGCACGTAACGTATCTTATGTGCTCCCATAGTTACTCTGGATTGTAGAGTTAGGATGCAATTCTGACTTAGACCAGAGAGTATGGCCTAGGTAAGCTAGCCTAAGGTAGGCCATATCCTAAGCCAGGCCAAATCCACATGGCAAAGAGGCCTCTAGGCTGGACAAACTGCTGCTGAAGAGGCAGTAGCACAATGGCAGCTTGTAGTTGGGCTGTTGTAGTTGTGCCATATACTGAGGTTGAGAGGCAGAAGTGGTGCTTAGGCTGGCCTAAGATTTAGAACTTTTTCTTTTGTTTCCATTTTTACTCTGGCTTCTCATGGACCCCTATGAGTCTACTCAGATTTATGAGTCTACTCAGATTTATGCCCTAAGTCAGAGGAGTTGTGAGAGGGCATGTCTGCCCTGGAAACAGGCTCTGCATATGGGCTTAACTGCAATGTTCTAGCCATGCTCAACATGCAGAGCTGACGAGACTAACACTGCTAGGCAAGTGCAGGTCCATCTATCTTGGGCCAGCATAAGTGGACTTATGCTGGCCCAGGCCTTTTCTAGTGCAGCTAGGTTGGCCTATCTGGCATTAGGCTGGCCCAAGACAAATGCCCTACTGTCTTAGGACCACTAGCTAGGCTGGTCTAAGTGCACTCCAGGACTGAAGCCTAATAATGTGGTTTCAACTATTCACGGGGGGTTCTGAACAGGGCCTCTAGAGATTAGAATGGAGCCCCCTAATATGCCTGTACATGGCTTAATCTGTCTTGTCAGTCAAATATTGTCCTGTCCTGAAATACTGACCTATTTTATTTTAGTCAGAAGTCCAGAATCTCGAATGCATAAGGTTTGATGTCTAACAAAAGCACATTAAAAAAAGATTATTTTAAGGTATCTCTCAATTCCCACTAACATTTCACTACTTACTTCTTGAGTGGAATTATGCTACTAAGTTAATACAATTTTGTGATTGGGAAAATATTATTTAACATTTTTAAATTTGTACTATGAACGCATTTAATCTAACTTTTTCCAGTAAGCCCTAGCTCAAAGATGTAACAGGATAAATGTGCGATTTTAGTCAATATCTCTGTTGACTTGCCCTGGAGCAGATAATTAATCTGACCCACAGAAAACTACTTGGGACAAGAAAAAAAAAACAGGGTATCAAAACAACAATGCTTAAAAGCCTGTTTTTGATAAAAAGTATAAGCATTTCAATTCCTTTGATTGGTCCCTCCTTGTTAACCACAAGGGGTCTTATTCAGAATTTGGCCCAGCATGTAGTGCTCCAAATTTCAGAACAATTGTTCTTTGCTTTGAATTTTGCTATTATGTTACAAACCCTATTTGATGATATATATGCATAAGACTATTATACAACTGAGGATAAACAGAGAGCAAAACTGCAAAACTCTTAATTAACATCAATTAAGTACTTTTAACTACATTAATTCTTAATACCAGAAAACCTACAGGAGGTCTTGGCAGAGGAGGGGGAGATATCAGGTATCTTATCCTTTGTAGACAGATATTTCATGAGATAGCTATTTCATGAACATAAACCTGATTGAATTCAATGGGACTTCCTTTTGAGTAGACATGCATAGGGTTGGGCTGTGAGTCAAAACACTTCAGCAGAAAATACCCTTGCCCCAACTGTAGAAGCAAAGCAATCTTCTATTGCTGCAAGCATCGTTCTGTACAAAAGCTTATACCTAATCACCCTGCACCAACACACAGCTCCAAGCTAATAACCTGCCCCTTAAAACATTTCCAAAGATTGGCATCTCTAGTGGAGCCAATAGTTTTTACCTATTTGTTGCAACCATGTCTCTACCAATCCTTATAACTGATGGTTCTGGTGGTTACTTCCTCACTTTTTCCCTCTCTGTCTTGCCTGACAGCAAACAGTTGAGTTATGTGAGCATCAATCATATTATATATACAGTGGCGCCTCACGTAAAGAACGCCTCGCGTAAAGTATGTTTCACGTAACAAATAAAAATTTCCCTAGGATTCCGTTTCACGTAACAAACTGTGCTTCACGTAAAGAACACATTTGTTGGCAGTTGGGGCAGACACGCTGGCCGGCAGCCTGTTTAAAAAGCATCAGGGCTGCCTAGCGCACCTGCCCATAGTGAAAGCAACACTTCTGTGCTGTTCCTCCTGTGGCTGGGCGTCTGCTGGGCAGAGGGAGAGAAGAGCAGTGGAGAAGAGGGAAGCAGCTCAGGGCTAGCCAGAAGGGAGCAGGGGAGAGGGAAGCTCAGGATGGAGAGAAGGAGAAAGTAGGGAGACACTATGAAGGTGTCTTGGATTGCAGCCTCCTACCTATGTCTACCCAGAAGTAAGGTCCACTGTATTAAATGGGGCTTACTCCCAGGAAAGTGTCTTTAGGACTGCAGCCTAAGTAGACTTCATAGGATCATGCACAATGAGTGCATGTTTTGAATTAAATCCCAGAGTTCTGTAATCATTTTTACATCCAGTTAATATTTTCATATGAATATTTTTGGGATTGTGGAACCAATCATCTGAGTTCCCATTATTTCCTATGGGAAATCTGCTTCACGTAAAGAACGTTTCACGTAACAAACATGCCTCCAGAACGAATTAAATTTGTTACTTGAGGCATCACTGTACAGTGAACTCAAGGTGCAAATGTGTCAGACAAATACACATCCAGATACACATACATACATACAAAAGCTGGCACTTCCCTTCCTGGATTGTAAAGATACCCCCCATAGGTAGCCTTGCTACGTAGTTGTGACTGATTCTAAGGGTGCTCATCCATGTTACAAGGGCAAAGAGCCAGCATTAATGGGCAAAATCCAGAGTAACTATGGGGAGTCCTTGCTCCAGTGTAAGAACAACTTACTCTGGATAGCAATATGGATTTCCCATAGGTTTTCACTACGTGGTGCAGTAACTATGGGTGCACGTAAAATCTCTTACGTGCTCCTGAAATTACTCTGGATTTGGAGGTTAGTCTAAGATGTCTCTATGCTCTTAGGGCTGGCTTGACTAAACAACGAAAGTGCATGGAACACTGTGGTATCAATTTATCTGATTGATACCAAAGTGGTATCAATTTATAAATATCAATTTATCTTATTGATACCAAAGTGGTATCAATTTATCTACTTTCATTTACAGTACATGCTTTCAAACTACCAAGTTGGCAAAAACTGGGCAACTGCCAACCTGCTGACCTTCAGGTTGATGAATCTGTCATTAACATGTGTGTGTGTGTGTGTGTGTGTGTGTGTGTGTGTGTGTGTGTGTGTGTGTGCGCACGCGCATAGATAGATGTAGGCAACCTCAAAATGTAAGTGTTGGCAAACCTCAAAATGCCAGATGTGTGGAAGAGCACATGGACGCAGGCGTCTTATGTGCTCCCTGAGGTGGGCCCCTGCGTGATACAGGAAGCTGGACTTGGTCTGATCCAGTGGAGGTTCTTCTTCTGTTCTTATGTTTAACCACTGAGCTACTGCAGCCCCTTCCTGGAGTGGGATAGTATAATTACAAGCTATTTTCCCCAAACCTCAGCCTTCCTTGTATGAGCGTGATGCTCTGAAAGCTTCTGTTGCAGACCCCAAGCAGAACAATTAATCACATTTGGATGACTGTTGAAGACAGAAGACACCAAATTAGAGCAGTGCAACTCACTTGTCTCCATGTTCCCATGGTGGTATGAGGGGGCCAGCACATGTCTTTGCACTGGCCTAAACCCCACAGGAAAGGCATAGAACACCCCTGGCCTTGGGACTTATGCTGGCTTAACCAAGGGTTGTGAATGTGCTGAGAGTTTGTAAATGTTTAAAAATCCCAGAACCTCTTGTAATCAGGCCTTATAAATATAAAACTAGTATAAAATGTACCATTTTATTTTATTTGTAAATTTGCATCCTGCCCTTCAGTATTTCTAGGGCTATTCACAGCTACAAGAATTTAAAATATATATAATTGTTTGCAAGTACATAATAGCAACAGGACAACAATCGCCTAATAAGTAAAAATCCTGGAGAAATTAAAGTTCTTTGCTTAGCACCAAAATAATGGCAAGTTGGTCTCAGGCAAGCATCCTGGATGTGAAAAGATGGTCTTCCTTACTGACCACCGATCTCACAGTTTACTCATTTGAAATAAAAAAAGTATTTCTGCATAATGATGTACAGGACAGATGGTATTAATTGTTAAATAAGATTAATTTTTATTTTTAATGCATAACCCTGCGCATTCACTATTTGAAACGCCCTAAAAATGCATTATGAAAGATTGAAAAGCCTGCGAAATATTCATCACCAAAGCATAAAACATTACAAGTTGTTAGCAAGTTTACAGCTATGTTTTTTTCCCCAACTGTGTTTTCCCCCCCACTTTATTTTAGTATAGAGTAAGGAAAATGTAGTACCCCAAAAGACTTACAGATCCTTTTCCCAGACAAATGGATGATAAAGCTTCACATACTTTCTAATGTGCTGATTAGGCTTTTACACATATACTGCCAGGCAAAACCCCAGGGTCTTCTCTTTCCCCTCCCCTTCTCTCAGCCCTTTCCTGGTATCTCTCTTGCCATAACTCAGCTAGCCCAACAGAACCAGTCAGTTTTAAATTTCAGTGGGGACCCCGGTGACCTGTTAATGAATCTACAGAGAGGAGGAAAAACTCACAGTGTTGAGTTATGCCTGGTGTTGCTTGGAAGTCAGAAATGCTTGAAGCGTTAACGTAATTGCAAGAATGTGAAAAATGAAGAGTTGGGGCTCCTGAGCAAAGTGAAAGGTCAAAGCAAGCCTTCCACAAAACAAGTCTCTGGAAGATGGCCTCATTAGACCATTAAATCAGCTTCACTCACTCACCCACCCACCCCTTTTCTCCCTTTGCAAAATGTTTTTAGTATTTCATTTCAATTAATAGATTGTTAATCCTTCCTATCTAAAAAAATAACAGTAAATGAACAACAAAACAACTGAAAGCTGAGCATATTTACTTTATGCTCTGTATTTCCCCATATATTTTCTGGCACAAATTTGTCTCCGTGGATCTGCACCACAATTAAGGTAATAATTGCTCTGGAGCATAGTCATACTGATATTAGCCTAGCCTAGTACAATGTACAATATAGCTTAGTTTTCTCTTGTACAACCAAGATGACAAGCTAAAAACAACACTGAGCCCAGCTAATATAATTAGGATTATCTTTCACTGAACATTGCCTAGGGGTTGTTAACTCTTTCGGTGCCAGCATTTCAACTTCCTCATAACTTTGACAGCATTTGAACTTTTTAAATGCAGTTTTAATGCCTCACGGTCCTTGTACAAAAAAAAATCTCTCATTTACCATCATTCTTTTTACTGTCAGAGTATTCTGGGTCAAAGCCAAATGTGGATGTGCCCATTCTGGGAGGTAAAAGAATCCCAGCTATAAGCCTGGCTTCAGTCTCTACCTGTTTTAATGCCAGATATGCCCACAAGAATTCCATATAGTAAATATGGGGGGGGGGTACATCATCCAAACATTTTCTACTTTAACTGTCCATTAGCCCTCCCACATATGATTGCATTTCAGCAAACAAATATTATTGACTTCTCTCTTCCACACATTCTATATAAAGTAACTATAACATAATATTTATGTTTCTAGTCTTATAAGAGGTGTGTGATGCAGAAGTGAAAGAAAGAATCATCTTAGAGCACAATCCTAACCCTGTCTACTCAGAAGTGTGTTCAATGGATCTTACTTCCAGGAAAGTGTCTTTAGGATTGCACTAGCAGGAAAGCGTCTTTAGGATTGCAGCCTAAGGCAGTGTTTCAAAAACACTGAGTTAGGCCCAGTACGTGGGTCACAAGCCAATTTCAAGTGGATCCTCATTCCATTTCAATATTTTATTTTTAATAGATTCAATACTATCAAGTCTAATATGTGACTACATTTGGGTATAGTTGGGGAAATGTTACAAATTTGTTATTTTAACAGATTACGCCGTACATTCTTTTAACAGTGATAGTAAATGGGACTTACTCCTAGGTGTGCAAAGGATTGGACACTAAGATTTTTCAACATTTTCCTACTTGATGATGTCACTTCCAGTCATGACATAACTTCTGGTAGATCCTAACAGATTCTTATCCTAAAAATGGGTCCTGGTGCTAAAAGTTTGAGAAACATTGATGCAAAGCTACTGGAAAGAATTAAAGGTCTGAAATTGATTAGTGTGAGACACAGATACAACAGAGAAGTGATATAAATTATATGTAATAGTTTAAATTTAATAATAACACATTTAAATTAAGCATATGAAAGCAATATAAAGATAAGGTAACTCCTCACAGAGTCACTGGCCATAGGGTGCGACCATAGGGTGCAGCACTGATCTCCATTCCTGTGGCCAAAGAGCCAGTGTTGTCAGAAGACATCTCTGTGGTAACGTGACCAGCATGGCACACAGAACTCTATTATCTTCCCACTGAAGTAGTACCTATTTATCTACTTGCATTTATTTGCATGCTTTCAAACTGCTAGTTTGGCAGGAGCTGGGCTTAGGATGGGAGCTCACCCCGTCCTGCAGTACTTGGGTCTCGAACTGCTGACCAGCTCATCGGAATTCTGGTCGAGCAGTGTTCTAACCCCAGCATTCTAACCACTGAAACAGTGCAGCCCTATATACATTTTGTCATCTCCAACATTTTTCTTACATGTCCTATATTTGGGGGGGCCTTGTCCTTTATTTTTTGTTTATAGTATATTGTCTCCCTGGGAAGAGGACTCTGACCATCAACGCCTCCAAGTAGAATTTTGCTACATGAAGTATGAAGTATACCACCTTTTCAAGTGCCAACTGATCACCAGAATGTCAGTACTTGGGAAACTAGTTCTTCTAAAGAATGCATGCCAGAAATATACTGTAGAGCTACTTAAGTAAGCAGCAGTGAAGGTGATTAACTGGGCTTGTAAGCCGCACACTGATTGGCCAAAAGAATCTGCTCGTGAACATAATGTAAACATTGTTGAGCAGTCTATGAGTCTGACCTTTGAGGCCTGAGATTGCTTTAAAGACACAGCCACATGCCCTACAGTGTACTTTTGAGCATTACACATTTCCTATCTTTAGGGTTCCCGAGTCCCTAAATAGCATGTAATGGAATTAACATGTGCGCATTTATGTGAATCGGTGTATTTTCATGTCCAAGAAGTGGAGAACTACATCTCTCCATGTCAATGAAGAACGTGCATCTTTGTTTTTGACAGCACTTAAATTATTTAGTTTAACATGAAGTTTTTTAGATTGTTATCAGTCATCATAAAATTATCTGCTTTTATCAAATGAGAATGGGTTTGCCATACATCTGCCTATCTATCTACAGTATTTATATACCGCTTTTCAACTGAAAAGTTCACAAAGCGGTTTACAAGAAAATTAAAAAATTAATAGCTAATTAATAGCTAATGGGTGCCTGTCCCAAAAGGGCTCACAATCTAAAATGCAATAAGAACACCAGCAAAAGTCACTAGAACAGACATTGCTGGGGTGTGTAGGGCCAGTTACTCTTCCCCTGCTAAATAAAAGAGGAACACCCGCTTGAAAGAGTGTCTCTTGCCCTGTTAGCAGGGGTGGAGTTTACATTGTAAACTCTTATAAACGAAATAAACTAAAATTATTACAAACTGCACTATTTTTTCTGCAAAGAAATAACATATTCTATTTATATGTCACCCATTACAGGCCTGATACAACTTCCAGTAATTGGAATGACAATTCAGGCAGATGCTGTTCTGTCAGTCAGGACAAAAGCAGACAAAATCATCATATGTTGACTGGGGTCTGAAAAGACCATTTAGATTTTCACATGACCATAAAGCTTCTCATTTTCCTGTCTTCAACAGCAGTTTCTTGATCTGCACTGGTAGATACCGGTGAAGCAGCCTAAAGTTTCTGATGCAGCCTTGTGAGCTGCATGGGAATTTGCTGTTGGAAGGCAGAGGCATAACGCACTGCCCTGGGCACCACAAGCATGACATTATGACATTACAATGTCAGGTGCATCATGATGTCACTTCTGGGTTCTCCCCAAAGGAGATGGTCCCACCACTGCAGTGGCTTTGTACCTTCCCTTGAAGAGGAACCTCCACAGGAGAAGGAATGCAACCGGTGTGCAATTGCATGCTGGCCAATTGCCCTCCTCACAACCAGAGCTTTGAGGGCTGGGGGGAGGGCTGGGTCATCTTTAAGCATCCAGAGAGGTGTGTCCTGAGCCAGGCTGCTTCACCCCGTTTGAAATCAAGGGTCATGCGGATAGCCTCTACCCCGCTTAGATCCCTACACAACATTTAGTGCAGTCCCTGTTTTTTGTTTTGTATTATTAAATAGTTGGTAAAGAGGTCCTTTTTGGAATTTTTTGGGCTCTCACATAATTGGCCTTTGTGTGGGTCCTTTTTTGCCTACCCTGAGATGAATTAGGGTTGGAGTTAAATAACTGGTCACTTTCAGCAGGAGTCATGCGGGGGTGGGTGGGTGGATGGATAGGTAGGCCTCGGTGTTCAGCCTGAGGTGGGGGTGAACCAGATATGGCTGATCTTGCTTGTCTGGTTCAAAGGTGCGGTCTGGCTGTCTAGCCCCTGCCCTGGAATAAGGTGAAACAAGCTGGGCGACTGGCTGGTCGAGCATCCAGCCACCTTGACCTTCAGGTTGGCAATGAGGGGCACCTTTAAGCATCCAGAGAGGCGTGTTCTGAGCCAGGCTGCTTCATCCTGTTTGAAATCAGGGGTCATGTGGATAGCCACTGCCCCACTTAGATCAACACACAACATTTAGTGCAGTCCCTGTTTTTGGTTTTGTATTATTAAATAGTTAATAAAGTGGCCTTTTTAAATCCATGCCTGTGTCTGGTGTCTCTTTTGGCCAGTGCAGGGTAATGGAGGGCCATAACTAAGGAGGAGCCTGGAGGGAAGTGTGATGCACCTCGCCTGGCTTAATGCCTAGGCATGAACCTCTCAGAAATCAGGTGAACCCTACTAGGTGAACCCTAGTAGTTGTTGTTTAGTCTTCAAGACATGTCTGAGTCTTTGCATGCCAGGCCACCCTATCTTCTACTAGCTAATTAACCACCCCCGTTATGGAAGGATGACTCTGTTATCTGCTTCCTCTGTTGGAAGGATTGGATTGAGGAAACCCAGCTTGACCCCAACCTTAGTGGAGATACTCAAAGGGCTATTGCTATTAACTAGTCTTAGGGCCCCAAGGAGTAATACTAGTTGTAATTCATTTTCAGTGAAAGTAATAGGATTTTAGCTCTTAACTTTGTATCTACAACAGTATCAGATATTACACTGCAGCAAGCCCAGGTTTATACTCTAAACACGTTCCTGCAAAGAACTTTCTTGGTATTATTTGCATATTACATTTTTACACCTACACATTTTTTAAAAATCATCCATCTGAAATATATATGATATACAAATATATTGTAAATATTTAGTGCAAAATTGGCTTGAGGATAGACTGATTTAATCTCTGTAAATGTCCTCTTTTGAAGTCCAAACACCAAGCATGTATCAGTTAATAGAAATAGGACTTCCTCAATTAACTGAGTAATCCTCACTTCCATTGGAACAAGCAGGCTGGTGGGTCTGGGCTGTATCTACTGCAAGTGTGGGGCTGACTGCGCAGCAGCCTAAGACAAGGGCACACTTTTCCCCTTACTCCATGGAGAGCTTCAGTGGCCCCAAATGGTCTTCTGGCATCTGTGCCACCTGATGAGATGACTCAGAGCCAAACAGAATGGAGTAGCTTGGAGCGGCTGCACACTGCCTGTGAATGGGGATAGGATCTGGCATAACTGCTGGATCTTGGCCCCACCTCCTGTTCCCCACCCTCATGCCAATATGCATGCCCACCACCCACCCTCCCCCTGCTCAGAACACTTTTTCCCACCAGCCCCATCCCAAGACTTCTGCACAAGCCAAGCTTGGCCAGCAGAAACTTACCTTCCTTTGCCATTGCACAGGTTGGATCTGGCCTCTTTGGGCCAGCACACCTCTGTGCACAGGAGTGGCTTGGTAAGAAAGAGGTACAAACATGCTTTATGGCATGTTTGTGAACCTCTTAAGCCAGTGTAAGGGACCTGTGCCTGCCCAGGATACAGTTAGGATTGAGCCCTAAACTGATAACCATGTGGTGTTAAGAGGTTATAAAAATAAAACAAAGCCATCCTATGAGTGCAAAACATTACGACTAATATGACCCACCTTCAACAGGAGCTTCTATAATCAAATTATTATGCATTGATGACTAATGAAAAACCCACTTCTGCAGAAGTGACAATCAAAATGCATCTCCAAACATTTGAAGTTTTATAACATGCTCCTTATTCTATATTTTTCTAAAGAGAACCTACAATATGGTAAAAGCAGGGGTTGTCTATTAAAATAGTATAAGCGAAAGGACATGGAAAATTTGGTAAGAGGAACAGGGACTTCCTAAGTTCTAAAATTTGACTTTCATGACTTTTAAACCATGAACAAACAAGATTGGGGAAAAGGGATAGTTATTGTATATCCGGTTATATGAAATTAATAGCCCACCTTAATTGTATTTACTTGGAAGTTAATTAATCCATCTTACGTGTGAAATAACTCTAAATTTAATGGGACATATTAAATATATTTAAGACCAATCTGTAATAGTTGTTGGAAATGGCACAGAATCTTTGTTTTCAAGTAACATGATTGATGTAGGAAGGCAAATCCCACTGATTTCAATAGGCTGTGCTTCCAAATAAACCAGTTCAGGTACTATAATCAGGTGGCAATTGTCAAGCTGTTTACTGCAAATATAAACACCGACAACTACTCTAAAATAAAATTTGCTATGAGTTGCAGCCCAATGATTGTATGTTAAGAATTTATTTTTTCTTATGTGGATTTAAAACATTTCAAATATCTATTGAAGCCTTTTCTTTTTCCGACACTACAAATTAAATTTTCTGTTTAGAGGCTAGTACAAGCTGCTGCATCACAGCTGGGGTACATGTCTGCCATGATATTTACTTACACCACACAAAAATAAACTGAAGATAACCAAATTTGTAAAGGAATTGGCAGAACTAATCAATTGTTATTGCAAAGCTTGTTTGAAGATTAGATATTTAGCTTTGAAATAATAATAAAATACAGCTAAGTAGATGGAGAAAAGGAAATAAGTGTCTCCCTAAGTTACAGCTGATTACACTGCAAGCCTGCCACTCTGTGTTTACACTAAGGCAGATGTACTGATATAATAAAAGACACTAAAGTTATTTTAGTCATGCCTGCTTTGCACAGGGGAAAAGAAGCTTGACCTTTTACCTTGCTCACTGCTGTTGTCTCCACTCTGGGAAGCATGGCCCCCACTGGAAGGCCCCGGTGTGCCTGCCGAGTGCGTTGAGGTTGCATCATCATGGTCTCTCCAAGAGGAAGGATTCTGGTGTCAAAATGTCGTTTGTTTCCAGTTATCATTCCAATAGCAGATTGGAGGAAGGGGGTGGGGTGGGGGACCAGAAAGAAGTAGGCACATTAGCATTGGCAAAAATTCTCAAAAACACAGATAAAAACATATGAAGAGAACAAACCTAGGAACACATACTTGGAAGCAAGTCTCACCGATTTAAATGTAGTTTGTTCCATGGTATGTGTGCTTAGAGAATAAGGTTTTTTTTGTATATTGCTTTTTAACAAATACATATTTGGGACTTTTTACACCCATACATACTAGGAAATTCAGTGCATCAGAAAATGCCAAATATCAGAATATCGAAAAGATATTTAAAGAGTTGTTAAAAGTATCTTTTTGACATGTTTTGCTTCTATTTTTGAGTTTGAGTTTAAATAAATGAAAACTAGCTCACCTCTTTCATTGTTACTGCAATATTGACAGTTTATTCCATTCAATTGAAACTCACTTTGAGAACTCTTGAAAAACAAGTTATAAATTTGCCAAAAGAGCATAAAAATATTTTAGATTCAGGCCAAAGCAGGGTGACCAGATGCCTGGACCTAAAAAGGACAACAAGGTCTTGGATTCCTCTCAGCCTGGCCTTTCCAGCAGACAATGGCACCTTTGTCTACTCATGAGTAAAGCTGTGATATTGGGCACTTTCACTTTCCCATAGAACTCAATGCATATTTTTGATTTTTAGTTTTTTTGGCCGTACCTTTCGATAGGAAGGAGATATTTCAAAACCAATTTTTACACTGAATTCTGCTCTTCAATACAAATCCAACAACATATAACATGATGGAGTCCTGACACCATTGCAAAGTTCTAAAATGGAGGACAATGAAGCCCTTTTGGAGGACAAGCTGTTTGGAGGACCCTTTGGAGGACAAGCTGTTTAGAGGACAAGCCCTTTTGGAGGACAAGCTAAAAAAAGAGGACAAATCCAGAAAAATCTGGTCATATGGTCACCCTGGGGCTAAGTCCTATCTAGTCCAGCTAGATATAAATAAATAGTAACTAATATAAATGATTAAATTTATATGGTGGGCATATAAATAAATAGTAACTAATATAAATGATTAAAAGACTTGGATACATTAACATGTAACTATTCTCTCTCTCTCTCTCTCTCCCCCCCCCCCCGACCTTCTTCCTTCCCTCCCCCCTTCATTCCACTTTTCACTTCCAATATTTGGAGATAATTTAATACCCTTATAGAAAATTATTACTTTTCTCTACTATATGCTCACATCAAACAATATTTCAAATGTATATTTGATGGGGGATGGGAAGGTGAGATCATGTTCGCTTTTCAAAAACAGATGACATATTTAAAGGCCTTCAAGATGTCCAATATTGTTCCGAATAACCAATAAGTTTCTGGCTTTATCCTTATCTATAAATATTTCTACATGGACATGCATAAAATACAATAAAAGAAAACATATGAAATAATAGCCGTATGAGGTTTGGCAAGAGCTGGCTAAGTGAGACTTGTGTTAGAGTAGTTTAGTCCATCAGTTGCAGTAGCTATTAATTTATTGAGCTTTGGTTTTCCTGGAAAGAGGACAGGTATTTAAAAAGGGTAAGTGAAGAAAATGAAAGTTACAGCTAAGTGCTACTTTGTTAAGTGCGCTCTACTCCTGATTCTCCTCCCCTTTCCTGATCATTCCCAATACCCTACTGTTGCTTAAAGGAAAACAGGAATTCTACTGTACAGGAAAAGCTTTATCAGCACCACATGAAGGCAGGCAACGGATGGAATTTCCTCTGGCAGAAAAGGAGAGCAAGAACACATGCAATAGATCAGACTTGGGGCTGGACCTGCATTACTTGTCACCTATACATGACAACTTAAATTAAACACATCCTAGCAAGTAAACTTTTTGTAAATAATCCAGATCCAAGAAAACAGTGCAAATCATAAATTGTTTCAACTTAAATATTATGCATGATTTTCTCTCTCTCTCTCTCTCTCTCTCTCATGTGTGTGTGCGTGCTAAAGAAAGAGAAAATATGTATATATCTATATTTTTATAAATGTGCATGTACACAAACACACAGCTATCATATGGCAACTTTATAATACTATCTGTTAAAAGTACACTGAAGTCTTCAGAACATAATCAGAAAAGGCTATGGACGCAATCCAGAGTAACTATGTGGAGTCCTTGCTCCGGTGTAAGAACAATTTACTCAGGATTGCAATATGAATTTCCCATAGGTTTTCACTAGGTGGTCCAATAACTACGGGTGCACGTAATGTCTCTTACGTGCACCCATAGTTACTTTGGATTGTAGGGTATGTCAATTTCAGTCATAGATAATGTGGTGCCTTAGATGGCCAATCCAAATGGACCTCCCTGCAATGAAAAAATAGTCATCCAAATAATATAGTATCTCTTTAATAAAACTATAGAGAGAATTTAAATGCCCACTCACTGCACAGTATGAACAGAGCTGGACTATTCTCTCCAATCCTGTATATTAAATAACTGATCACTTGCTTCCCTTTGATGAATCCCAAATTTTGGAGCTGAATTAGGCAAATTGATACCATCTCAGGCTATCATCCGCGAGCATCTTACAGGTGCCCCTTTTCTTGCTAAAGCATCAAGCTGCATAATCACATTCCACCATCAAATTCAAGCTAAACTCTCCACAATAATCAGTGCAAAATATCTCACTACCTTCACAAAAAAGGCCTGAGAAACAGAAAATGCATAGGAAGTAACAGCCTGCCAATAATAATCACACCCTCTCACTTGGGTCACTGGAATGATCTGTGAAATAAAATCTGACCTGGAAGACAGCATTTAAAATACAAATGTAAGTCAATGCAGCATTTTTTTTTGTCATGCAATTTCAAAAAGAAGTAACTAAAGTCACAATAAAAGAAACTGTCACAGTGCATAGTTGCTTCAATTAAACCTACACTATTTCCCCAACAATATACTGAAAAAAACACATAAAACAATACCATCATCTTGCAAAGTCATGTGGATATCAAACAAAAAAAAAAGAAAGGAAAAGTTGAAAGAGTCAGAAAGACTCAGAATATTTATATATAAAAATCAAATCAGCAGCAAAGATGATATTTCAGGGAAGCTTATATGGAAATAAAACGCCATGATCAAGCAAGTTTCTGTGCAGTCTCGATTAAACGGGTTGCGCTTATGAGCTCCTCTTTTTATCTCTGAGTTAGGAAACCACTCAAATAGCTTCAAGCTGAAGGCAAACAGCAGACAGGAGCTCTTCAGCCCTCTGCAGCCTCTTAGCGTCAGCTGTTTGCCGGATGGTAATCAGATAAAGAGCTAGAAGAAACACATGAAAAGGGAGAGAGACAATAGCATGGCATGGGTTTAACTCTCCAACATCATGCTGGAACCTACTTTTAGAAAATGTAATAATTGCAACATGTTCACTGAGGCTAAACTTTTCAGCGAGTACAGCACGTTATGTTAATTCGAAGCACTGCAGGCTCCCTTAAGCTGGTTTCTGTTCAAGCCCCCAGTTCACACGTGAAAATCTCAATAATTAGTCAGTAACACCTTGGCTATGTTTTAAGGCAAATGTCAACCAAAACCTATCTTGCAGTATTTCAAAAGCCTGGCTGGAGAGCCTTTTTGTTTCTAAATCATAATTACTTGGAATAGATCAAATGAGTGAAGCTTCCTGCAGCTGCAAAACACTTGCTCTTCTTACCCGCCTATGTTGCATTTCACCTCAATTGTCAGTTCCTGGACAGTTGACACTGGTTTAAATATAATGTATAGCTTGCATTACAGTTTTCTGGAAGATAATAATCTGGAACTAATATTTTCTCAGCAGCTAAAAATAATAGCCAGAGATGTTCCCTCTGAAATAGCCACCAATGTGGTTACAAAAAAAATTAAGAATAGAAAAACTACTGCTTTTTGACACTTTAAAAGCTGTCACCCATATCTATAAAGGTTGAGAACATGGCATCATACTTATTTTCCTTTACGATAAAATGTCTGTGCCTATAATTCAACTTCATTTTTTTTCCAAACAGACTACAACTTTACATCCCTAAAGAAAAATGTCCTGGCTGCATGCCCAATCATATACAATCATTCATGAATACTGTAACAAAAATGGCAACCAATACAACATTTGAGAGCACTACTCATGAGGAATGTAATCAGTTTAATTTATTTCATATACGAGAACCTAATCCAGAGATCACTGAAGTCACTGGGATTTTCCACTGAACTCTTGTGTGTTTTACATTACACCCATAGTTCTTTATACAGATATTTATATGGCTGTAACTAAACAAACTTTCATTTACGTCTTAGTTTTTAGAGGAAAAAATGTGTTTAACTTAAAAGTGTTTTCTTAAGAGAAAAATAACTGTCTAAATTTAATGTGGTAATGAAGTCTGACAGTTTCTTGCATTATGAATTGCATTATCAGACACTTCAGGCCCAGACAGATCCTACCACTGTGCCTGTGAGGGAGAAGCAGTAACAGAAGGGATCTCTTGAAGGTAAGAATAATTGTTCCCCCACCCTGGGGCTGTATTTCAGCTACACCAGCAGGAGAAGTTGAATAGGATTGGGTCCTGCTATGTTCTGTCTTTATCTGAGATCAACAAGAGTTGTTACTCCACCTGCAAACTAATTTGTGCTGAAGGACAAACAAAAAGTGTTCTTTATGGGTACGTTTAACTTTCTCCAAGAATGATATAAGGGCTCAATCCTATCCAATGCAATGAATGTTAATTCTAATTCTTATAATATCCATTTGAAACAATGTTCAAAACATGCAAATTGGATGCCTGTGTATCAAATAGCCAGAGTCATCTTCTTATGTGACACCTCAAGCACTCAATAAGTTACGGTGTAGTGATGTGCACCTGACTGAATTCGGCATGAGTGACATAAACATGGACCCGCCATCATCACCAAACATACTGGCTGACTGAAAATTGAAGCAATCAGAGGCTTAGGCTGTGATCCTTACTCCCAGTTAGGACAGCATAAGCCCCATCACAATTACTGTGCTGGCCTGGGAGTGTCAGAAATGTGTTGTAAGACATTTCTATGCCACTCCTGGGGAAGGATTAGGCCAGTATGAAGACATGCGCTTGCCTCCCTATGCCACCACGGGAACGGGAAGACCAGTGAGTTGTGCAGCATAGGTTCGGACTACACCCTTTGGCTGTAATCCTAACCTCCATTAAAGCTGGCAAAAATCCTGTGCTGACCTGGAGGTGTTACAAAAGTGCTGTACGGCACTTCTCTCCACTCCTGGATTGGTTAGGCTCCCTTAAGTCAGCATACAACAACCTCCCTGCACCACCACGGGAAGATATGCAAGGTGAGTTAGGCTGGCCTAAATTGGTTAAGATTATGCTTTTAAAACTGTTGTGGAAAAAGACACATGTTGAATCATTTAAAAGCCAATGTCAGCATGTGAAATCCTGTGGAAAGGTTAACACACACTGGCTTCAAACTCCCTCCCCCATAAACTTAAACTGCAATCCGAATCTCCAGTTAGGCCAGCCTATGTCCTTGTATAAGTCCCAAGCTGGCCTGGAGGTGTCACAAAAGTCCTGTAAGGCACTTCCGCACCACTCCTGGGAGAGGGTTAGGCCAGGGCACAGATATGTTCTTGCCTCCCTACATTTCTCAGGAACTGGAAGACCAATGAGTTGTGGCAGTCTAGGTTAGGATTGTACCCAAAGTCCGTATATTTTAGAAATACTCTTGCACTTTTAAAATTGTGGATAAGATCTATAATTCAGCTATCAAATGTGCAGAACTGATTTCTTATCTGAATTTAAAACACGTTAGCTATAGTATATAACAGTTCTACCCCTTTTAACTGGGTAAGAGGCACTTTTTCAAGTGCTACTCCTATTTTATTTAGCTGAGGGAGCGTCCTCACCCTTCATCCCAATAGTGTCTTTTCTAGCATGTCTGCTAGTATTCTTTTGAATCTTTTTAGAATGCGAGCTCTTTTGGGACAGAGAGCCATTAGTTTATTTTCTTTGTAAATCGCTTTGGGAACTTTTAGTTGAAAAGCAGTATATAAACACCGTACTGATAGTGATGATGATGAGGATGAGGAGGAGGAGGATGGTACCCACCCTGAGCTCTAGGAATGTGGAAAAGATATAAAACAATTCATAAAATATACACACATCTTATTTCCTTAACACCAAACATACTCTATTATCGTGTTGACCCAAACAGTACAGGTTATGATGATGCTGTATTTAATCACCAGTTAAAGTGCCATGCACCATAGAAGGCAGAGTGCACATGTATCTATTCCCAGTAGTTTCAATAATTGGGAGTCAAATATGGCGCTCCTCTTGCTCTTACTTAATTGTGTTAAAGAGCAGTGTTACCAGGAGAAAAGCAGTGAATACTGAGTGGCGCACAATGGAAAGAGATGGAAAATAGATACAAGAAGCTAGGTCTCTAGGGGCAGCATTTTCTATTTGCTGGGCTACAGACTCACAGCTGATAATGCAAGTTGTAATTAATATAAAAGCAGGAGACAATATGGGGAAGGCTTGTACTAGCAGGGCCACAGGAGATCACTCTGCAGCTATCCACTGTTTCTCATTTATGCACACAGCTTTCCACAGAAACACAATTTTGCCAGTGTTTTTTCCCTTGAAAGTTAGAAAAAAAATTGATTTAGCACTGTCACTGAATTTTGCTAAATCTAGAAAAGAGCATAGGAAGGACAATAGTCTCCAGGCATGTGAAGCAAATCTGCTGTGTAACTTTTTTGTTGCCGCTACAAATCTAGCGGAAGTTTTAAGTGTGTTTAACTACTACCAGCATTTTGAACTTAAAAAAATAAAAAATTACTATCCAAGTCGTAGCTGCTGCCTGCAGAATAACCATTTGTTCAAATTCCACACAGGCATGTGATTTCTCCAGTACTGGTCAGTCATCTTGTACTTTTCAAGGATAGCGGTTTAACAAGCCTCATACTTCTGTGTAAATGACATATTACACAGATACAGATGGCTTAACTGTGCATTCCTTACACAGCCCAGACTTCCACTGGGCCAAATCACTTTAATTATGCACGGGACCCCTATGGGACTGATTCTCATCTCACACTGTTTTTACAGTGGTACAACTCAATTTACCATAATGAAGTTTCTTGTATTTCACAACAATATATGCAAGATCAAAATGACAGTGTGTATATGTGTGTGTGTGTGTGTGTGTGTGTGTGTGTGTGTGTGTGTGTGTGTGTGTGTATATAGATAGATAGATAGATAGATAGATAGATAGATAGATAGATAGATAGATAGATAGATAGATAGAGATATATAGATATATATAGATATAGATATAGATAGTTTTCTCACCCTCCATGGGTGGTGTATGTATGTTATCCTCAATCTCAGGTCCTCTACCAGAGGCCTGGGAGTTTGAGGGTTCTGTGCAGTATCTTAGCTGTTCCTAGCAATGCGCTTTTCTGGATCGAGTGTTCTGATGTCCTTCCTGGAATCTGTTGGAGCCATTCTTCCAGCTTGGGTGTCATAGCCCCTAGTGCTCCAATCACTATTGGGATCACATTCACCTTCACTTGCCACAGTCTGACTGCCACAGTCTTGACTGTGGCAAGTGAAGGATATATATATATATATGGCAAGTGAAGGAGATATTATACTATAAACTACACACACACACACACACACACACACACACACACACACACTCCAGGGACACATACAGGTGAGTAAAGTTAAGATGGGCTTTTCAATTTTATCCAAGATTGAGAAACATGCCTTCTTATACTCAGTGAATACATAAAGCATTCTGTTTCATAACAGAAAGAAAAGAACTTCCACCTCTGGATTCCTATTAAAAAGATGTATAATACATCTTGTGCATTGGACTGAATGTAGTTCTTATAAATCAGTTTTACATATGAGAACATGGAAAATCTGGCATGGCATGATGGCTATAGACCAAATCTACGGTATCTCATTTCATCTCATCTGTAGCATAACTATAAAGTAGATGAGATCTTAAGTCACCCAAGTCCTACTGCAGCAACTAGATGAACTACACATGTTACTATAGCATTCAGGATCAGGTCCTATATACTAGCATATTTCAAGTCACAATATATTGCACCAGATGAGCATGTAATCTGCACCCAATATAGTACCCAGTTCATATAGTAAATTTAAGAGTTGGCTGTGTTGAACTCTATAGCTAGAAACTCTAATAAATACAGTAAATGAAGCTTTATTTTTAAAGTATTTGGCTTTATATACATAATTTGGTTTAAGATTTAAAGCACAATTCTAACCATGTCTACTCAAAAGCAAACCCCAATGTGTTCATTGGGTCTTACTCCCAGGAAAGTGTGTTTAGGATTGCAGTCGTAATAGACTAGTTTGGCTTTATAAATATATATGAATGTACATGAATATACAACATTTGTTGAACACATTGGTAGTATCCTATGATTCTGTTTGCAAGAAAGCTTCATTCTCATTAGCGAGGGAAGACAATTTTCAAATATTTCTCTCCTGCAGCTCCATGCACCTCCTAGCATCTGTTTTTGAGTCTCCCATTTCTTAGGAACAAATTTTTAGATGGTGCAGGAGGATGCAGGGTGGGCAAATTGTTGCACAAACAAAGCTTCCTCCATGAATAGATGTAACCCAATAATAGATGCAACCCAATATACCAGTAAAATTGGTAGCCCAAGTATACAACCAAAGTTCTCTACCACTGAAGTTTGCTTTTAGGTAACAATATGGTAACATCTCCACCTAGCATATATGCCAGATTCAATAAACATACAGTACATGTTGCACACAAATAATACAAGAAAACAGTGTGGTGTTTTGGAAGACAAGTAAGTATGCAATCCTAACCCAGCCAGCTGGCCTTTGCTGTATCTAGCACAGGTTTGGTGCAGGCTAGAGAGCAGCTTGGAGTAGGGGGCATCCTGTTCAGCTCCCCAGCCCTACTTGGAATTGCACCCACCTAAATTGATGGCGCAGAGTTAAGCAGCCAGTGTAATACGAGGCTCCTCAGGAGAAGGGTTAGGATCTTGTCCAAGTGCTGGATCCTGGTGCCATCCCCCACGCAGGCCCAGTCTGCCCACTGACCCATTCACTCCCTGCTCTTCCCCCATCTGAGAACACACCCAGAACACCCTCTCCATGTCTCCTCAAATCCCTGTGCCAGAGGTATGCCACTAATGCAAACTTGACTACATCCCTGTGTAGCTCCAATGCTTCTCCAGAGGTGGCTCTATCCTTGCCTCCTCCCAAGTTCACACAAATGTGCTTTATGGCATATTTGCGACAATCAGAGCTGGCATAAAGGACTTTTGCAACTAGGGGGTGATAAGATTATTCTGTAATTTGTTTATGTTGACATCCCTCTCAATCCAATATTTAAATGTTTTTACATAATTTTGAATTGCTGATGCTATAGATTTCCCACAGTAGTGACATTCTCATAAGCTTTTTAACTTGAAGAGAAAAGAAATGCTACAAAAGTGTACAGTAAAACCCTCTTGTGCTTCTTCTTTTGCAGCTAAATTTGTCATCTAATGTGCAAACCACCTGTTAGTACAAACGTGCAAGATAGCACAAACTATGTCTACTTAGAAGTAAGCCCCCTTATATTCAAAGGGTCTTACTCCCAGGAAAGTGCATTTAGGACTGCAGCCTAAAGATACTTTTTTTATTTCTGTTCAACCATTGGTCTTGAGCATATGTAGTATGTCTTACATTATTATTGTTTTTCTGAACAGTACTTAGAATATTAGAGACCTATGTCCAACAGCATAAAATGGAACAAGGAAAAAAATGTCCTAAGCAAAAACAGGAACAAAACCAATGTAAGTGCCTGTTTGACTTTAGGTTAAATTGATAACACCTTACCCAGAGACACAATTGGACACCACAGGGGAAATCCTGACTCGATTTAAGTCAGTGACTAACTTCCAGTGACATAATTGGAGCCAGCATTGAACAGCACAGTTATCTTAAATATAATTAATACAAAGGATTTTTACAAAATTAAAATTATCAACTGACATTCATATAAAAATAGTCAGAAAGGTGTCAGCTATCAAAATTTGTTAGTCCTTAGTAGATAAAACCCTAGTATGACATGTGCCAAAGCTTGTAATTTTACAATCTTGAAACCTCAAGCTATCCAAGTTAGTGGCATGTTTTTCTAGTACTGCGATGGGAGATTACTTTCTTTTTGATATTCGACACAGGATGGCCACTAGAATATAATACATTCACACACTTGGAAAAATCTGCTCCTTCTGAAGCATT
Source organism: Cryptoblepharus egeriae (assembly GCA_030015325.1). Lineage (NCBI taxonomy): Eukaryota > Metazoa > Chordata > Lepidosauria > Squamata > Scincidae > Cryptoblepharus > Cryptoblepharus egeriae. The sequence goes on from JAREYC010000001.1 coordinate 7,604,454, forward strand.
CAAACTCCCATCCCTTCACATAAAACAATTGCCTTGCCACACATTGCAAAGTCCATACATAAGGACAGTTGCATATGTGAACTGCGCCTCAGTTTCTCACCCCAACAGAAGAACTTTATGGCTCAATCATGCGTTCCTGGAAAGTTTAAAAGTCCACAGACCATGTGGCCCACGAAGAATAAAACCTCTTTAAAATATTTTTTCTGTTTGTTAGTTAGCAAAGATTTAAGTCAAAAATGTAACTGATAAAAAGTATTTTGTTGTTATTGTTTTACACGCAACTTAACAAAAAGAGTTCACAAAGCTGCTTATTTGCTAAGTAAAATTTACTTATTTGCCATAACCTTGTTTAGGAATGTTAGAAAGTTGTGCAGAATTTTATGGTCCAGAAAAGCAAATCAAGAACAGAATATTTGACAAGAGTAAAAGGGTCTCACATCAGTATGGAAGAGAAACTATTGTTAAAAGATTTCTTTTTCCAGCGTATGTACAACTATTTTTCTATATTTACAGCAGTTAATAGTGGCTAGCTATGTGTAATGAGAACTCCCTGTTTCAAATATGGAGGTGCTTTTACACATTACATAGCAATAAATGCAGCGCATGTACACACGACAGGAGCCATGATGATACAGAAATTTTCAAATATACTTGTTGCATTCAGACTTTAACATTTTTTATGTCTACACCAGAGAAGAATCAGCAAAGACTTTTAAAAGTGTAATGTGGAAGCTATCCTAACAACACAAGCCTGTATATGTTTACTCAGAAGTAAGTCCCATTTTGTTCAAAGAAGGTTACTCTTAGGTAAGTAGGTTTAGGACAACAGCATGCACACCTTGAGTGCTCTGAGAAAATTACTGTGTGTCAGCCTGAGTACTCTATAATATGGGCAATAATATAACCTTTCTTACGTGCTGAGTGTAAAGATTACTGAGACAATATATACAAAGTTTTCTAGGCAGTTATATAAAGGAGCTATAAATAAATACTATCCTTTGTTATACTAAAAAAAATGCTTGTTAACTATGGTCAAGAATATTTCCCATAACCTGATAAGATTCACTCATACGCAAGCACAGCTCAAGTAAGACTAAGGTTTCAATCCTAAGAGCATTTTCCTGGGAGTAAGTCCCATTGAACCCAATGGAACTTACTTCTGAGTAGACATGAATAGGATTGCATTGTAAGGCCAACTAATTGCAAGAGACAGAAGTGAGTTCTGTGAAGCTTAAAATGAAATATAGGTTTGGATTAAAAGTGGCAGATCTTGTCTTAGAACCATTAATGAAATAAAGGTTTATTCCCAATCCTATGCTTGTCTACTCAGAAGTAAGTCCCATCGTAGTCAACTCCCATGTTTACCCCCATGATTTACTCCCATGATAGTGTGTGTAGGATTGCAGCCTGAAACATGTCAGCAACAGCACGCATGTAAGACCCCTTGAAATCATGAGATTCCCACACGCACAACAGTATGTTTCCACACACATCTTATTTTAACTGCACAAAGCTGTGCAGTTTTGTGATGATATCTTAAAATTTCTAAACTGTCAGTTATTGGTATAATAACTGGCTCTGAGATGTTTGAAAAATATTTTTTTAAAAATATGAATTACAATGAGATGTGCAGTGCAAGCCTATTCATGTATGCTCAGAAGTAAGCCCATTGTGTTCAATAAGACTTACTCCCAGGAAAGTGTGTATAGGATTGAAGCCGTAGTCTCATAGTAATCTGCGGTGTTAGCAATATATAAAGAGCTATACATACATCAGATATTGATAAAAGTGTAACTACTCCGGCTACGGCAAACTGTAGCTGAGGCAGTTGTTTCACTGGTCTGGTTTAACCAGGGCATGGTTGTAATTACCTTATACCCATCTACAACTAATACCTTAGAGCAATAAAAATATACGAGGGTGTTAAAAATTCAAACACTAATTATGGGCTGTTATATTTACTAAATATAGCACAGTATCTAACAAAAAGTTGCAGCTTTCCAGTAGTTAGCAATATCCTATGTGATTAAGCAACTTCCTGGCCCACTTACCCTTAGTGTTTTATATAAGAGTTAACAGTACAATAAAATAAAATTCTATATGCATTTATTGCCAACAACTATAGCAAGACTACCTGGCTTTTCTAGTAAAGCTATTGCTTTTGCAGAGACCAAGTCTCTCCCCCCCCCCCAATTAAGTTATATAAATACCACAGCAGTGAAGTCCCATAAAGAAAATATACAGTATTTGAATATCACACATTCGGGAAGCCTATTATAAATATTAGCTATTCTCACATTTTCCCACCAACTACTTCAGATATATTTTTGAGTTGGACAAGAATCTCAGATTGAGAGCCACATTAGTACCCAATATTCTGCTGTCGCCATTGCTATCACCGCTCTGGTCTTATATCCATAAATATACACAAACATGCTGAACAGAGGTGTAGGGATTTTGGGGTGTCAAGTATCTGTCACAAACTGTCATCTCCACAAGAAAGGCTCTGGCACAGAACAAATTAAATTACATTTCTTTAAAAGCTGTCATTATTCATAGCCAATCAGTAGAAATGCTCTCAGTATTTCATGTGCAAATAGAAGTGTGGGGAGAACCCATAGATCAGAACACTGAGCCAAGAGATAAAACAGAGGAAACTACTGGGCTGAATGTGTCCTTCTGAAGTGGTTCATCATCACCCCTACACCAACTTTCACCAAATGAGATTTAGCCTGAGGCTGTGTATTAAATATGCATATCAAAGCAAATGAAGAAGAAAAAAAAGCCTTGAGTATCAAACTCAAGAAGTATTCATGCTTAACCATTCCAGTTCCCAGATAGTCAACCACAAATGAGTTATTTAATTTTAACCTTTGCGCTTGCATATTAAAATTCCAAACATAGCTATTTGTAGTAAATTGCTATTTAAAGTTGCGTAGTGCAAATAGGCAAGGCAAGACTGTACTATTTGTAGCCAGATCTATTAGCTGAAAGTTTTGTGCTGGATGATGATGTTAACACACATGTCTAATAAGGCACAATCCCCAAAAGCAAACTACATGATACAACTTTCATTTCCCAGTTGGTGTTCTTGTTGCACAAATTATTGCCTCCTTTCCAAACAAATAGCAGGGGGCTGAAGTTTTAAAAAAAATGTTCTAGTTCAGATCTCCAGGAAATAAAAGGCTTTAAATTCTAATACCCAATGAAGTGGTAAACCGTAAGGGGTTTAAGATAAATAGATTGACACATTTCCTCGAGTTTGTTGTTTGAAGAATGGAAAAAGGTATGGAAACATTGTTTTCCATACTAGACAATACTAGTTATAAGCTTTCGGATTGCAAGCCTCCTCCAACCTTCCCCATTACTGTGGGTGAATTTAAATATTATACTAAAGCTTTTCAAATTGGCTTGAGCAGTCACCATCTGCAGAGCCCTAAAGAGGCTAGTTTATCTTATCTCCTCAATATAAACATCAGCATGCTTCATTTCTACACTTGCACACGAAACAAACTTTCATAATGAAACTGTTCTGGGAACACATGCAATGTTTTGTTTTGTGGATACTGATCTTTCAGGGACTGCCTGTCATTCCGGTTCTTTTCTAATTTCCATACATCCTCTGGTGTACACTATATCTTAAGGTTTGCAAAATAAATATTTTTGAAACTATTTTCATGCTCTGTAACTTTACCCACAACTCACACAGTCATAAGAAGAGCTTCAATATGTTTATCGTATTTTTGCTTGAGTAAGACTGCAATCCTAAACATACTTTCCTGGAAGTAAGAACCATGGAACACAATGCGGCTTACTTTTGAGTAAACACGATTGTAGGATTGTACCCGAATAATTATAAAATTCAGAACAGAATGAAAACTTGGATCCTGTAGTGGTTTTGAATGACGTAAGAATTTTTTTATGAGAACTAAATGTTTTTTATTTTGAAAAATTAAGTCACTGTCCTATAATTTATGCAGACAAGGTGTATTTTCCCCTTTTCAAAACTACTGCGGTTATTATTATATTCTTACAAAAGGTATACAATAAACAAAAGAGGCAAGTATTAAACTATCCGAGAGAGTGTTTTTAAAGCAAAGACAAAGAGAAAGGTTTCTTTACTGTTATATCTACTGCTTTTAAGAGCACAGGAGCATTGCATAGGATAGGAATTCTTAGTTGGCGTCCCACATGTTAAAGCCATATTCTTGCTATTATATGCTTAGTCTATGCCATTCATTTTATGAGCTTATTGACAAAGCCTATGTAAACTCTCCCCCTGCCATGCATTCTTGAAAATAAGCTATTGTTCACACATCGCTTTTTTGCCTTGTTTCTGCTCTATTAACTCTATGGTTTATTTTCTCCCACAAGTCCTTCTAGTCTTATCAGCATATATGTACCTATATTAATTTCTTCAAAAGCCTTGCTCTGAAGCACACTGAAAATTCCTATTGAAAAGCCAGTCTTCCACACATGCACAAATCCACTTGTACACAGCCCAACAACATCTCATTCACCAACTTCTAAAGTATTAAAACCAACCACTAACCTGTGGTTACTAAATCATAATTTATCCAACTTCTGTAATACATCATTAATCATTGACTCATCACAGATATAGCCATTTATTATGAAGATGCTTCAGGCACTTGGCAATCCCTCCCCTAGTCTGACAATAAGTTGTAACTGAGAAAAAGCATTGGAGACTCTAACTTTTGTTTTAATAAAATGTTCAAAGGTCAATAATTCTCATTTCTTGTCTTCTAAAGAGGGAGGTGGCAAACCAACAAACTTTTTGCTAATCTCTATCAGTTTTATCAGACAAATCTATCAGACAAATCCACAAAAAGATCCAGATCATGTTGACAATTAACAGATTGTGAACTTTGCAAGTCAAGGTTAAAATTGTGAGTGATTCAATGCAAAAAGTCAAAATAATAAAAATGAAAAGATAACGGCACAAACCGAAAGGAACCAAAAATAAAAACAACCACTTTAAAAGTGTTCTAGAAAGACTGAAGAATGATGTAAAGCAGATCACAAAATGCAAAGGAAAGAAAATCCTGAAGCAAAAACAACTCAGGTAAGAACCTATACAAATTCTCAAAAGGACTTACATGGTCGGCTAAATTTGTGGATGATCCTGAGAGTTCTTCATGGTCGGATTTGGAGCTGCCATCTCTTTCATCAATAACTAGATCTATAGGCATTTTGCCTTTCAAACAGCTAATGTACCGGTGGCAGAAATTATCACACAACTCATGAACCTGGATGTGATGTTGAAATACAGGGAAAGAAAAAAAGAATTAAAAAAAGAGAAGAGGGGGAAGGCAAATATATCAAATTGCAACTTGAGAGGATTTTTTTTTTCCAGTTGCTAAAGAAAATACTGTGATCTATTCCAAGAGTAGCTCTAATTAAGGGGCATAATAGTTGAAGGCAAGGAAACAATAGAGAAATTGTTACAGCACATATTATTCCCTGGAGACTTGCCTGAGCAACAAGTTAGAAAGAGAGAGGGGGAAAAAGAGAGACTGAGCTTGAGCTTCTCTATAGATAGAAGAAAATCCGATTTGGGGGATAATATCAAAAGCATTGAACTCTGGACCAAGGTAAATAAAAATCCTAGAAGTACAGACAGTTCAGCCAACAAAAGTGAAGGGAGGAATTGGGTGAGAGCAATGCACATGTGGAAACATGGAAATCTTTACCATAAAATCATTTCCTCGGAGCACCTTGGGTTTTCCATAGGAAATGTGACTCTCCCTGTAATCTTAATGTTTGTCTGGAGATAAAGGGAAGATCAGGGTGTACTGAGTAAGAAAGCATCTGATTTTAAAATAGTATCCAGGTTTTTAAAAAAAACTGCAAGAGGGTTGGAAGGCAGAGAAAAGAAGGATAAAAATCTATGGAGAAAATAATAAAGAAGTTCCAGATGTGGGGGATGGGAAGGAGAGGGGAGGAGGAGGAGGGCAGTGTGCTTGTTTTGTCGGATGTCACCCCCCTGTAGCACTAGTTACAGTGTCCAGCTGAGGTTTCCTCCAGCCCCTGGCAACATGTTTGGAGGGGAGAAGAAGGGAGAGGAGAATCGCAAGGGGAGGGGAGGCTTCTCTGCTCTTACCTTTTCTAATTCCAAAAGGTGAAACCTTAAAACTTGGATTGCTTGGATCATCTGAAAGAAAGTTGGGAGTTGTCATTTGGGGGAGGGAAGAACCCAGGTGATGGGGGGAAGGGAAACGTCAGGGCACACCTTTATTAGCCAGGATTTTAGCTCATTGTTGGATATGCTGGGAAAATTGTGATCCACTTTAACCCAAAGCATTTGCATTCCAGAACATACATACATACATACATACATACACCAACCTCCACACACATCACGGAAAGGCCATGTGGATTAGACCAGCCTGAGGCTGCAAACCTAAAGATACTTTCCTGGAAGTAAGTTCCATTGAACACAATGGGGCTTACTTTTGAATAGACATGGTTAGGATTGTGCTCTACATTTCTTAGGATTATATATATGGGTGCAATCCTAAGAAATTTATGCCTTCATAAATTTATCTTCATTGGCGTATGTTTTGGTGTGTGTGTATGGTGTATGTATATATGGTTTATGTATACACATACGTGTATGTGTGTGTGTGTGTGTGTGTGTGTTCTGGAATGCAAATGCTCTGGGTTAAAGTGGATCAAAATTACCAAAGTACGTCCAAAAATGAGCTAAACTATATTAGATCATAAATACATATGTATTCTGCTAACCTTTATCATTTTAGTTCTCTTCCAAATATATATACAGGGCCCGAACCTAATAGACACTGTTCAAGAGAGCCAGTGGTTTCTTAGTGGTTTGCTGAGATGTCCTCCCCCAGCAAAGCATACCAAAGAGCTCAGCAACCACTCACCACCCCAGCCGCTCTGGGAACAAAAAGGAAGCCCGAAAGGTGACCTGCTGCAGATGACTGGCCTCTTTTTGGCCAGTGCTGTTTCTAGCACCTTTAATATTGAAATGGGCCCCATTAGCAAAAGAATCCAGGCCCCCTTCCTGCCCCTGTGCTTGCCAGGGCTTCAAGCCAAGCAGTGGGGGTTCAAGGGTTGGCTGGAAGGAAGGGGAACCTTTGCAGCCCCCCCCCCCCCCCGCATAGTGGTGGTGGTGGTGGTGGTGGTAGTGTGGGGGGGGGGCCTCCTCCTGGTCCCAATCCTGGGTCACTTTCAGTCTGGGCCTGCTCCCCTTCCCCTGGCCAGCCATATGGGTCATGCCCCCCATAGGCTGAGCTCAGTCAGGGCCTTACCAAATTGTCCAGCTCTGGGTTGGAAGAGAAAAGTGGCTTTTCTGCCCGAACCTGAAAAAGAGGAGGGGGGACAGGGAGGGCAATCATTACAGCTTTCCAGTGCCTTGAAGCCCCTTCCCCTCCACCATCTGCCCTGTCAGGGGCAAAAAAGGGGTGAAGAGTGGCAGGCCAAATAGGTTGTGGAGAGTCTTCTTTGGGGTGGGGGGGCTTGGTGAGAGCCTTCTCTGGGTCAGGGGTAGCCACTCCTGTTCTGCTACCTCAAGGGAGACCCAAGATTTGGCTTGGCCTGGGAAGGCAGTGTAGGTTGGGGTGGGGGGTCTCTCAGAATATGTATAGGAAGGAGGGTATCAGGGAAGGGGGTCTTGAAATGTGTGGGGAAAGGTTTTCCCAGGGGGAGGGGTCTCAGGGTGTATGTGTGGGGGAAGGGGTTCTCAGGGTGTGTGTGGGAAAGGGGTCTCTTTGAGAGCATGTAGGGGGGTCTCTCAAGATGTGTGTGGGGAAGCTGTTACAGAGTATGTGTAGGGAAGGGGTTTCCCAGGGAGTGTGTGTGTGTGTGTGTGTGTGAGAGAGAGAGAGAGAGAGAGAGAAAAGGGTGTCTCAGGGAATGTGTGGGGAAGGAGTGTCTCAGGTTGTGTGGGATGGGTGGGTAAGAGGTCTTCTTGTGTGGGGAGGGAGAAAGAGGTTTCCCAGGGTGTGTGAGGGGAATGGCCCCCAGGGTGTGTATGTGGGGAATGAGTCTCCTGGTGTGTGGGGGGAAGGGGTCCCCAAGTTGTGTATGTGGGGAAGGGGTCCCCAAGGTGTGTGTTAGTGTGAGGGAAGGATCTCCTTGTGTGTGTTTAGGTGTCTCCCAAAGCGTGTGTGGGGAAAGGGTGTGTGGGGGGCAGGGGTGAAAGGTGTGGGGAGGATGCTGGACCTGCTTGGCGAAGACTGCGATGTCCTCGTTGAAGGAGTCCGAGGAACAGACGTCCCCTCCGGCCACTCCAGGCTCTCGAGGGGTGCAGGTGGCCAGTTCACACTTCTCAAAGACCAGCGCCAGCAGGGGGAAGAGGGGGTGCCTGTGGGGCAGAGAGGGGGGCAGGGGTCACTTCGTTCTGAGACCAGGCAGGGGCTTCTTGGCCCTCCCCACAGCTCCCTCCTTCTCGACCCTCTCAACCTAGGAGGTCACTCAGCCAAAACCCCACAGTTGGCGTAGCTAGAGGGGGTGTAGCAGTCAGACACAAGGGACCACCACTCAGCCCCACAAGCCTGGAAGCCACAACATGGGTCAGGCTGAAGATGCCACACTGCTTCAAGTCCTTGGGGGGCACAAGGGAGCCCGCCCCATATCTCTTCATAAGTACTGGGGCAAGGAAAGTCTCCCCTAGCCTGTGAGGGAAGGGTAGAGGGGGCAGAAGAGGGGGCAAGGAAGGCCAGCGTGCCCTGATCAGACCCACTTGCACAGGGGAGGGGCAGCCACTTAGGGGGAAAATGATCTGCCCCCTATTGTGGTCCAGGAGAATTTGGGAGGCTGAAGTCGGGGTTGCAAAGGAGAGACTCTGCCTGGTTTCCCCACTGTTTGGGCTCGACGGAATTCTGAGGCCCCGATCCTGTGCACCCCTCTTAGCCCACGGGGTTTACTCTGGAGGAGACCCTCGCAGGAGATGTGGGGAGCGCTGTAGAAACAGCCAGGCGCTGGGGTTGGGTGCGGGTCGGCAACTCCTGTCCTCCGCCAGCTCTGCTTTTAAGGGGACGCCACCTGGCTCCTTCCCCGGGAGAATTTACTCCCCCTCGGATCTACTCCTGCCTTCCTTCCTATCCATCCGAAGTTCAGGCAGTGATGCCGGGTAAGAGAGTCTCCTTGCATGGAGGTGCACAGCCGAGAGGCGGCTCCAGGCAGGCGGCCTCTTGTGCCCTGTGGGTGCCCCTGCAAGATCTCCGGGTTACTACACGGTTACTCCACTTTTACTCCCAGGTTATTACACGGTTACTCCCAGGTTATTCCCCTTTTACTCACAGGTTACTCCACTTTTACTCCCCTTTTACTCACAGGTTACTCCACGGTTACTTCCACGTTACTACACTTTTACTCCTAGGTCACTACACTTTTACTCCACTTTTATTCACAGGTTACTATCCTGTTACTCCACTTTTACTCCCAGGTTACTATACTTTTACTCACAGGTTATTATACGGTTAGTCCACTTTTACTCCCAGTTTACTACACGGTTACTCCCAGGTTACTCCCTAGTCCCCGGGATTCTCCAGGACGGAGGAGCGGGTGCTGTACCTACCCGTAGATCGCGTCCTTGTCCCTCTTCAGGGCGTCGTTGACAGCGGAGCCCATGCTGGCCGGCATGACATTGGGGTGCGGGGCGTGGGCGCCGTAGTGCTGGCTGGCGTGCAGGGGCGGCCCATGGTTCAGGTGGTGCACCGGGGGGATCGGCCTGGGCGCATGGGGGTCTCCGTACATGGACGCCGGGACCCCTACTCCGTCCATCCCGCCGTAGTGGGGCAGCTCATCGTACTGTCGGAAAGAAAGAAAGAAAGAAAGAAAGAAAGAAAGAAAGAAAGAAAGAAAGAAAGAAAGACGGAGAAAAGGAAGAGAAGGGGAGAAAAGAGAGACAGGAGAATGAAAAAGAGAAAGGGAAGAGGAGAAAAAAAAGGAAAGAATGAATAAGACAGGAAAGGAAGAGAAGAAAAGGAGAGATAGAGAAGGAAAGAGAAAAGGAGAGAGAAAAGAGAGGGAGAAGAAGGAAAGAATGAAAAGAAAGGGAATAGGAATAGAAGGAGAGAAAGAAAGAGAGAGAAAAGGAAAGAGAAAGGCCGAGAAAAGAAAGGAAGGAGGAAGGAAAAGCCGGAGAGGAGAACAAAACAGAACAACAACTCAAGTCAGAGAGAGGAGAGCGGAGCAGGCAGACAAGCCAGACTAAACAGAGCCCAACTCCAACCAGGAGCAGCCACAACAACCGAGGGGAGCCGGGCGAGCTGCGATGGGGCCGGGAAACAAAAAGTGCAGGGCTGGGGAAGGGCTGCAAGGGCTGGAAAGCCTGGCTCAGGGTTGTGTCTATGGAGAGAAAATGTAAAAATAAAAATCAAACCCTCAAAAGGCCTCTGGGAGGGAGAGGGAGAGAGAGGCTGGGAATCTGCTGCTCCTAGGAGGAGAAGGGCTACAAAAGAACCCGCAAGTGGTGTTGGGGTTTGGTTCGGGTGCAGGAGAGGAGAGGAGAGGAGAGCCAGGACGGACAAACACACATATCCGAAAGTTACCAGGAACATGGCTGGGAAAGGGTTGAAGGTGGTGCAGAGCAGAGCCAGGCAGGCAGCCGCTCAAGGAGGCTGCAGGAGCGGAGGATCAGCCTGCCTTTCCCCCGGCGGACCCCTCGCCACTGAGCAAGGGGGATCGCGCTGCTGCTGGGGAGGCTGCAGAGCAAGCAGTGCAGGGCAGAGACACGCGCACTCACACTCACTCACACACACTCACACGCGCGCGCGCACACCGACACCCGAGCCCAGCGCCGGCTCCTTCTGAGCTACTCCTGGCTGGGGTTTCGTTGCAAACAGGATCGGGGCCCGATCCGGGATCCAGGCTGGACTGGAGGAGACCTACCCTTTGCGCCATCAGGCTGCGCTCCCAGCAACTCCTGGAGGGCTCCTATATTGGAGATCCCGGTCGCCACCAGCCCCCCCAAAAAGAAACCAGGGGGAAGAGGAGAAGCAGGAAAAACAGCTTCAGGATCCCTTTGGTCCCGATCCTTCGTTGGACACTCAAAGGCTTCTCCAGCGCGCCTGGGAAAGCATCAGGATTGCCGCGATCGCAAGCAAAAAAGTAGGCAAAGCAGAGGAGAGCTGAGCAGCTCCACGAAGACTTGGGGATTCTTCTCTTCCTCTTTCTCCTTCTCTTCTTTTCCCCCCGCACTCTTCCTTATTTCCTTTTTTTCTTCTTTCTCTTTTTCTTTTTTTTCCTTTTACGCACACAAACAAAAAAAAATTATAGATTTTTTTAAAAAAAGAAAAGCTTAAGAAGTCATCATCAGCATCAGCAGCCCCCGAGTGGGGCAGCCCCCCAAGCGCAGGTCAGGCTCAGGCAGCCACATGCAACCCAACTGTCGCGTCTCATGGCTTTTGGGCGCTCCAGCTGTCAATCAAAGCCCTGGAATGTCAAGGTAGTGATGGTGAGGAGGAGGAGGAGGATGGTGAGGATGGTGAGGATGAAGAATTGGGATCCCTGCAAGCCGGGTTTGTTCTCCTCCTGCGGGTTTGTCTTTTTGGGGGGGAGGGGTGCCCAGAGTGGGTCTGATCTGCTGCCCCCGGTGGGTCTGGAGCCTCCTCGGAGATGAGTGAGTGTCAGTAAGTGTTGGCAGGTTGGCTGCCGGCTGGCTTATAGTAGGGGCTCCGTTTTGCAGCGCTGAGCGGCGGGAGAAGGCAATGACGGCACCCGGAAGTAGTGGTGGCCATAGCCAGTCCTACTACAGAGATACTCACAGGAGGGGAGAGAGAGGGGAGAGGCAGGGAGAGCAGCAGCAGCAGCCTCTCCCGTGCAATCAGGGCTCTTTCCACTCCACACTGGGGAGGGGGGCTCTACACAGTGGAGTAGCTACAAGGGGGCTCCCTCCTGAGCCATTCAGGGCTGGGGTGCAACATGGAGAAAAGAGACTCCCCACCAAACTCAAGTGCTGAGACCCCCCCTTGCTACGCCACCACACAGCACTACCTTTCCTAATGGGGGAGGGGGGAAGGAAAGAGGGGGGGTAAGGAGAGGGGATGGAGGAAGCCAGCATGAACCCCACTGGAGCCCCCACCCTTTGGATCCCCACCCCTCTCTTCTTCTTAGGGGGCTCTGGAAGTTGCTCTGCACAAAGTCCTGGCTAGGATCTCTCTCTCTCTTTGAGCCCTACGACTGCAATCCTAAAGATACTTTCCTGGGAGTAAGACCCATGGAACACAATGGGGCTTACTTTTGAGTAGACATGGTTAGGATTGTGCTAAGGCTGCAATCCTAACGACACTTTCCTGGAAGTAAGACCCATGGAACACAATGGGGCTTTCTTCTGAGTAGACATGCTTAGAATTGCACAATTTGAAACTTTTCCTTTCCCAAGTCTCTGCCTGTCTACTCAGAAGTAAGTCTCACTCTACTCAATGGATCTTACTCTCCTGGCTAGGATGACAGCCACACTTTCGCCTTTTCGTTGTTGCTACAGCTAAAAAAAAAGCCCAATCCTATCCCTTCCTTTCTTGGGAGTAAGCCCCACTGACATCAGTGAGACTTAGTTCTGAGTAGACATGTCTGATGCTCAAGGAAAAAAAAAATAAACTCATCCTATTTGGCAAGGAGCGATCGCTTCCCTCCACCACGTTGAATGGGGTCTGGGGAAGAAAAGGGGGCTGTGAGTAAGAAAACCCTTGTGGGTCTGGGAAACAAAGTCGCCACCCATAATAATAATAATAATAATAATAATAATAATAATAATAATAATAATAATAATAATAATAATAATTTCGGGCTTTTCTGCTCTTGCACACTTTTTGTGGAACTTTGTGCCCAACGCTTTTTTCCCCCGAGCTTTGTTAGGGCCCGATTCTGGCCGTGTCTACTCAGAAGTCAGCTCCATGATAGGCTTACTCTTAAGTAAATGTGAATCCTTGATTAGAATCTAATCCTGAGCGATCCTTTTCCCAAGGATGGACTGAACTTTGGAAGACGGACATACACACTAACACACAAACACACACACTTTCTCTTCCCCCCCCCCGCTTTCTCACGCACACACGTTGCTACTACCACGTTAATGTCGGTGTGTCCAATCACTTAGCTGCAGCTCCAACAGGCCTTACCTCCGAGCAGTCAATTACCGAGGCTCCCCGAGATCATCAATCATGGGGACTGCTTGAAGTCTGGGGGAGGAGCTGCTCAGAGTATTGATTGCTGCACTTTGGTGCTCCCCCTCCTCCTCTTCCTCCTCCTCCTCTTCCTCCCTCCCTCTCTCCAGTCCCTGCTCCCTGCACTTAAAATCTATCCCCTTCCTAGTGGGTTTTCTCCCTGGCCTGGCACTGATCTGGCTGGAAAAAAGTCTGCTCAGAGTTGGAGAGAAGAGTCCTGGGGGGTTTTGGAGGTGGCGGGAGTAGAGGCAGCCCTCTTCCTTCCAGCTTGGTTGACTCTGTAGGGGCTCCAGAGGTCAATCCAGCCCCCCACCCCCAATGATGAGTGATTGAGGAGCTGTGATGATGAGAGTGATCACCGCAGCAATTAAAGGGGTTGATTAAAGCAGAAGTGGGGGGTCTGCGGGGCAGCAGATCAGATCAGAGGGGTTGCCTGGACAAGGGGTTGACCCTCCAAGGCAAAAGAGGAGGAAAGAGGGTCGCTCAGGCTTGGAGCCCCTCTGAAAGTTCAGCTGCCAGACCCAGCCTTCTTCTTCTTCCTCTCTCTCTCTCTCTCTCTCTCTCTCTCTCTCCCCCCCCCCCCCCAGGATCTTTCCTTCCAAGGAGCAAAGCGATCCTTAAGACAACACCTCTGAAACAAACCTCTTCAAGACTGAAAGGTGAGTGGATCTCATTCAAGCCGCGGTGACAGACACGATCACGGGAGTATCTACTCAGAAGTAAGCCCCATTGTGTTCAATGGGGCTTACTCTCTGAAAAGTGCGGCTCAGGATTGCATCTAAACCGCACTTTCCTGCGAACAAATCCCATTGCCAATCATGGACTTACTTTTATCATGGGACTTCCCGCTATCATAGGACTCGCTTACTCAGAAGTAAGCCCCATTGTGTTTAATGCGGCTTACTCTCTGAAAAGTGCGACTAAAATGGTACTTTCCTGGGAACAAATCCCACTGACTATCATGGGACTTGCTTCTATCATGGGGCTTGCTTATTCAAAAGTAATCCCACTAAGGGGCTTAAAGTACAACCCTAAGCATGTCTACTCAGAAGTAAGTCCCATTGTGTTCAATAGCACTTAATCCCAGAAAAGTGTATTTAGGATTGAAAAGTGCGACTGGGATTGCATTTTAACCGCATTTTCCTGGGAACAAATCCCATAGGACTTGCATCTATCATGGGACTTGCTTACTCAGAAGTAAACCCCTTTGTGTATAGTCGGGCTTACTCTGAAAAGTGCCACAGGGATTGCATCTAAACCGCACTTTCATGGGACCAAATCCCATAGACTATCATGGGATTTGCTTGTGAGTTGCCATGCATAGGATCGGGGCCCCAAGCCGGCTCCTTTTGGTAAAGGTCGTCTTTGGGGTGGAGGGGGAGACAGAGGGTTTCCCCCCCCCCGTCCCAATGGGGCAGGCAGACCTAGACATTCATGGCCATGAATCCTGGGTTAATCCTGCGGGTGCCCTGAGACCCCAGAACAGGAGGTTATGCAAATCCCTTCCTCTCTTGCAGCTGGATCGCCTTAAAAGAGATCTATGGGGCTGCCCCCCTTCCCAAAATGTCACTTTCCTAAATTCCTGGCTTGCTTGGAGGGCAGGCAACCCCATCCTGCCCCCACCCCCTTGCAAACCATTTCCTAACCAGAGTAGCCAAACTCCATCTAGAGATCCTAGAGATATTGAGTGCAATCCTAACCCTACTTACTCAGAAGTAAATCCCATTATATTCAATGGGGCTTACTCCCAGGAAAGGGTATTTAGGATTGCAGACTTTGTGTGTTTTGGGATAAATTGTGGGTTTAAAAAATCCGATTCCATCGCAGGCTTTCTTGTGCATCACAAAGGCTGCAATCCTGTCCACACTTTCCTGGGAGTAAGCCTTATTGACTTCAGTGGGACTTACTTCTGAACAGACAAGCGTGAATGGTGCCCTGAAGCTGAAATCCTATCCACATTTTCCTGTAATCCTAAAGACACTTTCCAGGGAGTAAGACCAATTGAACACAATGGGGCTTACTTCTGTGTAGATATGATTAGGATTGTGCTCCAACCGAACTCTATGAGACTCACTTTTCGGTAGCAATGCACAGGACTGGTTCTAAGGCTGCAATCCGAACCACACTTTTCTGGGAGTAAATACTATTGAACACAGTGGGGCTTACTTTTGAGTAGACATGCTTAGGATTGCACTGTGAGACTGAAATCTTATGGACACTTTCCTGGGAATAAAACATTGTGAATTTTATGAGACTTACCTATAAGTAGACATACAAAAAACTAGGGTCTAAGAGTACAATCTTATGCATCTTATCTTATTAAGAAGATCTTATGTATCTCATCTTCATAGGCTTCAATTCTATCCACATTTTCCTGGAAGTAAGACCCATTGAACACAGTGAGAGTTACTTCTGAGTAGACATGCATAGGGTTGGACTCCAAGAATACATAAAATCTTATGCATCTTTCCTGCGAATAATCTTCATTAAATCCAATAAGGCTGAGGCTTCAACACTATCCACTTTTCCTAACCCCATTGAACACAATGAGAGTTACTTCTGAGTAGACACGCATATGGTTGGGCTCTAATCTTATGGGTCTTTCCTGCGAGTAAGTTTCATTAAATCCGATGAGGCTGAGACTTCAATCCTATCCACATTTTCCTTGAAGTAAGCCCCATTGAACACAATGAGAGTGAGTAGACATATAAAGGATTTGGGTATCAATTCTGGGAAGATATGCATAGGATTGGGATCTCAAATTTGCAATTAATTCACACTTTCCTGGGATACGGCCTCACTGAACTGGATGGGACCGACTCCTGAGTAGACGCGCCTATGATTGGGTTGTAAGGCTAGCATTTCGGATGGGAAGAAAGTTTCTGATTTGGGTCTCAAGCCCCTCTCCTTCTCCAATATCCCCCCAAATTCAAGGGGGATTGGATTCTGGAGAAGACACTTGGAAGTGGATGATCTGTCCAAATAGTGTCTGCCAGGATTAAATAACCTTGGGGGAAAAAATCCTACAAACTAAAGAGCATGTTGGCCACCCTAAACAGTGCCTCTTTTATTTCTGGGGGTGCTTAAACCCCTTTGGAAGAAGGAAAACCCTGGTAAGTTTTACTCAAAGTTCTCAAGGAAAAACAGATTAAATTTAAAAAAAACTAAATTCCCTATAATTGATTGCAGGGAATTTATTCTTTCCATTGCGCTCTCAGGTAATCCGGTGCAGATCGAGAGTAAAAAAAGAGATGTTGTGGATGGTGGCGTAGCTAGAGGGGGTCGGAGTAGTCAGTTTTGGAAGGGGTTCAAGGGGTCCCTCCCTCCTCCAGGCAGGGAGCGGAATAGGACTGGTTCCTAAGGAGGGAAGAGGCCTCTCCAAAAGTGGCTGCTTCCCCCTGTAGCTATGCCACCAGAGAGATCTAGATTTTTGGGGGGGGGGGGGGGAGTAAGGCAGAAGAACTGAATTTCCAGGGTGCAAATTTCCTGGGTTGCCTCCTAAGTAAATCAAGGATACTTCTCCAAAGGGGCTGGAGCTGGGGCAGGATTAGATCTGGTGGTGTCAAATGGGGGTCAGGAGGGGGAGGAGGAGCTGTCCAGCTGTGGGGGGAATCATTAGGGGTGGGGGATCCATTTCAAGGCTGGGATCCCTTGATCTCGGTGTGTCAGAACAATGTCCACCCTACAAGGAAGAAGGGATCCCCCAGAAAAGAGAAGGGCAGGAGGGGAGGCAGGGACCCCACACCCTCTTTTCCCCTCAAGCCCCGTTTCCTGCCTTGATCTCCGCTCTGTTTACTCAAGGTTTCCACCAGTGTGTAAAGTCCTCGCAGCCCATCTGCTCGGACTACATTCGCGTGCTTGAAATCCTCTTACTATTTGTTCCAAGAATCGACGGACAAATAACTCCGGGCCCTAATCCTGTTGGTAACTTACTCCGAGTAGTTGTCAGGGCTGAGTTTTTTCTGGATCCAGGATCTTTTCTGGATGGGGATCGCTGCATCTATTTCATCCTCAGGAAAAACGATGATGGATTTAAATGTGAGTTGATTTTAGGACATTTAAAAGCCTCGGGAATATCTTGTGAGAACTACTCCTTTACTACCCGATCTTATTAATAAATCCGATCCCATCCTTTTACTATCCTATCTTATTAATAAATCAAATCCTTTTAGTCTTTTACAGTCAATGGGGCTTACTCCTAGGTAAGTATGAATAGGATTGCAGCTTTAGAGCCCAATTCTTTGTCTACTCAAAAAAAGTCTGAGTTGAATGGGATTAAGAGCACAATCGTAACCATGTCTACTCAAAAGTAAGCCCCATTGTATTCAGTGGGTCTTACACCCAGGAAACTTTCTTTAGGTTTACAGATAATTATGTGCATGTGATTGCAGCTTCACAGCCGAACCCTATATATGTGTCTACTCAGAAGTAAATCCCTATTGAGTTCAATGCCTTTAAAAGCACAATCGTAACCATGTCTACTCAAAAGTAAGCCCCATTGTATTCAGTGGGTCTGACACCCAGGAAACTTTCTTTAGGATTACAGATAATTATGTGCATATGATTGCAGCGTCACAGCCCAATCTTATATGTGTGTCTACTCAGAAGTAAATCCCTATTGAGTTCAATGCCTTTAAAAGCACAATCGTAACCATGTCTACTCAAAAAGTGAGCCCCATATTTCCAATGGGTCTTACTCCCAGGAAATTGTACTTAAGATTGCAACTTTACAATTTTGTGCATAGGATTGCAGCTTCACCGCTTAATCTTATATGTGTGTCTACTCAGAAGTAAATCCCTGTTGAGTTCAATGCGTTTAAAAGCACAATGCTAACCACATCTACTCAAAAGTAAGCCCCATTGTGTTCAGTGGGTCTTACAGGAAAGTGTCTTTAGGATCGCAGCCGAATTCCCGACAAAGTATGCAAAGGATTGCAACCTTAAAGCACAATCTTAGGCGCGTCTACTCAGAAGTAAGTCTTGCTTGAGTTACTCCCACGAAAGTATGTGTAGGATCGCAACCTTACGTACTAAAGAGAGAAAACACACAGGCTGCAAAATCATCTCATTAGAATTTTCTTATTAAAATTCTAAAAATATTTCATTTTCTGTATTAATCGGAAGGGTTAGATATTTTAAGACAATAAAAAATAAAATTATATTCTACAAATCCTAAAATATTACTATTTGCAGCCCATTTAACCCAAAATATTTGCCTGTGATTGCCGGGGATTATAAAAGAAATTCATCCTGCAATTCTTAGGATTACAATAATTTTAGCTGCGATTCTTTAGGATCTGCAATTCTTTAGGATTACAATAATTTTAGTTTAGTCTTAAGTTTTTGTTATATATAAGAGTAGTAGTATTTTGTTTTTCCTTCTTTTTTTTCTTTCACCCTCTATTCTTCCCAGCCAAATTGGTATATATCTGGAGAACCCCCCAAATGAATGAAGAGGTGCCTTGACTCTGGAACAAGGGCAACCGTCTTGGAGTGAGTGTCTTGCTCTTTCGACTTCCCTCTCTTTTAATCTTTCCTCCCTTTTTAGAGTGATCTCTGATTTCCTCCTCCAGTGATGCTTTCCTTCCATCAGGGTGCGGTGGCGTAGCTAGAGGGGGGCGCAGCAGTGGGTTTTAGAGGGAGTATGCAAGGGACCCCATCCCATCGGAGCCATATGGCTCCGTACCCGCCCCCCCCCAGGGTGGAATGGCTCCGATGGGGAGGGGTCCTTTGCCTACTCCCTCTAAACCCACTTCTGCGCCCCCTTCTAGCTACGCCACTGTCTTGCTGAACTTGCCCTGACCTCCTACTGGGAGACTGAGATCTTGGAAAGTTGTATAGGAGGGGGATCCCATAAATCCTCCCCCCTCCCCAGTTAGCTCCCCCTCAAAATAAACATGCACTGGGGGCCCTTTCTTCCCTTGCAAGCCCCCCAACCCCTCCAAGAATGAGCAGGCACTTGTGGAGCTGGGATCTGGCTCTTTCCTCCCAGTTTCCCCATAGATCCCACTTATCTGGAGCCTATAGACAGCCCTCTAGCGCTATCTGGCGGGGGTCCAACTCTGCCTGCCTCTTTCCTTCCATATCTCATGGCCCCATAGAAAGAGATGCTGTGCAGGCTTCCAAACAGAGATCGCCCTATAGAATTGAGGTGGGTGGGGAGGAAGGGCCCCCAGGAGACCTTTCCAACAGCGACCCTATAAGCAGAGAATAAAAACCTTTTTTCTAGGTGGCGTAGCTAGAGGGGGGTGGAACAATCACTCTTAAAGGGAGTCTCATACCTTAGGAACCATTCCAGACAGGAGATTAAGATCACAATGCTAAGCATGTCTACTCAGGAGTAAATTCTATTATGTTCAATTGTGCTTGCTCCCAGAAAATGCAGCCTGATGCTCCTCTAAAGAAGAGGGTCCCTTTGCCTCTTTCCTCCAAAACTGACTTCTCCGCCCCCCCCCAGCTACGCCACCATCCAGAACACGTCCTCTGTTTGAGAAGATCTGCACTGCCTTAATGTGAAGAATAAATTCCTTGAAATTAATTATAGGGAATATAGTTTTAAATATAGTTCAGTAGTAGTGTCTTAGGCGACTTAGAACACAAGCCTAAGCCTGTCTACTCAAAAGTAAGCCCCATTGTGTTCAGTGGGTCTTACTCAAAGGAAAGCGTCTTTAGGGGTGCAGCTTTACATTTAAATTAATTAATAGCAATAGTGTTAATTGTAAGAACACTACTAATAGTAATATAATAGTTACCGTAATAACAATAGTAATAGTAATATTACTTAGGCTGCAATCCTAAAGAATTAATCCTAGAGACCCCAAGCTCATTGTAAACTGTTATTAAATTACTAATATTACTGAAAATGTTACTCTTAGGCTGCAATCCTAAAGACACTTTCCTAGGAGTAAGACCTCTTCAAAACAATCGGGCTTACTTTTGAGTAGACATGGTTAGGATTGTGCTCTTAGCCAGCAATTCTTTGAACACAATGAGGCTTACTCTTAAGTATACATGCTTAGGATTGGGCTGTAATAATATAAGAACACAATCCTAACCATGTCTACTCAGAAGTAAGCCCTGATGTGTTCAATGGGTTTCACTCCCAGGAAAGTGTCTTTAGGATTGCAGAAGAGTATTATTTATTTTTTTTAGTAATATTAGGCTGGAATCCTAAAGACACTTTCCTGGGAGTAAGACCATTGAACACTGTGGGTCTTACTTTTGAGTAGACCTGGTTAGGTTATTATTTAATATCCGTTTGCAATGTGCTTGGGGTCTCCAGGATTAATTCCTCCAGTAATCGTGATTATAGCTAGTGCTATTACTGTAACTAGTATTGTATACTGTATATTGTATACTGTACTGATACTGTAACTAGTATTGGTTGATAACATTAGTAATAAATAGTAATAGTGTTTAACCACATGAAATCAACGCAAGAGTGTTTTTTAGCTTTTATTTTGTGATGTCCTATTTTTTTAGGGTGTTCTGAACATGGGGGTGCCTTTTTGGGTTTGTGACATGTGATCACCCTGTGTGCAAGCACCACAATCCAGGCTAGGATGGCTTTTGGAAGGATTCTGGAGGGGAGGCTCTGCCTCACCTGCCTTCCCACCCACCCTATTCCTCCCTTGCAGTCAGGGGATGCAGGGGACAGGATCCTAGGCTCTTGATCCAGCCCCTGGGGAAGGGGCCTGATCCACCTGCTTCCTTTCCAAGCCAGCAAGTCCTCCAGACGTGGGGATTTGGAGACCTGAAGGGCAGGACAAAAATGTAGGACACCCAAGAAAAATGTAGGACCAGACAAAATAAAAACTAAAAACACGCATTTTGCTTTCATGTGGTTAATTTCAACACTAAGAGCCCAATCCTACTCAGAAGTCAACGCCATTATAGTCAATGGGGCTTACTCCCAGGAAGTGTGGCTAGGATGGCACAATATGTTATTATTAAATTTAAATTGTTTACATTGAATTTATTAATTGCAAGAAGGCCACGTTGCCCATCGCTCTCTTGGACTGGGAAGCAGGGATCGGGTCATCCTGACCTGATTGCAAGAAGGGATCCAACCTCATAAATTAGGGTGACCTGATGATGTAATCGCAGAACCCCCAAAATGTAGGATACCCCAGAAAAATGTAGGACATGAGCAAATAAAAGTTAAATACAATATAAAACTTTCATGTGGTTAATTTTAAACACTAAGAGCACAGTTCTAACTATGTCTACTCAAATGTCTATTCCATTGTGTTCCAAGAGTCTCACTCCCAGGAAAGTGTCTTTACAACTGCAGCCTTAGAGCACATTCTTAACCATGTCTACTCAAAAGTAAGCCCCATTGTGTTCCATGGGCCGTAGGCTGCAATCCTAAAGACACTTTCTTGGGAATAAGACCCATGGAACACAATGGGGCTTACTTCTGAGTAGACATGCTTAGGACGGCACAATTTGAAACTATGCCATTTATTAATTCCAAGAAGGCTACATGTTGCCTGCTCACATGCAAAAGGAGGACAAATAATTTTTTTCCTGGACACAAGGCTATAAAAGAGGTATGTTTTTCTAAAAGGGAATATGTGGGTCATCCTGGAAGCAGGGATCGTGTCCTCCTTGTTAGAAGGGATAGAGCCCCATCCTTGGAATGGGGTCCTGCTCATGGGAATCCCCAAATAAAATATGGATTAAAACATGAGGGAAGGGAGGGGGTCTCCAAATGATCCCCCCACCTGGATGTCGATTATTTGCGACCTGGGAGTCGATTTTATTCCTTTTCTTGCAAATCCCGACGTGCCTTGATGTTGTCAACACTGTCACAACTGTCAGGCTCATTGCGGTGCATTTGTGAGTGGCTCATTTGCATCACACCCCCTTCCAGTTGGCCTCTCTCTCCCCCCAGCCCAAACCCCATCTCGAGGGGGGAAAAACAAAAAAAGTCAATTTCTTTTTTATTTTTGCAGATTTTTTTATTTTTTCCAATTTTTTTTGCAACCCACACCATCAAGCCCCCCACCCCACAACACCCCCATAGGGAGCATTCCTTCCTACCCCCCACCCCGACCCCCACCTAACTTACAAACAGGAGTCGCTTTTTGCTTTCCTGTCCGAATTAAGAGCAAAAAAAAAAAAAAACTTCAACCCGTTTTCATGGTTAAAATTCGGATCCACGTTGAATGATGGCCGGTGGCGTAGCTAGAGGGGGTCACAGCACTCAGTTTTTCAGGGAGCATCAAGGGGTCCCTCTCCATCCCCTTCGCAGTTTTAGGGGGAGAAGCAATACAGCCAGATGCGTCTTGCACCCTGCAGGTGATGCTCCCTGCAAAACTGAGTGGTTTGCCCCCTTCTGGCTATGCCACTGGTGGGGTCCTGGGTGGAGGATTTGGGGGGCGCCCCCATTATTTTTGGAGGCTCAACCCAGCCTGGAAATGGGATCCTTCGTCTAATTTCGATCTTTCAATGAATTTCAAAGCAAAGGACATTTTTCTGAGGTGTGGAAGGGAGAAAAGCGCAATCCTGGGGCTGTCTACCCAGAAGTAAGCCTGATTTAATTCATTGGGACCAAGAGCACAATCCTAACCATGTCTATTCAAAACCAAGCCCCATTGTGTTCAATGGGACTTACTCCCAGGAAAGTGTCTTTTGTTTCTTTAGTGTCCCAGGAAAGTGTCTCTATCCACATTACTTTGGGAATAACTTCCGATTTACTCCCTATTACTTAGGGAGTAAGTCCCATTTACTCAAAAGGGGCTTGCTTCTGAGTAGGATCGGGCTGTTTCTTTCTGGTGTAGATCTGGAGGTAGTGGATGGAGGAAGGAGGTGGGCAGGGGAGGCAAACTCTGTCGGTGCCTCCCCAAAGCTCCAGGGTTGTAAGGAACCCCTTTTCAAAGCCCTGCGGGGGGAGTTCCTTGGAACCAGAGGAGCACATTTACTCCAGAGTAAACCTGTCCCGCTTTCGGCTCCAGGAAAGCGAATCCAAGCCCGATTCACTGCCTGGTTGTGTTTTTCATGTCTCCATCAGGAAGCTGCACCGGTGGCGTAGCTAGAGGGGGTTCGGAGCAGTCAGTCTTGGAGGGAGCATGCAAGGGCCGCCCCCCCCTTCAGAGTCCTCCAGGGTGACCAGATGTCATAACCGTAAGAGAGGAAAAAATGTGGGACACCCAAGAAAAATGAAAATATAAGCTGAATGAATCTCTCTCTCTCACTCTCTATCTCCATCCATCTGCATCTCACATATTCATCCATCCCTTCTGTCTCTATCTGTCCGTCTGTCTATTCCTCCTTTCCATATTTATCCATCCCATCCCTTCTGTCTCTCTCTTCCATATTTATCCTTCCCTTGTCTGTCTTTCCCTTCCATATTCATCCATGCATCCATCCCTTCTCTCTCTCTTTCTCTCTCTCTCTATTCCTCCCTTCCATATTCATCCATCTCCTCTTCTCTTTCTCTCTCGTTATTCCTCCCTCTACATTCATCCATCCTATCTGCCCGCCCTTATCTATCTATCTATCTATCTATCTATCTATCTATCTATCTATCTATCTATCTATCTATCTATCTATCTACTCCTCCCTTCCATATTCTTTCATCCCCCTTCTCTCTCAATCATGTGGTTAATTTAAACACTCTGTTACTCATTTCTTTTAATAAGTAATAAGTACATAGAATTTATTAATTACAAGAGGGCTACATGCTGCCCGCTAACAAGGAAAAGGAAGACAATGAAGATGTTTTATTTTTTTCAGGACAGGAGGCTAAACAAGAGGACAGATGGGTCATCCTGCACTCCAGGAGGGGGAGGCATCAGGTGTTGGGGGGTGCAAGAAGAAACAGGGCAGGGGAGGAGTGGGATTCTCTGCCAGACACCCCCCTTTGCCTCCTATGAAGCATGTGTGGGGGGGGGGTGAGAAGAAGTCTCAGCATCACCTGGTGCAAATATCACCATAGATGGTCCAGCTTCCCCCCAAACCCCACCCCTAAAAAAAAGAAAAAAGAAAAAAATGAATAAAGATCCTGGAAACAAAATCAGGTCCTGAAGCATTTTTTTTCAGTGTTTTGAAGAGAGGGGACTGGCCCTCCTCCTCTTCCTCCTCCTCCAGCCAGGGCCACCCTTGTGTCCCCACTTAGGAAGCATTGAACATCACTACCAGCTTTACCTTTGTGTGGTGGTGTAGCTAGAGGGGGTGCAAAGCTCTAGGTTTTACAGGGAGCCTCATTGCAGCATGCAAGGGGTCCATCTCCCTCTCCATTCTGGGCAGAGGCAACAAAACTGAGGATCCCTGCAAAATGTGGTGCTTTGCACCCCTTTTAGCTACATTAGGGGGTCAAATCATCATCATCATCATCATCATCATCATCATCATCATTGAAGAAGCCTTTGAAATGCCTGAAACATAAAAGAAAGCTGCAAGATGGAAGAGAACTTCCCAATTTGAGTGGAGGTGGGAACAGTTTGGGGGGCTTTGGCTGGCATCCCATTCCCCATTTCTCTCTCCTTCCCTCCCAACACAAGATAGAATTTAATTCCCCCCATAAAACCCGCCTGACCTTGATTCTAACCTGTATGAATCCCTCATTTCCCCCATGACTTTGTGTCAGGCTTGCAAGAGGTCAGTGTCCTCCTTCACCTCTCCCAGGGCAGGAGTCAGCAGCATTTCCAGGGAATCAATGTGCCACTAAGGGAAATCAATGCACATTTTATGATCCCTGCCAAACACCAGCACCCAGTGGCAAGCAGGCAGCCAGGCCTCCTCCAGAGGTGGGAAATCTGCTGGGTGCAGAGACCTGCTGTGGGTCCCCACATTATATGCAAGGGTGGCCACCATGCCACCCAAACCCAGCACAGGTTTACTTGGATGTGGAATTGAATGAGACTTATTTACTCTAAAGTAACCATCTTGCAAGCCTTTTTGAGCATGGACTTTTTTTCAGAACCTCCTGTTGCCTCTGGTGTGAAGTCGTAAAGACCCACTCCTGTGAAAACACTTATGAATTCACTCTTGTGAAAATAACCGTGTCCAGGCGCAATACAGCTCACTTTTTTTGAAGTGAGTTTTCTTTTTTTCCCCATGGGATGAAGGCCCCCCATTTTGTCATGTGCCAGGCAATCCCCCCTGCCTTCCTCAACAGGTCCCCCCTAAACAATTTCCTGTTCATGCTGCAAGCCCTGCTGTGCCAATTGCCTGCTTTCAGAAATCAAGAAATCAAGTCATATGGACAAAGCATAACTATAAAGACAAAGCATAACTGGTATATGTCCTCTTTTTCCAGGACATGTGTCCTGGAAATTTTTTTCTTGCTCTCCTTTTCCGTGTGAGTAGACAGTATGTAGCCTTCTTGTAATAGTAATTTATATGCAATAGTTTAAAATTTAATATTTAGTATAGTGTGTAAATTAAGCACATGAAATTATCTGAATGTAATTGTTTAAAATTTAATAATAAGCCATATAGTGTTTAAATAAAAGCAATAAGTATGAGTGTTTTTAGCTTTTATATGATCATGCCCTATATTTTTCTTAGATGTCCTACATTTCAGGAGGGCCTTGTCCTCTTTTCTGGTTATGCCAACTGGTCACCCTCCTCTCCACTTACTTAGGAGAGGGACTGCAGTCCAGTGCAAAGTCTCTCCCCTCTCCCAGTAAGGCAAAGGTGTTTTACAGCCTTGCCACCTTACTAATGATGCCTGATCATTAAGGCAGGGTGGTGTCCTTAGATAAAAATTCACGTGGGGAAAAAGATCCAATCACCCAACCTTGAATTAACCTTCCCCTTTCATTAAACATCTCATGACAGCCTCAAGGCGCAGGTTTCGGTTTTTATTTGGCCTGTAAGGTATGCAATCCTAAATGAGGCTGGCACAACTCACAGGTCCCATCATGATGTATGGAGGCAAGCATATGTCTGTGCACTGGCCTAACCCTCTCCTAGGAGTGGCACAGAATTGTCTTATGGCACTTTTGTGACACCCCCAGGTCAACACAGGATATTTGCTGGGGCTTAGGCTGGCCTAAATAGGGGTTAGCCAAAAGGTGGACCAGAAATTTGATCCTATAACTATAGCAAGCAGAAATCCCCCTACCATATTTCCAATGGCAAACAAAACAAGCCAACAGCTCTGAAGAATGATTGGGAACTCTCACATTTGCTGCTATCTGCTGGTGTTAGTCAGAACTGAGAATCCTGGCAACCCTGTTACCTCGGTGGGATAATGAATACGGATTGGGAACTTTTTCCTGCTACCTATAAACATATGTTTCATTCCCCCCCCCCCTCTGTAGTTAAATTATTCACTGATTCCCTCTTCTCATTATGTGATTCTTTTCCATAAAGTTTCAACCTGGTATTTTGCTTGGCACGGATTCATCAGAGAAGAAGCAATGAGAGGATGCCAGATTAAAACAACAACAAAACTCCTGGTTGTGTGTGTGTGTGTGGAGGAGGGGGGGGGGGGCGGTGATCAGATAAATCTCTGATTTCTCAATGGAAACAAGGAACCATGTATAATCAAAACAGTATAATCAGTTTCTCAGAGAGTGATGTTATGGTGGTTATAATAGTCTGCTGATTGGAAAAGGGGGAATTGTTTTTGTGTAGGGGGTGCATGTGTGCATGAATGTATTTTCTTCCATTTTTGAGTAAATATATTTACTCCAATCCAATGTGCCATCAAATCTAATGCGCGTCCCAATTTTAAAAGGCTTGAGATTAAAAAATGTTTACTGGCGATTGTAATGCACAGCTGCAAAGCAGGTGTAAAAATTAAATTTTATCGCATACAACAATGAGTTATATGACAATAATATACGACAATGGCATTATGGAATGATTTTTCGCTCTACTTTATATAACAATGGGTTTGTGTTTCATTTTTTATTATACTATAGTAAACTGTTACACTAAATACTGATCTACAACCAAAATACTTTATGTACTAAAATCTAACGTGCCATTGAATCTAATGTGCACCCTGATTTTGGAGACTAAATTCAGCTGAAAAAAAGGTGTGCATTGTATTTGAGTAAACACAGTAAGTTGCACAGTTTGTAGAAAGCTAGCCTTCTACCAGTGCCTTGCAATGCAGTCTCAAGCACCTATCTTCAACGCTTGGAAACATAACTAATTTATTTAAGTGACAATTGCTTCCATATCATGGGTGTGCAAGAGGCATACATTGCATGTGCACAATAAAACACTGCACGCAGGCTGCCTGCGTCCCTCTTCAGCCATTGGAGCAACAACAGTTTTATTTGTTCCAGGCTTACTCTGATCAGACCCTTTCTGAGATGCACCTAAAGAAAACTCAGAAGGTGAGCACAGTGGCCATTCTCATGCATTCTTCAGTGTGGCATAGAGGTGATGGTCACACATTGCACGCTGAAGATCCCAGGTTGCATTCCAGGTGTGGCTAGTATTTTTGCTTCTCCCCCCTCCATCAAAACTCCTTTAGTAGGTGATATTGCTGAGCTGGATGGATCAATGATCTGATTCAATATAAGGGAGATTCATCTATTCCGTGCATGGTTGGCTGGTTGCTCATAATACCTGCAGCAACCCAGTTTTGCTGCTCACATCATTTACTTCTATGCAACCTCTTTGCTTGGGTGATGTCCAAAGACATACAGACATTCTGCTAAATAGAGGTATCGTTTTCATTTTTTTTTGTTAGCCGGAAATGGACACGAGATATACAGCAAATTCCGGGAATGAGCTTCCACTAAATAAAATGTGAATGGTGATGAAAAAGGAAGCATGCCTGTAAGATGTTTGAGTGTGCAATATATTTTTTAAAATAGATATTTCATTCATGCCTACACCACCCCTGCCAAGCAGGCTACCACATTTTCCCATTTTATGGATGGGAACACTGAGGCTGCAATCCATCAATGATTCTCAACTTTTTTAGTACCGGGACTC
Organism: Cryptoblepharus egeriae; assembly: GCA_030015325.1. NCBI lineage: Eukaryota > Metazoa > Chordata > Lepidosauria > Squamata > Scincidae > Cryptoblepharus > Cryptoblepharus egeriae. Next base: position 7,632,521 of record JAREYC010000001.1, read on the forward strand.
ACTTTTTGGAATGACAGTCTGTCGGGGACCCACCTGAAGTGATGGTATTAACTTCAGAGTGATCAAGCAGAAACTAAAAAAACACTCATATGACAAAATCAAACCAAATTAAGTAAATCAAAAGTTTATAAGTTTAAATTTAATTACAATAAAGAAGAATCCTCCTATCCTTTCCAAGCAGACGTTGACCTTTTTTAAAAGTTCCCAAACATCCCACATCATATCCACACTTACCAGGGAGTAACCTCCATTGACTTTCATTGTTAAAAGTCCAGGAATAATTATATTTTAACTCAGTGACTCATCAGTAAATGAGTTCCATGACTGACCTACCTTATAGGGCTGTTGTGTGGGCAACTTTATTCAGTACTGAACAGAATAATAAATGTTCCATTGATTTTAATAGCGTAGGATTCCAGTCTGTGACATGCTGTGTACGGTTAAATGCTATATTAATGATAAATGGTAAATTCAGTCATCATTAGGTATACAATAATGTCAATGTATTTAATTTAGAAGACATGCAAATTTATTACAATAGTCTATAAATTCATATACAGTTATGAATAACAGTTGTGCTAACCACTAGTGGTGTCACTAGGGTTTGTGTCATCTGGTGTAGGAGGGAGCACAACACTGCATCATGGACATCCACCCATGCACTGAGTGGGTCAATGCCATGGGCGGTGGGTGTGGTGATGCTCCATCACTCTGCCCCCTGCTGGTTTTTTTGGCTATAACTTTTGATTGAATAGAGCTATTTCAATGTAAATGTGTAACATTTACAAAGTTGCAGCTAAACCAAACTGTATTTGCATATTTAACCTTAAAATGAAAATGGCAATTACCTTTCTTGTTGGTGAAATCTCAAACATCAAAGAGGAATAAAGCAGATTTGTCGAATGCCTGATGTCAAGAAGCCTGCCAAAGTTTTTTATTTATCTGAAAACTTTATACCCTGCCTTTCCCATGCAGAAGGAAATGCCGGCAGTGGCTTAGAAAACTCTGTAATAACTGTACTATGTATATAACAAGTAAAAAAATGAAGCACTTCAGTGGGTCTGAATTTTATGTACTGTCCTAATTCTTTATTGTATTTTTCAAATGTTATTTTTTTAGTTCATAAATATAAATCATGATCCTGCACAAGTTAAGCTTTTCTAAGTTCTGTTTATTTCAGAGGAAGAAATAAGATCATGCTCACAATTCTTACTAAAGCAACGAGACACCATGACAAATACTGGCAATCAAAATCGTATACAGCCTAATCTCCCTTAGTCATGGCTTTCCTGTTAATTTTGCTTGGTAGTTAAGAGTCTGGGCTACAAATCACAACTTTCCCTGTTAAAATCTCCCCTCTGGCATGGTGGCCTTATTCAAGTTATTCCCCCACTGAATAGAAGTAATGATATTTGCTAGGATGATATCAAGCATAAACGAATAGATTGTAAGATTATTATTTAACACTGGGAAAAATGTACAGTCTATGAGTTCCTAGCAAAATATTCACATACAGCATGTCGAGCTATTTGCTAAGGTCAATTCTATGTTTGCATATGATTAAATGATTGCTTAGAGAGGCAGATTAAAGAACTTGGGCAGGGGGATTGTATTCAATTAACAGGTATTCAGGTATGTCTTTGCTATACCTGATATTAAAGAGCAGCTTTATGCCAATCACGGTATCTTAGAATACTATAGTATTCTACCTCTAAAATACTTCCCAAATATTTTTTCAAATTTTTTCAAAGCAGCCACCTCTTATGAGACACTGAACACTAAAATAGATCTAGAAAATAATATTTAATGTATGAGAAAATAATATTTAATGTATTTTATTTAATGTAAATATTTAATAATATTTAATGTATTTAATGTCTCGTATTAATAATAACAATAATAACAACAATATAGTAATTGAATCACAACAGAGCCAATTCCAAACACCTGGCGACTGTGAAATAGTACATAATAGTAATATATTTATTAATTGGAATCCAGTGCTCCTGCTACCTTATTGATAGTGTGTGTGTTTGTAGTAATTTTACTACTTCCTAGAAAGGGATTTTAAGGATTGTTTCCTCAAACTTTTACAGTTATTCAAGGGTACCCAGAAGGCTGATTTAGAGAGCAAGATGTGCAGTTAGGGATTTTCCGGTCAGACAAAACCAGGTTCACATGTGATCTATGGCATGCCAATTACTAGAGAAAATGGGAAAACATGATATTTTAATATTGGGATATGAAGATTACCTTATTCCACAGGTCAGCAGTCTAGCTAATGATTTTCCTCTGTAAATTGGGCAAAGGGATTTTTTTTAATGTTTCAGGAACTTTTTAAGATCTACCAGAAATCAGTTTGCAACCCATTGAACAACTATTTGAAAAACACTCCTGAAGAATAAACATAGCAACTTTCTTCTTTGGGAAGCTGCTGATTTGGGGAAGATATCAAGAAATGTGGCTTCATGATGTGGGACTATGAATATCTTCAGACAGAAAATAGATTGTTCCTTAATGTGTGAGTGTTCTATGCGCAAGCAGTGTTTGTGTGTGTGCTTTAATGTAGAGCATCATTTTTAAAAAATATGCCCCCACCAGCAGTATGAAGAGATAAAGTCTCATTTGACATCTTATTCTACCGCAGGTGTATAGTTGGCCAAATATAATTAAAAGTTTATATTGTAGTAGAATCCTGAATTGGACCAATTCATAATGTAGATATACAGAACATAATACACCGTGTTTACTCAAATCTAATGCATCATCAAATCTAATGCACGCTATACTTATAATCAAAATACCACATTTACTCTAATCTAACTAATCATCAAATCTAATGCACACCCTGATTTCGGAGACTAACTTTGGCTGGAAAGGTTTAGTGTTTAGATTAGATGTATATATCCAATATACATCAAAGTACAGTATGGCTACAATCCAATACAATCCAAAATACAATGGCTATGGGACCTTTTACACTGATAGTTATGGTGCCATAACTAGTTATTGTGATAAATTTGGAAACTTATGGGAAATGCATAGAGCAGTCCAGAGTAAGTGCCTCTTATGTCTTCCCATAGTTACTCTGGATTGTAGGGTTCATCTTAGTTTTGAATATTCTTTACATGTAAAGAGCTCTTTACATTTCTGTAGGTAGAAAGTGGCATCCCTGGCATGTCAGAGAGAGAGAGAGAGAGAGAGAGAGAAAGAGAGAGAGCACGCTATTTTTCCTCCTATCATGCTAGTTCTGAATTCCATCTCCCCAGTTTATTCTTTGAGAGAGAGAGAGAGAGAGAGAGAGAGAGAGAGAGAGAGAGAGAGCGCACTAGAATCCTGAATTGGACCAATTCAGAATATAGATATACAATACATAATATACTGCATTTACTCAAATCTAATGTGCTATCAAATCTAACACACGCTATACTTATAATCAAAATACCACATGTACTCTAACCTAATTAATAATCAAATCTAATGTACACCCTGATTTTGGAGACTGAGCACAATCCTAACCATGTCTACTCAAAAGTAAGCCCCATTGTGTTCAATGGGTTTTACTCCCAGGAAAGTGTCTTTAGGATTGCAGCCTAAATTTGGCTGAAAACGTTGAGTGTTAGATTAGATGTATATATCCACTATACATCAAAATACGTAAGTATATCTTGGTTTTGAATATTCTTTACTTGAAAAGAACTCTTTACATTTCTGTATGTAGAAAGTGGCATCCCTGGCATGTCAGAGAGAGTGAGCGAGAGAGAGAAAAAATTTCCCCCCAACTATGCTAGTTCTGAATTCCATCTCCCCAGTTTATTCTCTTGTCTGGGGTAATGGGTAGAATGGCTTTAAATGTGCAACCACAGGACACTAAAATGCTCACGGCACCTGCTTAACTTCAGTTACATATCACAGAAAGAATTTCATCCCATAAACTAAGGAATGACAGTTTTCCGAGCTTATAGTTAAATCACGTTTAGAACCCTTCTGTCCCATTTGACTGATTGAAACAATAGGAGGCATAAATTAAAACCTCCTTACTTCAGATTAACCACACCATCCTTTATACTATTGAACTTTAACCTACTCATGTTCAATTGGAAGGAATGTTAATTAAGGCAGCACTCCTAAACACACTTAGGTGGAAGTAAGTCCTGTTGAAATCCATGGGACTAATTAGTTTAATGTAATTGCATTTAAGTCTCGGAATAGAATGAGAACTTGCAAGGAGCTGCATGTGTTAACAGGAACACTAGCAAACGGAGCCAATGGGACTCCTTATTATGACGTGTACACATACTTGTGAGTGTGTGTGCGAGAGCCTGTGTGTGAGTGTGTATATGCAAATAATACAACACAAAGAGTCGAGTGTGGAGACTTAGTGCAAGCGTGAATGCAAAGAAGGGAAGTGCAAATTCGAGTTGAATATTTATGAGACACAAACCACTGGAAGTTCAAAATAATGCACAACAGCTTTATGAATGAGTTTCAGGCTACAGTATGTTAAAGGAACACAGTAAAATCCATACTGTTTGAATGGGCACATATGTGGACATTGCGGTTACAGTTTTTGTGTATAAGAGAAAAACATATGCAGTAAACTCTTGAGCTCATGCAAATATATGCTTCTGCTCAATTTTGCCTGTAAATGGTAAATATGTTTCACGATGTAATTTTTTAAAATATTAAATGTTAAGTTTTGGATCCAAGTTTTTGTATGGTCTTTGTGCTACCATCAAAACAAATCTTAAAATATGAATTTTCAATAACACGTAACCATTTTTGTGCAAGATTGCATATGCATGACAGGGATCAAAAGTTTATAAATGTGGGCCAGAGATAAATAGGTTAAACAGACTTGATCCAGTATGCTGTGGATGGAGCGTCCAGACAGAGGAATCTTAGAGTGGATAACAAGGATTACGTATTCCCAGAAATCTTCAGCACACGTTCAGTGCAAAGTGCATCAGGACTCTTCGTGACCCCATGGACTGCGGCATGCCAGGCTCCCCTATCCTTCTCCAGCTTCCAAAGTCCATCCAAATTCATGTTCATTGCCTCAGTGACATTATCTAACAATGGTGCCCTACAATCCAGAGTAACTATGGGAGTACGTAAGAGACATTACGTGTACCCGTAGTTACTGCACCACCTAGTGAAAACCTATGGGAAATTCATATTGCAATCCAGAGCAAATTCTTCTTACACCGGAACAAGGACTCCCCGTAGTTACTCTGGATTTCACCCCACCTCATCCTTGTCCATCCACTTCTTTTGCCTTCAGTTTTTCTCTGCATCCAGCTCTTTTCTAAGGAGTTCTCCCTTCTCTTGATGTAGCCAAAATATTTGAACCTCAGTATTTGCCCTTCCAGTAAATAGGGTTGATTTCCTGGAGGATGGACTGATTGGATCTCTTTGCAGTCCAAGGACTCTCAAGAGTCTTCTCCAGCACCATAATTCAAAGGCATCTATTCTTTGATGCTCAGCCTTACTTACGGTCCAGCTCTCACAGCCATACATCACCAGAGGGAAAACCATTGCTTTACTGTAACTAGACAGATCATTCTCAGCAAGAATCAAGTTGTAATCAAGTTGTCTAGACCTACAATAACTTTCCTCCCTAGAAGCAGGAATCTTCCAGGAATCAACCTTTTGCATAATATACTCTCCATCTCAATTAAACAAACAAGGTGACAATATACAGCTTTGTCACACTTCTTTCCCAATTTTAAACCAGTCTGTTGTTCCATATTTGGTTCAACTGTTGCTTATTGACTCACAAACAGGTTTCTCAGGAGACCAATAAGGTGATCTGGCACCCCCATCTCTTTAAGAACTTGCCTTCTGGCACCCCCATCTCTTTAAGAAGTTTGTGGTGATCCACACAGTCAAAGGCTTTAGCATAGTTGATGAAGCAGAAGGAGGTGTTTTTCTAGAACTCCTTTGCTTTCTGCATAATCCAGGGAATATTGACAATAAGCCCTACAATCCAGAGTAACTATGGGAGCACGTAAGAGGCATTACGTGTACCCGTAGTTACTGCACCACCTATTGAAAACCTATGGGAGATTCATATTGCAATCCAGAGTAACTTGTTCTTACTCCGGAGCAAGGACTCCCCGTAGTTACTCTGGATTTCACCCATAGTATATAATATTAATATTAATTAATAATAATATAAAATATATTAAAGTTATTTAATAACTCTGGAAACCAGCTTGTACATCTGGTAGTTTGCAATCCACATGCTGCTGGAGCCAAGCTTGTAGGATTTTGAGAATTACTTTGCTAGCGTGTGAGATTAGTGTGATTGTGCGGTAATTTGAGCATTCTTTGGGACTGGGGCATAGACTGAACTTTTCCAATCCTGAGGCCACTGCTGAGTTTTCTAGTTCTTTTCAGATTGAATGTATTACTTTGATACCATCATCTTTTTAAGATTTTCAGGATCTCAACTGCAATACCGTCACCTATGCTAGCTTTGTTGTTAGAGAGACTTTCTTGGCCCCTCTTAACTTCACTCTCCAAGAATTCTGGCTCAAGTTCAGTGGTCACACCATCATGGTTCTCAGGGACATCAAGACCTTTATTGTAGAGTTTTTCTGCGTATGTTTGCTTTCTCGTCTTAATCTCATCTCCATCTGTTAGGTCATTGCCATTCTTGTCCTGTATCATGCCCATCTTTGCAAAGAATGTTCCTTTAACATCTCGTTTTCTTGATGAGATCTCTAGTCCTTCCTCTTCTGTTATTCTCTTCAATTTCTTTGCATTGCTCATTTAAAAAGCTCTTTATATCTCTCCTTGCTATTTTCTGAAACTCTGCATTCAGCTGGATATACCTTTCCTTTTTTCCATTACCTTTTGCTTTTCTTCTTTTCCCAGCAATTTGTAAAGCTTCTTCAGACAAATATTTTGCTTTCCTATATTTCTTTTCCTTCTGGATGGTTCTAGATTTCACATCCAGTATAATCCATAAATTGGAGAAGGAAATGGCAACCCATTCCAGTATCTTACCAAGAAAACTCTATGGACACAGCTCTGATTTACAAATTGGATTACAGTAACTTTTCTTAGGTGTTCATGGCTGCAATCCTAAACACACTTTCTTGGGAGTAAGACCCACTGAATATAATGGGACTTATTTCTGAGTAGACATGGTTGGGATTGTGCTGAATATCTTTCTCACTAATAAAGATAATATTTATTGTCTTCTCAGTAATTATGACACTGTAATATATTACATTGCTTTTTCTCAGTTGCTTGGTATTCAGTGTAGTATGGGTACAATCCTATCCATGTCTAATCAGAGGTAAGCCCCATTGTGTTCAATGGGCCTTACTCCCAAGAAAGTGTGCTTCAAATTACTGCCATAGGCTGCAATCCTAAGGGAGTAGACACTTTCCTGGGAGTAAGCCCCATTGAACTCAATGAAACTTACTTCTGAGTAGACACAAATAGGATTGCACTGATAGTTTCCTTTCTAGATGCTGCGTCTTTACAGGTTTTTAGAAGTGAGTTTCTTGCTGCTTTTATCGCTTACATTTTGGTCTTGGGTTTTAATCTTTTTATGGATTTATGTTTTTATTGAAATATTTTATAAGTTCTGAGCACTTGGGTATCTTTTGGTTGGAAAAGTGAGACACAATAAAATAAAAATATAGGAAGGGGAGACTAAAATAAAAGATGGTCAAATTTATAGAATTAAATATATAATCCTACAATAAAATTAAATCAGTAAAACATGGTCAAATCAAAGATATATATACAAGATATCAATAAAACATGGTCAAATTTAATTATTCCAAACTCTGACACAGATATCAAACTAAACGGGAAGTGTTGTTTGGTTCCTGAAGCAGGAGGCTCACATAACTTCTTGTAGCTGGGTGTTTAATAGCCTCCCCTCACATGGGTGAGGCTGGCAATTAACCCATGTCAAAACATAGCACGAGGGGAAACCTGGATGTCAAATAACTTTGGAAAAGGATAACCTCATGTCCTCAGCAATCCCCAAGATGGGCCTGTCATCTGCTGAAATGTCTCTTGTGCTTCTGTAATACCAAAAGATACTTCTGTGCTCCCTGTTTAAATTCCAAGCAGACTTCGGTGGAAAGCATCTCTTGTTTGTAACCAGGGAGGGGGCATGAAAAACTGTGACCAGGGAGGGGGTACACACACAAAAAAAATAGAACCAAGATTTTTTTATCCATACCGACAGTTTCAGGGAAGAAATTCATATTCACAATAAATGTCTAGATAAACAAGGACTACAGAGTTGCTGCAGCAGGGAAAGGAAACATAGGGCACAATCCAGAGTAATTATGGGAGCACGTAAGAGACATTTCCTACAATCCAGAGTAACTACGGGAGCACGTAAGAGACATTAGTTACTGCACCAGCTAGTGAAAACCTATGGGAAATTCATATTGCAATCCAGAGTAAATTGTTCTTACACTGGAGCAAAGACTCCCCATAGTTACTCTGGTTTGTGCCCATTACGTGCACCTGTAGTTACTGCACCATCTAGTGAAAACCATAGGTGGGAAATTCATATTGCAATCCAGACTAACTTGTTCTTACTCCGGAGCAAGGACTGCCAGTAGTTACTCTGGATTTTGCCCATAGAGTCCATGGGGCTTTTGTTATTTGAGCAGTCCTATTATCAGAGAGGTGAACAGAGTTTTCTTCAAGTAGATCAGATCCAGTTCTTCATCCCCACCCGCAAGGCTGATCTCAGAACAGTTGCAATGGTAAAAGCCTCTTCTTTTCAGTGCTACAGTTTAAGTTGATTGGTAAGATCAAGGTGTTAAATAATAAAGCAATTTTATCTTAATTTGGGAAAGTGGTACTTAAAGTGTGTTGCATTTGAGAAATAGTCACTAGATGCCTTAGAACAGTGGTGTAGCTAGAGGGGTAAAGCACTGTGTTTCTGCAGGAAGCCTTGCCTTGTGTGAAATCAGAGCCATTCCCCTGTGCTTAGAGCAAAATAAGGCATTTGCTCCCATTTTCTTCCTACTCTCTGGAATGCCACTGAAGTGGTGGTGCTTGAATGCTATGGTGAGCACTCCATTTTCTGGAGCTGGAAAGTTGGATAGGATCAGACCCTGATTCGCTTTCATGCAAACTTTCCTGTAGTTGTCAAAAATAACAAAATTTTACTGGGTTGGGGCAGAGGAAAGGTTGGTGCCTCTCATCACATTTGGTAAATTCTGGTGGCTTCTAAACATATTGATTTATTTGACTAGGAACCGATGGCAACTTTGGAAAAGGGCACAGCAGTGTGAAAAGAAGACAGTGTTTCCCCATTCTTTTAAGGTTTTGCTGTTGTTTTGTAATAGTACACTCCATTGCCATGGTATTCCAGAGTTACTTCAAAGAATTTTTGTTCTTCTAGCCAGAGGAAGTCTGAATTTGGTGGCCATTGCATGAGCAGTGAAAATGGGTCGGTTGCAATCCTCTCTTTACTTGTCAGAGTTTTTGCAAAACATTTTGCAAAACAAAATATAAAACATTTTTATAGAAAGGCAAGACTAATTGCTTAGAACATTTCAGCATCTTCACTTAGCACATCATGGAAGGAGATTGACTGCATTTTTCCCCCCTCCAAAGCACTTTTTTTCCCCCACAAGAAGGATGACACAGTAGATACCAAAGCTATTCAGCTTGTTGCCAAATTTTTCTACCTTCCAAAAACTTTGTGAATATTTTAAAAAGAAGCAACTACAGATCTGGCATGTGTGTCAGTACAGGAGAATTGTAACATTCATCTTAGAAAAACAAGTGCTCACAGCCAATATCTCTGGCAGAACAAGAGTTTCACCAGTGCTATATGGCCAGTGGCATAGCTAGAGGGGGTACAAAGCGCTACGTTTTACAGCGAATCTCATGGCACCTTCCAAAGGGTGCCTTCCCGTCCCATTTGGAGCGAGGCGTATGCCTCCATTTTTCCTCCCATCTCCTGGAATGGTTTTAAAGTCCGAATGGCCTGCAGTCTGCAGTGAGGTTCCCTATGAAACTCTTATACAGTGAGGCTCCCTATAAAACTCTTGAACAATGTCACTGTTTACAACAGTCACAAAAGTGCTCCAATGGCACATGAAAACACATTGTGGAGCATGAGGCTTATTGCAGAGTAAGGGGAAATAATTTGTCGTTCTCATCTGAAGTCTCCTAATCCACCACCATCCTATTGGATTTAGTGTGTCCATTTTTTGATCCTGTTGCATCAGGGAGGGGTTGGATTAGATCGGGCTCTAAATTGTTTGATACATGAGAGAAAATTACATCTATCAATCACTTGATGCCTCCATTTTTTGTGGGCTTGTGGATATAAAATGCAGGAAATAAATGGTAAAACAACAAAAATACACATAGAGAAAATTAAGTATACCACACTTTGATTATGTATATTCCAACTCTGGCAAAAGAGGGATGGTACATTAAAATTAGGTTTTGTGTTTTAAAACATTGGTTGCTTTTGTTTAATAAAGTGGTCCAAGTTAAACCCAGTCCATAGTCTTGTGTCTTCATTTGGGGTGGGTGGATGCAAAGGTAAACTGAGTGCCACAATGAGGCTAATAGATGCAAGTATCTTGTGGTTTTGTGTGTTCCCTGACATGTCTGGTGGGCCACTGTGAGATACAGGAAGCTGGTCAACATGGGACCCTGGCCTGATCCAGCAGGACTCTTCTTACATTCTTAACTCTGTGATAAATTTTGAAACTTTCTCTACAATCCAGAGCAACTACGGGAGCACGTAAGAGACATTATGTGTGCCCATAGTTACTGTACCACCTAATGAAAACCTATGGGAAATTCATATTGCAATCCAGAGCAAATTGTTCTTACACCGGAGCAAGGACTCCCCGTAGTTGCTCTGGATTGTGCCCTTTATGTAAGAGGGTTAAGTTTCTAGACATTTCACATACACAGTTTGGGTTGTGATGATATATAAATCACAAATCATATATTCAAACTTATCTGTGGAGACTCTGTAAACAAGAACTATATTACATTTGGAAAAATTACAGGCCAGTTTGTGTTGATTTAAAAAAAATACAACAAAATTTTTCATCTGCCTTTTGATTTCTTTGGTATAACTAGCCCAGTTTAATCCAAAAATGGCTGCAGTAGATGGCCTTCTGCTACTGATGGGGTATCTTGTTTTGAAATTTTGGTTACAAAAAATGAACAAACAGTGCAATCCTGACTTAGGCCAGGGAAAATGGCCCAGTTACAGCAGACTAACCCTACAATCCAGAGTAACTACTGGAGCACGTAAGAGACATTACGTGCACCCATAGTTACTGCATCACCTAGTGAAAACCTATGGGAAATTCATATTGCAATCCAGAGCAAATTGTTCTTACACCGGAGAAAGGAGTCCCCATAGTTACTCTGGATTGCGCCCTAAAGTAGGTATATCCAGAGCTGACACTTAGGACGAATCCACAGGGCTAGGAGACCACTAGGCTGGCGTAACTGCTGGTGATGACTAATTAAGTGGCACCTGGGGTGTCTGCCCTGGAAACTGGGTCTGGATACAAACTAAATGTGACGTTAATCTAGGCCATGCCCAACATGCCCCCAATATGCCCGTAGGCTAGAACTGGGAGGCTAGTGAGGTCCATCTGTCTTGCTCTAACCCACTTGGACTTGAACCAGCCCAGGCACTTTTTGGGTGCAGCTAGACTGGTCTATCTGGCATTCGGCCGGCCCAGTTTCAGTTAGGCTGGCCCAAGTACAATTCAAGATTGTACCCAAAAAGATTAAAATTTCCACCTTCTTTGTACTAAATGAAAACCATAACGTGAAATCAAAAGGAAGCCCCAGCATCAGTGAACAACGTATTTTATAAGCTGAAATTACATACTTTTCTCTCATAGTTCTGGAAAACAGTGGTCAATAACAATTACCTAATAGAGGAAACTGTAAACATTCTCCCCACATAAAACGGTAAAATGCTCCATTGCACCAAACTCAGAAATTTGCAGTTAAAATCAAAATGGAACTGGTCTAAAATAAAGCACTTTATATATATATATATACATTTTATATATACATATATTTATACTTTTTATATATACATATTTTATATATATATATATATATATATATATATATATATATATATATATATATATATATATATATATATATATATATATATACATATTTTATATATATATATATATATATATATATATATATATATATATATATATACACACACACACACACACACACACACACACACAAGGTTTATATAAAAGTGTCATGAGGGTTTAGGGCCTGACTGCACGTTGCAGTTCCACCTGCTATATAAACTGTATGATAATGTACATATAGCATGAGGCAAACTAGCAACAGGCAGCCCAATCCTTAAGATGGTGCCTTTAAGATAAATTGACAAATTTATGTTTGACCTAAAGCAAATCTGGTGTGATTTAAGGTTATATAATATAGTTAGGCTTCAGACCAAATAAACATTGGTATGTCTATAGTACATTGAGATTTGTGAAACCTAAATCAATTGGATTGGCCAAAGTTATGGCCAAAAAGGTTTAAAAGCCACAAAATTTGCATATCACGGCTTTACTCGCGCGAAAGCGAATGCAGCCATAGTGTTTAAATTATCTGCCTATAGCCTACTTTGAGTTAATAAATTATGGCTCCAATTCTAAAGACACCTTCCTGGGAGTAAGACCCTTTGAACACAATGGGGTTTACTTTTGGGTAGACATGGTTAGGATTGTGCTCTATATGTATTAAATTATATAATAATTTTAAATGTAATATTTAGTAATATAGTGTTTAAGCACATGGAAACAATATACACAAGTCTTTTGAGCTTTTACTTTGTTATGTTCAGGGTGACCATATAGAATAGAGGACAGAATGCCTTTACCTTTAACCATTGCCCAGAAGAGAGGTTAGGCAGGTTTAGCTCAACATAGAAGGGTTTAAGAAGCAGCACCTGCCTAAATTCCCTCTTCTAGGCAATGGTGAAAGGCAGAGGCACTCTGTTCTCTATTCTATATGGTCACCCTGGTATGTTCTACACTTTTCTTGGGTGTCCTACGTGGGGGAAACTTCTCCTCGGTCCAGTTATGACATATAATCACCCTGGCCTAGCAAAAATTAAATAAAACTTGTTGGGTTTAAAACTTATTTAATCCCAAATCATACTGAACCTGTTTTAATATAGGAACTTAAAAACTGAACTGACTGTTGAAAATCTTACTGAATTATTGGGTGGGTGGGGGTTTGAGGTTGTTTACTCGATTAACTTTAAAGTATTTACAATTATTTATTTGTTTTAATTTGCTTGATGATGTCACTTCCAGCCATGACATCACTTTTAGTGGATCCTGGACATGTTGTGCCTCTACCAAGTGGGTCCCAAGCTAGACGGTTTGAGAACCACTGCAATAAGTTGTTAGAAATGTGCCACCCTTGAGAGGGTGACACCACTAGTGAACAAAATGGCTAAAAATCATGCTTTTTAGGAAAAATCCCATCATGTTCTAGACTGTTGGATGTGTAATATGCAGCAGAATGCAGTGGAACAAACCACTTAGAAATAGCTTTATTCTGTCAGTATGTGTGGCCATAAAACAAATGGAGGCATGGCAATGGCACATAACCATGCCCACCATCCAGGTTGTTGCCCGGACCACTGCATGGGGGTGACGCGATGGCCTCCTGCACCAGGTGATGCGAACCCTCGTGACACCCCTGGATAGAGTTGCAGGTATATGACAAAGATACAGATAATACAGATATAATATAATATAATACAGATGTGTGTATTATACAGGTAGCACATCAGAGGTCTGCTGAGGATCCCAGTTATGGCATAATGGATCTGGCATAGCATAAATTATGGGTTGCCTCTCAGATTTGTCATGACTGCCATTCAAAATACTTTGAAAACAGGTTCTTCTAGAGCCTTACCACAAAAAGACACACAAGCCAGCCCTGCCTGTCTGGTTCCTACAGAGGAACAAAAGGCAGCAGAAGGTCTCTTTCTTTTTCACCCCAACAAACCAACCTCTGTGCCGCTTCCAACAACTTGTTACACTACAATCCAAATAAGCAGTGGACCACATGAGCAGTCTACATGAAGTGGGGAAATTGTTGCTGAATTATGGGATGGAAAAAGAGAAGACATACCCTACAATCCAGAATAACTACAGGAGGATGCAAGAGGCATTACGTGCACCCATAGATACTTCACCACCTAGTGAAAACCTATGGGAAATTCGTATTGCATTCCAGAGTAAATTGTTCTTATACCGGAGCAAGGATTCCCCATAGTTACTCTGGATTGCGCCCATAGTTTATGTAATCTAGTTCAGCTTTTGTATGTTAAAAAGTTAAATCTATGCAATGATAAGGAAAACACAACAGATGTCCTGTACTACAGAATAAAGTTAAAAATAAGGCAACCAGTACAAACAGTAGGAAGGCACTAATCAAGAAAACAGAATAAGAACAGACAGAAATAAAAGTTAAAAACATAACAGTGTCAGGTTAAAATAGATCTCAGTTCAAAAACTGACTGGGATAACTTTATTTTAAGAATGATTTAGCACCAATACTTCATGTGTATTGCCTGATCCTTTCTTCCTTTTATCACAGTGCTTATAAAAATAGAAATTCCCTTATGCAAAGAGATGCTCTGTGATGGAAGAATCAAATCCAGCAGCTGCGAGTTTGCCTGGAAGATTTACAAATGATTTAGCTCTTCTGCTGAAATTGGCAGTTACAGGTAGGAGAAGGTCCCATTTGACTTGCCCCCAAATCCAGAGTAACTATGGGAGCACGTAAGAGACTTTACATGCACTCGTGGTTACTGCACCACCTAGTGAAAACCTATGGGAAATTCATATTGGAATACAGAGTAAGTTGTTCTTACACCGGAGCAAGTTACTCTGGATTTTGCCCTTTGTAGACTTTACTTGAGTAGATATGGATAGGTTTGGACCGTAAGGAGTTCACTAGGGTTTACATCATATGGTGCAAGAGGCTAGTGCGTCACTCTCCACCCCAATGGACCTTCTATGCATGGTAACACCTTGGACATGGTGCTGCACTATTTCCCAGCCTGCTGGTTTTTTGGCTGTGACTTTTGATAGAATATGGGTAATTCAACAAAGCTTGTTTCATTGCAGTCTGCATGGAATTATATAGCAGATGATATATTGGATAATATGGTATCATTCATAAAAACGGCAACAGCCAACAGTGGCATTATCATCCTATGCATATTTCCTGGTGCAGCCTGCACCCCCAAAGCAACATGATTGGTAAAGGCCTTTCCTTTACCAGCCACAGGAAATGTACCACTGTTGTACTTAGCTGCTTAATGAAAATGATAAGGAAGCACATATACCTTTTTTGCTATTTGCTACAACCCCAACCTCTGACCAACTTTATTTGGATTTTTAAAAATTCCTTTTTTCTCTCTGGGTTAAAAATTAGACTTGTCAGTGAAACAATTCTCATGTACCTATCAGCATTTCTGTCCTCAAATGTGTTAATTGAATACCTTTTCACCCAGGTTCTCTGGATCAGTTTGTGGATTGTATATCATAAAAAAGCAGGCCTCCGTCAGTCTTGAAAGACTATGGTATCGTGCTCTGCGCTGCATACGCTGCATGCGAAGCACGAAAGCCTGGGTTGGATTGTTATGGAGGATAGGCTGTTACCCAAGCAGCAAATCCCCCTCTCCACGCCACTGAATTAGTCCAATGGAAAGGCAGAGCCAATACGATTGGATCCGGCTGGCGTCGCAGAACTGGGCTAAGGACAGGAGCTCACCCTGTCTTGAGGGGCCGACCCGGGTCTCGAACCCTGGCCTGCTGGTTAACAGGCACAGCATCTTAATTGCTTGTGCCACCCACAGCCCACTATGAAATTATATATACATATATATATATATATATACACACACACACACACACAGTGACGCCTCACGTAAAGAATGCCTCACGTAAAGTATGTTTCACATAACAAACAAAAATTTCTCTAGTATTCTGCTTCACGTAAAGAACACATTCGTTGGCAGTTGGGGCAGACGCACTGGCCGGCAGCCTGTTTAAAAAGCGTCAGGGCTGCCTAGCGCACCTGCCCATAGTGAAAGCAACACCTCCATGATGTTCCTCCTGCGGCCGGAGGAGAGAAGAGCAGTGGAGAAGAGGGAAGCAGCTCAGGGTAGCCAGAAGGGAGCAGGGGAGAGAGAGGCTCAGGATGAAGAGAAGGAGAAAGTGGGGAGACATTTGGAAAGTGTCTTGGATTGCAGCGTCCTAACTATGGGCACAATCCTGAGTAACTACGGGGAGTCCTTCCTCTGGTGTAAGAACAATTTGCTCTGGATTGCAATATGAATTTCCCATAGGTTTTCACTAGGTGGTGCAGTAACTACGGGTGCACGTAAAGTCTCTTACGTGCTCCCGTAGTTACTCTGGATTGTAGGGTCAGTCTACTCAGAAGTTAGACCCATTGTGTTAAATGGGTCTTACTCCCAGTAAAGTGTCTTTGATTGCAGCCTCCTAACCACATCTACCCAGATATAAGCCCCATTGTGTTCAATGAGGCTTACTCCCAGGAAAGTGTCTTTAGGACTGCAGCCTATGTAGACTTCATAAGATCATGCACATTGAATGCATGTTTTTAATTCAATCCCAGTGTTCTGTCATCATTTTTACATCCAGTTAATATTTTTATATGAATATTTTGGGGATTGTGGAACCAATTGTCTGAGTTTCCATTATTTCCTATGGGAAAATCTGCTTCATGTAAAGAATGTTTCACGTAAGGAACATGCCTCCAGAACGAATTAAATTTGTTACGTGAGGCGCCACTGTGTACACATACATACGTACATACATACATACATACATACATACATACATACATATCATAAACTCCATCTATTAAATTTTTCAAAGTGAATTTAGATATTATTATTATTCTCTTTTTCCTCAGCTGAGGAAACATAGTCATAACTTTCTTCAAACTGAAAATAGATTTTTTGGTGTTTAAAGGTCCCAAATACCTATTTAGGATAATACGTACATTTTATTTGGCATTCAACTGCAGAAGAATCAAATGCTACGGGCTCTTGTTCCTTTACATAAATTATGTACTGCAAGTGACATCTACTGGAGAAAACAGAACTTAAAGCCTACAGTCTAAACTCTTTGCTGTTACAATCCTGAGTCGAGTCCTTCAATATATGGAGCAGGAAATAAAAAAGAACTTTGGACCAGCTTCTATAAACATGAAACTATACCTGTGCTTCTTTGGAAACCACTGGCAGGATTGTAACATTATTCTTTTCATGTTAAAAGGCATTCTTCAGCTTGGAGAAGCTGGAGACATCATTGCAAATTATTCTGGGTTCACAGTATAAAGCCTTTCAAATACCTTCATAGCAGCTGCTTGAATTCTCTCCGTTCTTGTTCACGTATAACTATTACATCATGTTTTTGAAGTACTCCATGAGAGGGAAGTGGTGACATTCCCAAAGCATATCTGAAGGAGTTGTACAGAACTTTCCCACCAAATTTTAGTAGATTCATTTCAATTAAGGGATATAATAAAAAATAAGCAGGCCTCCGTCAGTCTTGAAAGACTATGGTATCGTGCTGGGCGCTGCATACACTGCATGCAAAGAACGAAAGCCTGGGTTGGATTGTTATGGAGGATAGGCTGTTACCCAAGCAGCAAATCCCCCCTCTCCACACCACTGAATTAGTCCAATGGAAAGGCAGAGCCAATACGATTGGATCCAGTTGGTGTCGCAGAGCTGGGCTAAGGACAGGAGCTGACCCTGTCTTGTGGGGCCAACCCGGGTCTCGAACCCTGGCCTGCTGGTTAACAGGCACGGTGTCTTAACCGCTCGTGCCACCCCCAGCCCACAATAAAAAATGTCCAGCTATTAAATAGCATCATTTCCTAAAAGCATTTTAAAAACTTTATATTTCAGTAAATTTGGTGCAAACTTTCCGTTTCCTATTCTCCACTATCTAAACTGCATTTTGAACCAAATTCTATCACTGTACTTCACATTTGTTTCTCACATTAATGCAAAGATTCATCCCTTTATCTTAGGGAACTGAGGTTTCCTCTGTGGGGGAAAAGAGCCGTAGTAATTCTGATTGGAAAACCCTCCGCATCATGGCAGGGATAACAGAGGAATATTGTGCCAGTTGCCAAGTGGCAGAGATGTGTTTTGGATCCTTGCACTCCTTTTCACCCCTTAGGGGTTAAATTTCTAAAAATTGCTGCTTATATCACAGAAGGAATACTCTTCCCAAATTCCATGCTTCTAGGGATGGGCGTTGATCAGTAAGCAATTTTTCAATTTAAAGTATAGGGATGAAAATGTGTTGTGCCCCTTTTCATCCCCTTTGAATTTCCAAAAATCACTTTTTAGTGGATGCCTACATCACAGAAGGAACACCAACCTAAATTTCATGCTTCTAAGTCCAGTGATTTTGACTGGGCGTTGATGAGCATGTGAGTCAGTGGGTCAGTGAGTGAGTCAGTGAGTTTTCAATTATATATTCTTTTACCCCATTTTTCTTCCAAGGGTTTCAGTCCTTCCCTGAATGCTGAAAAAAGAGATGAGAGATTCACCCCATCTGGTGAATTTTGTAGGTGTGTGCAAACTCAACATTTGCTTGTTTGTGTTTAAAAATTGCAGATGCAAATGCAATCTGCATTTTTTTAAATTTTGAATGCAAATACCAAATCACATTACCCCAGACAGACACAAATAAAGAGCCTGACACAAGTGCTGGATTAAGGGCCACTTTTATTAACTATTTAAACATAAAATTAAACAGGGACTGCTCTAACAATAGCTGTGCGGTCTAAGGGGATGCGGCTCTCCGCATAGTTCCCCATGCAGATGTTAAATTTGGTAAAGGGGGATTCCAAGCCTGGCTCAGGGCATTCCTTGAATAGAGTTCAAGGATGCCCGTCTTTGCCAACCCGAAGGTCAAAATAGCTAGACGTGCAGCCACCGGCTGTCCGGTCTGACACTGCGCCTAGGTTTCCCATCCAGGTAAGGGGGCTCGTCAGACCTTCCCCCCGGAGCCGGCCCAGCATTATGGGGAGGCTTCCTCACCCCCAAACCCTTGCTACTTAAGGCTGCACACCAATGGCCTATCCTGCCTATATCTGCACGACTCCTGCCAAAGTGACCGGGTTAAAAAACCAATTGGAATTTTTTTTAACTCTCTCCCCTTGCACAGCTCAGGGTAGGCAAAAAAGAATGCCACCAAAGGCCAATCAGGTGGCATCCAAAAAATTCCTACCCGGCCCCAAAGCGACCAGCTAATCCTGAGCTGTACTACAGGAAGGGAGGGTGGGGGACGCTTGCGAGAGCCCGACTGGAATCCCTGGGCAAAACGCGCCCGGGAAAAGGTCGGGCTCCGCCGCCTCAAGCCCTGCTGCAGCCAATGGCTGCATTGCACTTTGCCCAGGCTCTGCAGTGTCTGCAGAGGGGCAAAGGAAGCCTGCGCTGGAGGCGCGCAGGCTTCATTAACGTAGGGTTTTTGCCATGCACAGTTAAATGTCAATATTCTCCAAATGTTCATACTTACATTGTAATGTATACTTTAATTTTTATGATGTTACAGTGTGAACCCAAATTTTTGAACATGATTTCATAGGTTCATCTCAGCTTCAGCATCTACGTCCTATTCTAGATTGCTCTTTGCATCCTGACCTTTACAGTAGCAGGTAGGTGTACAAGAGGATAAATGTATCTATCCATCTGTCAGGTGTCTCTGCATCTAAGGGGACCACTATGAATCAGCTGCTCTACCTGAAAGGCACAATATGTTTTCTGCCTAGCAAAGTTTTCATCATAACAAAATTTTATATAACAGTACAGTATGTACATCTGGGAGAACAAGTAAAAGTTTGCTTTTTGAACAAGATATGTTCTTCTGAAAGGCCAGGGCTAGGACAAAGAAATTAGCTGGATATATGTCCTGTGGATATAGGATATATCCTTACAGCACTGAGGATCCAGATAAAGGTCCTATGTGCTCCCTGAGGCATCTGGTGGGTTGTTGTGAGATACAGGAAGCTTGACTAGATGGGCCTTTGGCCTGATCCAGTGGAAGCTCTTCTTATGTTCTTCGTTATATATCTCAGTTCTATGCACAAGCACTGAATAAGTTCCACTGTTAGTTCTAGTACATAACCTTAGGATTTCCATTGGTGAGGCAATCTTTTCCATTTTGCTGGTGGAAAATACTGATGATCAGAAAAGTTCTCAGTGTACTGTAATGCTGAGTCTTAAGTCACTCCACTCTGTAATTCTTGTTAATGGAAGCAGCATCCTACACTAGAGAAGCCAATAAACCAAATTTAATCCTTTGGTCTTTATTCGGAGCAGGATGTTGTCCATAGAAGATGTGGTCCCAACATTTCAAAACTTCGGTGCTACCTTCGCTGTCCATGCATGGAATCCACACATAAAAAGAGAATTAGGCTGCAATTCTAAAGACACTTTCCTGGGAGTAAGAGCCATTGAACACAATAGGGCTTACTTTTGAGTAGACATGGTTAGGCTTGTGCTCTTAGATTCATGGAAAGACCCATTCTGCACATGATAGTGCTCTTTCCGTAAGTATAACACTTTGTGAGTAGAAGCTTATTGCATGGAGAATCTAATTTTTTAATTAGATTTTTTTCTTAGATTTTTTTCATAGATTTTTTTTTTCATAGAGAATATTTTTTCATGTTAGAATCTAACCCAGTTAAGAGAGGATATTTGATTTTCAGTGAAGAAATGCTCTTTTTCTCTACTGTTTTCCAAATACAACAGAGATTGTGTGTGTGTGTGTGATTGTGTGTTAAGTCCTGTAACTAGAATATAACAAGAAGAAATTTTCAAAGAACATTTTTTACATGTCCTAACACTTGTGTAAACAACCTAATATAAAAACGACATCTTATTTTATCATTTTTAGACAGTTTTCACACATAAAAAAATTATTCCACAATAAATATTTCTTTGATCTGTATGTATCTGACAGGCTACGAAATAAGTTCCATTCTCCAAACTTTACTCTGATATTGCTTATTATATGATTATTTCATTATTAATGAAAACTCATTTGCAGCTTGAAAAACTGGTCTCTCATACTGACATCCTTGTCACCAACTGATAATTTTATTTTTCTCAAGGAGGTAGGCAGTGCCCAGAACGATCAAGGTGGTTGTCGGAAAAGTGAGTTGGTACATTTATGAGCCACCCACTATCCTTGAAATATCTGCTATCACCTGAAAAAAAATTCATTAGGTCTAGAGATCATAAGATGTACTATACCAGATAATACTTTATATATAGCCAAAAATGGAAACGAAAACAAAAATAGAAAACACACACAAAAATCAAGTGCTAGTCCCATACGGCTGTTTGCTTGCAATGGATGATTTTGTTCTTGATAAGGGTGCACGGCCTGGAAGGTGGCACAGAGAGGCTTGCGAAAGAGGGGACCCCATCCTGCAGCCCCATTCCTCCCTCTCACTGCCCAGTTATGCCCTGTGATAAAAAAATTACTCCTTTAAAATATGGAGAAAATTTTGTGTTCATAGATGGAAGACATTTAGGACATTGTTATGTTGGGGAGAACATTCAACTTGAGAAATATCTCAATAATATCCTACCCACAATTAAAATCTTATGCCCGTAACTTCTGTGACAAGATGGGTTTTCAAAGACCTCTCCTGGGAATCGAAACAGTAATTACCCGTTCATCAGCTCAAGAGGTATGAGCACTAGTTTTTATACAGAGCTCATTAAAATAGATTTGGAAGATAAATGCAAATATCCAAAGAGGTGGAAGAATCCCTAGGTGGAGAGATTTCATTCCAACAAGGACCTCTCATTTGGCAAACAGCTACTCCCTTCATGCGTATTATAAAAGAAAAACCATGATGAAGTGTGATTATTTAGGCTATGTATTTTATCCTTCTGTCCTTTGAGAAAAAGTACTCTGGATCTTCAGAATGTACAGCGGTTAGATTTTGAAAAGGAACACTGGATATTTAAGCAAAACAAACATGCATAGTGCATTTTGGGTTTCGATTGCATCCAATTAGTATTAATGAAATACCAGTTACGATTCACACATTCTGAAAATATGGAAAAGTATATCCATTCTGATGGATGAACAGAAACAGGTATGGGTGGAAAAACTACCAGGCTCCGATTCTAACACTAGTGATTATCTTTCCCCCCTACTCCCTATTTTTCTTACAGTTGAGCTAGGATTAACTGGGACAAATATAGCACCACCTAAGATTAGAAAACCTAGACAGAGCGATCCTGCCTTTTTATAACCTTTATCTTGGGTTAGCTAAGGGCCCCTGAAATCTCAGGGGTCAAACCACTCTTCAACTCTTGAGTAGTCTTGGTAGGTGTGGAAAATATACCTTTTCCAGTGTGAATTTGGATGAGATAGCAGTAAGTCAGAATAGTACCGAATAATCAAACACACACGTCTGAGTAAAATGAAATACAGTAAAACCTTGGATCAAGAGCACTTTGGATTGAGAGCATTTTGCAAGAGATGCAAACATTGCTAATACATTTTGTCTTGCAATACAAGCGAAAAAAATCTTCCCAACCAGGATATGGCTGGTTTCAGCACTCCATCAGCACCTCCTTAGACTCACCCAAGAGACCAAACTATGCCTGTCTGCTCTGAAGTAACCCTATTTCACTCAGTTGGGCTCACTCCTATGTAAGGGAGCAATGGAAAGGGGCTTGAGAGCTTTAGGGCGCAATCCTGAGTAACTACGGGGAGTCCTTGCTCCGGTGTAAGAACCATTTGCTCTGGATTGCAATATGAATTTCCCATAGGTTTTCACTAGGTGGTGCAGTAACTACGGGTGCACGTAAAGTCTCTTACGTGCTCCCGTAGTTACTCTGGATTGTAGGGTTAGGCTCATATCCTAAAGTCAAATTAAGCACTTTGCTTCAGAGCAGTTAAGGTGACTTTCCATAAGATAAAACTAGAGAGTGACGTAACTGCGTGGACCCGTAACTGCTCTGGATTTTGCCCATAGCCTTGCAAGTTTACTCTAAAGTAAGCCCAAAGGGGATCACTCAGATGCCTCAGTAATCACACAAGAACAGGGTTCTCTTTGTTTTCTTTTTCCAGGACATGTCCTGGTTTTTAGCCTTGTATAGTATAGCACTAGTATAGCCAGTATAGCACATCAGAATTGGTTTGACAATTCATAAGAATTTAAGAACCTCCAGTGAATAAGGCCAAAGACCCATCTAGTCCAGCTTTATCAATTCGTATGAACTGTCACATCAATTCTGATGTGGCGCAAGTGGTTAAGGCGCTGTGCCTGTTAACCAGCAGGCCAGGGTTCGAGACCCGGGTCGGCCCCACAAGACAGGGTGAGCTCCTGTCCTTAGCCCAGTTCTGCAGCTGGATCCAATCGTTTTGGCTCTGCCTTTCCATTGGACTAATTCAGTGGCGTGGAGAGGGGGGATTTGCTGCTTGGGAACAGCCTATCCTCCATAACAATCCAACCCAGGCTTTCATGCTTTGCATGCAGCGTATGCAGCGCCGAGCACAATACCATAGTCTTTCAAGACTGACGGAGGCCTGCTTTTTTCTGATGTGCTATACTGGGGAACCTTTTGTGCTAGAAGGATGCTGCAAATAAGGGAAAATCTTGCCATTAATTAATCAAGGTCAAGATCTTACTTCCTTCACACCTCTCACTATGCGCCTTAATGGCCCCAAAGTTTATCTGAAGTAGAGTCTCTGAACCCATTCACAATATATGTAGTGTGTACATGCCCAGAAATACTCTTGATGCTTATTTCCCAAATCCTAGTAGAAATAAGCATCCAGAGTACTTCTGGGCACGTATAGACTGCATATATTCCCTCCAAGACTCACAGTCACAATTCATGAGTGTGGAGTAAGAACAGAGGAATAATGAGATGAAGAAGCTCATGTTCTAGAATCCTTTCAGGGTTCTCCAAAGTCTGATGCTCATGCACCCTCTTCTAGTAAGAACCTTTCATGAGTTGCTCCTGGCTCCACAGCCAGGTAGGCACCCACCAGCCCCACAACCAGATTGTTTCCAGCACTTTAGGACAGAGGAACAGTTTTGCTGCCACTGGTGAAAACTGGTGAAACAAAATTTTCACCACTGCATGGTGAAGTTGGAGCAATAGCTATGGAACTCTGCAGGAAGAGGCTGGACGCAGGGTGATCATATGACAAAAAATTCCAGATTTGTCCTTTTTTTAATCCGCTTGTCTGGGTGTCTTTTGAAAGGGCTTCATTGTCCTCCATTTTGGAACTTTGCAATGGTGTGCAGTACCCCATCATGTCATATGTCATTGGATTTTAAAATTGGTTTTGAAATATCTCCTTCCTATCAAAAATTATGGCCAAAAAAGTAAAAATAAAAAATATGCGTTGAACTCTATGGGAAAGTGAAAGTGCTCAATATCATGGCTTTACTCATGAGCAGGCAAATATGGCATTGTCCACCAGACAGGCCAGGTTGAGAAGAATCCAAGATCTTGTCCTTTTGAGGTTTGGGCATCTGGTCACCCTGGGCTGGAGGAAGAATTTACATGCCGCATCTGCCTCAGTGTTCTCACTGACCCAGTCATTCTGAACTGCGGGCACAAATTCTGCCATGCCTGCATCATTAAGTCCTGGGAAGTGTCCCCAGCAATGCAACCTGTCCCCAGTGCAGGAAGATGTGGCAGGCAAAAAGGCTATGGCTAAGTAGACTGTTGGCCAGTATGGTCCAGATTACCAAAGATTTAATGAAGCATTCTTCATTAAGGTCTGAAGGTCTGGTCTAGAGGGCTGAGCCACTGTAAATTGCCTGAAGACAAGATGGTCTTGTAGTCTTGACCACACCGGGAGCCGTGCACGGATGGCTGATGATACTGGACTGTAGGAGTGCGTGGAAAGAAAGAAAGAAAGAAAGAAAGAAAGAAAGAAAGAAAGAAAGAAAGAAAGAAAGAAAGAAAGAAAGAAAGAAAGAAAGAAAGAAAGAAATGCAGTTGCAGTGGAGTCTCTCCAAAGGCATCACTGTGAACTAGTGAAAGTGAGACTGGACATTAAAGGAAACTTCTAAGAATGTAGGAGTTCTTGAACTAGAGAACCTTTCTCTGAATTGTAAAAACCTTCCAGGGTTAGTAAGCTTGCCTATGTAAACCACCTTGAGAATAAAGTGCTGGGAAAAGTCAGACACAACTCAGGAAGACATTTTTGGGAAATCATTGTAAGAAATGAAGAAAATTGGTCTGTGGGAGTTGCCAGACAGTCCATAAGAAGAAAGGGGACGTTTGAATATAATCATACTGAGGGGATCTGGTGCATGGGATGGGGGAAGTACAGTCTCCAATCCCCGTTCTACTCTACTCTGTTGCTGAGCCACGAGCTCAAGAGGGTCTGCGTGACTCTGAATTGGGGACGAGTGGCCTTTTTCAATGCTGACACAGGAGAACTACTCTATGTGTACTTGGATACCTCCTTGCTCGGAGGTACTCTTCTCCTTTTTTATGTTATGGCAGCCTCATCATCTGACCCTGAGCCTCTCAAAGACAGCAGAGAGAGTTGTGCCCAACCTCACCATGTTCCCATTGCTTAATACTATTGTTTGCTTCTGCCTCAAGATACATTCTCCAACTGTGTACACTTATCTCTCTTGAATAAAAAAAATCCATGACTTTAATTCATTAGCAATAGTTACATTAGCATAAATATATTAATCCGGCAATCAGATGTGGTTGCATTTCTTTCCTATGCTCCACGTAGGGGAGAGGAGTGTCTTCCCATTATTGTCAGGTTGAGTTAATGTTCAACTAGGGATTACTTAGCTTGATGGAGGAGCAAAGAGATGTGGATATTTAATTCTTCATTAATCTTTTCCTTGCCATAATGAATAAAGGTGTAAATATTAACACCTCTGATTTTCAAACATCAGTTTAAGCTACCATCCATAAATTCACTATCCAAAAGGCCACATGCTTCTGTCATGGAGCTTTCTTGCCAGCCCCGAATAACGCGACTCAAGTCTACGATTCACCCTTATTTGGGATATAAGCTTACTATCAGTGCAATCCTAAACGTGTCTACTCAAAAGTAAGTCCCATCGGAAAGTAAGTACCACATTTACTCCCTGGAAAGTGTGGTTAGGATTGCAGCCTATGTTGAAGAAGTGTTAACCATACGGGTATATTGTCCTAAATTCTCATGTTTATTATTTATACTTTGGGAAAAATGCTTTTAAAAGCCCCACCAAAAACAGCTATAGGGACAATATTTTTTCCCATTAGTGTGTATATCAATATATTTTGTAGTTTCTTGTTATAAATTATTTTTTAAAGGCTTTGCATTGTTTTCTGCTTGTAACTGACAGCTTTATAATACCTGGGGGCACATTTGAGGTCTCTTTTTCTTTCAGACGTTCTTCTCTATTCTGAGCAAGGGCTGTTTTTCTTTGTTTCTTTGCTGTCTATGGAAAGCAGATCAGAGGCTGGCACTCAATGGAGTAGACCGTGACATCCCACTGTTACTAGCACTTTACTTAAGCTATGCAATGAGCCTGTCCTGAGGATGCCCACCACCTAATTTCTCTGCTATGCTCTGTTTTCATAAATCATGACAAAAACTTTCATTGGGAACCCTGCAATTTCTGCATTCCACTTTTTAATTGTTGTGCACTGATGTCAAATCACCAAGCAGTATATTTTTAGTTGCTCTCCACATGACTACTTATATGTGTAGAAATAAGCAGTAAGGGTGTATCACTTCTGGCAGAACTAGAGTGAATTAGAAATTCTATTTTTGAGACATTTTTAAGACATTCACTTTTTAAACCTCCTTTAAATCTACTCCTGGCTATATTTTGCAATTGTAGGGATTTAGTGCATGATGCCTACATATGTGTACGTAATATTCTCTACCTTTTGTCTTTAATATTCCTTGGTTTTTAATTATTAAAGATAAGTATTTGAATTATAAATATTCTAGTTATACAGGAATAGGCAAAGCAGGCACATACCCTCAGGCAAAATTCTTCCATTATCCATAATCCTTCTGCCTCCTGCCTCCATTCCTCAACCTCCTATCTTCATGTCGTCTCAAAAAACACAGAGGCATTCTTTTAAACTAACCTTCTCCTCCCCACTTAAACCACAGAAATCCCTTCTCAATATGTATAGGGGCCTTTTCCTTGAAGTGGGATGTCATACTTGTCCTAAATATAATAAAGTGCTATCTTCAAGGCATTTCTGCATCCAAAACACTCCCTAGAAACCTGCCTAGTCCTCCCATCTAACCAGTACGAATGTCACAAATCATAGCACAGAAGCTGCTTTATAGTGAATCATTAACATTGTCAGGAATGAGTTGGCAAGGAAAAAAAAAGAAAGATTTCCATTACAGAACTGAAGCGGCATATACAAATGACAGCATTGTCATTCCTCTAGCATTGTTTTATAAAGCCCACAACTGATTAGGAAGAGTTTATTTCAATACACATATACATACACATGAACCCGGTATGCATACATGACAATTATGTTTTCATCATGTACCATTTGCAAATATGTGTGTGTATGTGCGCGTGTCTCTCTCCCACACCCGCACACCACTCCACGGCCCCAGCGAAGCTGGAATTTGGAATGATATGAAAAACAGTTTTATTTGGGGGGGGGGGGATTGGAGAGTTTTAGTGAAAATATCTGGGACACTCAAATTATTACAAATGCTAACTATATATAGATATATAGAAGATCTCTAATCTACATCAAGGTTAGTAATTTAATAACGTAATGCCTTATGCTGAATTCTATAAAGGCTGCCGGAATAATTCTACTGCTGTATTAATAACATATCAGAATGTCTACTGACTGTTTTCCCCCCTTTGCACAGCTTGAATGGGAAATTATATAAATTTATAACATGCAATACAATTAGTTCTTTTTTCGAGCATCAAATATTGTAAAGTAAGACATTTTGATCAACACATGTGATGCTTTTTACATTAAAAAATCCCTAATATATTTGTATTGTAAATTAGGTTTTTTTCCTATTTCATAAAAGACAATTGCATGGAATTATACATGTCTTTGTTGTTCAGGTAGATAAAAATGTGTCAAGCTATCAGTGGTAAAAAAAAAATGTGTTAGGGCGCACCTGCAAAAAAGAAGAAGGAAAAAAACCAAGAGTGATTTTTCAAAGAATAAGTTAATTTGCTTTGACAAGGAGTTATCTTTAAACACTCCAAATGTTAAGAAAAAGGATGCTGAGCAACCTGTGTGCTCACCGATGTCCGCACAACCATGCACACCATTTTAGCATAATTGTTCTTCCTCCTGTCTGGCTGGATGAACGTATATTGCAAGATTCTCCATTCATTTACCCGGCTTCAGCTAACTACCGGGAATATACCAAGAAAGAAAGAGTTTGGCCTCATGCCCAAGGGTCTAAAATGGGAAACCTGACCCCGATGGTGAAAAATACGCCTGACCCTACAATAAATATTGCTCAAACATTCAATCTTTACCATCGCCAAGCAGTGCTTTTCGAATGATCATGTATAATACCTGCGGTTGGGCTTGTGCCTAATGGGGAATTTTGTCTAGCCATAGTGTTATGTAGTATCTTGATTTTCTAACCAGAGATAAACTGTGAATGCTTAGTTCAGTTTCACAGTTTATGAATCATGACATTTGTCAGACTTGCAACCCATTGTAAATATTCATTTAATCTGTGTGTATGGGGGGGGGGGGAGAGGCAGGGAGAGGAAACTCTGTTTTCTTCCCGAAGAACGTAAGTTTCTTCAGCATTATTTTGGCAATTTGAGCAATCAGGCTGTTTGAACCTGATCTTCTGTCACTAGTAAAAAGAATTTCCCTACAATCCAGTGTAACTACGTGAGCATGTTAGAGACATTACGTGCACCCATAGTTACTGCACCATCTAGTGAAAACCTATGGGAAATTCATATTGCAATCCAGAGTAAATTGCTCTTACACCGGAGCAAGGACTCTCCATAGTTACTCTGGATTTCGCATAATCCTATCCATGTCAACTCAAAAGTAAGCCCCATTGTGTTCAATGGGTCTTACTCCCAGGAAAGTGTAATTAGGTTGCAGCCTTCTCTAACCACATGCCAAGACTTTCATCTACATTCCGTGGTGGGAAAATTTTTCCTTCGTCCCTTGCAGGTACTGTAACTCCAAACTACCTTGAAAGCTTAATAAAGATAAAAATGAATGAAATTCCAGCTGATACTGAAAAAATAGCTAAAATAATATTTATTGCTACAGACTGAAGGATGCCAATGATGATGCCAATGATGCTACATCACCTTCTTTCAAAAGATCGTGCTCCAGATGTTCAAGATCTAATGATGCAAGATCATTATGAAATAAATATATGAAATCCTCTTATCAAAGTTCTGACAAGTTATTTTTAATATTTATTATTAGATATTTATTATTACACTATATTTTTAATATCCAAAGAGGCTTTTGTAGAATACTCCGGTCTGAACTGAGATCTGAAATGAACTTGAAAATATAGCAAGGATGAATTAGGATTGCTTATACAGTACTACTGGGCATACGTGTAGTTGAACTTGTGTAAAAAAATGCAAACTTGCATTAAAAAAATCTCTACAGATAAGATTCAGATTTCAATTATGATAATTCCTTATCAAAGGAAGGTTGCAATCCTAACCTAGGCTGGCACAACTCATTGGTCTTCCCATTCCCAAAGTGATGTAGGAATGAAAGTGCATGTTTGTGCACTGGCTTAACCGTCCCCCAGGAGTGGTGCAGAAGTGTCTTACAGCACTTTTGTGACTCCCTCAGGCCAGCATAGTAACTGTGATGGGGCTTAGGGGGCAATCCAGAGTAACTACAGGGAGTCCTTGTTCCAGTGTACGAACAACTTACTCTGAATTCTAATATGAATTTTCCATAGGTTTTCACTAGGTGGTGCAGTAACTATGGGTGCACGTAAAGTCTCTTATGTGCTCCCGTAGTTACTCTGGATTTGGGGGTTAGTTGAGGTTAGCCTAAGTTGAGGTTAGAATTGCAGTCAAGATGACATTATTAAAATATTCTATTCATAAATGCATTTTTAATATTGTACATACTTAAATTTTGTGTGTGTGTGTATCTCCGTGTGTGAATTTATTTATTTTATTTGGACCCCACTTTAGTCTATTGGATCAATGTCAGAGCAACAATAAATTTTTGAAAAACAGAGGAACTATACAAAGTTTGGGTTTTTTAAAAAAATCCAACCCTACTATATTTTATCTGTTAAAGATACGTAAATCTGACTATGAGTAGGAAAGAGCCTTTAACACAAAGCTTTTGAGTTTGTTTTCCAGGGCAAGGTGCTGTCATGATCTTACAGGGATGAAGAGAAGCTGAATATTAAAATTCACCACATGACTCGTCTTTCAAAGCCCCGTTCCAAGAGGTGATAAACACCTTCAACAGCATTTTGAAGATAACACGAGTTGAGGTTCTCTTGCCCTTCATGTGACGGCCTATTTTTCAAATCTTACTTTATTCTGTTTATTGTCATCTGCGGTAGGAATGGGATGTGGCTAGACATTACAGACCATAAACACACGTCCGCACGCACACGCAGACCCCTCCAACAACAATGACAATTAAAGCAGCACATCGCACACAGACAGAAACCATAATACATCTTTAATTTGGGATCTGGGGCTGTGGATTTCAGTTCGACTCTTCACGTGACGGAGGAATAAAGGATTCTGCAGAGTAAAAGATTATTCATTTATTTAAGACCTTCCCACACTGCGTTTATATAAAATACTAAAAGCAACACACACTCAGACAATAAGAACGTATTAAAATGAAGCAAACAAACATCAAAAGAACCAACAGTCACAGCCAAAAAAAACCGCTGGAAGCCACATCAGTCAAAATGAATCAACTTGTTTTAAATAGCGGTGTAAATAGAAGCATTTTATCAGCAACATCAGCACAGCAACCAGAAGAGAGTGTGTAAGATTGTGGGGAAGGATCAGTTGTCTATGGAACAGCTATAGTGGCAGCAAAGTGCAGAAACATTATTTATTCTGTTATTTCTAATTATTCCACTTTTTTCCCAAATGGTTCTTAAAAGAGTTGTCAGTTAACAGAATAAACATTGATAATGTTTATTGATAATAAATCATTTAGTAAAAATTACAATTATTGGTACAACATAATAATGGGCACAATCCAGAGTAACTACGGGGAGTCCTTGCTCCGGTGTAAGAACAATTTGCTGTGGATTGCAGTATGAATTTCCCATAGGTTTTCATTAGATGGTGCAGTAACTACGGGTACACATAATGTCGCTTACGTGCTCCCGTAGTTACTCTGGATTGTAGGGAATGTGTTTTGCAATCATGCACAACATAATAAGCAAGGGAGACTTTAAAAAATAACAGTATCAGACAAAACGGCTACCAGAACACAAAGTCTTAACTGTGTTTTTAAAAACAATAGTGGCATTAATATGGAAAGCTTCCTTCAAGAACAGTCTTTCTCAACCAGTAGTATTACTACCACCAGTAGTACTTGAGATGGGAGCAAGACCAGTGATGCAGTGTGACAAACTGTATTCTAGCGCACACTTTTTGCACACTCAGAAAAGCCAAGGAGGGCTTGTTGCAGGTGTTTATTGCGTCACATCTGGCCTCCCAACCCGGATGTATCTGATGGTGACATCACCACCGGTACCTTCTGGTGGTACTTATTATTTTAGGGATTTATACCCTGCCTTTCCTGTGCTAATACTAATTCCCAAGGCAGCTTATATATGTTTTATCCTTTTATCCTCACAACAACCCTGTGTGTTAGGTAGCTCACAATTAAGACCATGTGAGATGAGGTAGGACAGCACAAAGAATTCTTCCTGATGGAATCATTCCGTCATGGCTTGGTCATCACATTTGGCATCAGGGAATGCCTCCCAAGCTTACAAGAAGGAGCATTTTTGGGTAGGCCAAGCCATAAACAGTGACACCTCCTAGCTCTGTTGTCTTGTGACAGCTTTATCAGCTTTGAGTCTCCCATCCAAAAGTTGTCTGGTCCTTTTCCTGCTTAGCACTCTTCTAGCAGCCCTTTACTGCACCTGCTATCTACTTCCAATAGGTGTAAGTATTCCAAAGTGGTACAGTGGGATGGTGGGAGAAGAGAGTAAGTTGGGAGAGGAGACCACCCCTCCCAGGTTCTCCCATGGGGCTCTTCCCACTTCTCCCTCAATGCTTTCTGATAGGGAAGTAAAAAAGGAACTGTGAAGGCCTTCATCAGAAAAAGCTGAGTCAATTTCCTTCGAAACCCTCCAAACTGAAGCAACGTCATGTGATGATTGACTTTCATTTTACAGCCCAATCCTACCCAACTTTCCCACACCAACATAGTTGTGCCAACATGGTGTGCACCGCATTGTGTGGTGGGATTTATTTATGGAAACTTCTTTTGGTATGGGAATTGCTTGTTCCCTTACCTAGAGACTGCATTGCAGTTGCATCAGTGCTGCAAGTTGAGTAGGATTGGGTTGAATTATGGCGCCAGGACTACTGCAGCACCAAAATGGCTGCTGCGGTATCCTGAGTACTGCAAGCTATGGAGGTGGCTCCTCAGGAGAAGGAGACCTTCATTCCCACAATGGGTCTATTTGATTCTGCTATAGAATCAAGAGCCTCCAGGTAATGCTGGAAGACCCTACATGGAGGCTTGGGATCCTGCCCTTGCTCTCTCCCCACTCTCTCCCCCACCATGCCTCCTTCCTGCCCTCTCCCCACTTGCCCAGCTTTGAAATGCCAACTCCTTGGCTCCCCTCACCCCCGTTCACCATTCCACTACCAGGTGGTTGGGGCAACCACCGAATGGTGGAGAACTGGCACAGAACTGGGGCTCTGCCAGCAGAGCACCAGCAACCACACTGCACTGCACTGGATCAGCAAACATGGGGATTGTAGTGTCTCTGTTGGGTCTGGTTTTGGATGTTTTTGTGAATTTTGTTGATTGTGTACACTGTGTATATACGTACAATGACAATAAAGGTTTTATTATTAAACATTAATATTATTAAATATGCTTTATGGCAACTTTTGCAACTCCCAGCACTAGTGGAGTGCAGGTGGTTAGCCTTTAGGATTTAGGATTTTCATATTATGAAAATATGGAAGTTTATAGGTTTTGGACTGTCTTTTTGGGACTCTGTCCTGGCTGAGTTCTTGAAGTGAATGTTTCCAAAGGCATTTGGTGTCATGTGTTCTTTAAATAAATTGCTTCCCATGTTTTTGTTCTCAAATCATCAACTCTTCTCCACCAATTTTTTTTCTTGTGATATACTTCTATTTTTCTATTGCAGTTTGTTCCCAGACACAATATCCCAGTAGCTACTTCAACAACCCCAGAATATTCCTCATCATTGTGCTTGCAATAGTTATTGCTTTAACTCCGCATTTAAATGACGGCACATGGACGTATTATATTTCCGTGGGAACTCCATCATTGATCATTCTGAAATTTTTAAGGGAACTTTTCTGGGTCAGCTTTGCATTCCCTTTGACAAATCTGGACACAAAACAGAATAACAGAATAAATACTTGAATACTGTTTTTCTTGCAACTCCTGCTCATATATTTTTGAAATTTAACAGCAGTCTTGCCTGGGGCATCTTTACATAACTTTAAGTTTCATGTAAATTGATTGCAAAAACACGTGGCAGGACCAGCAGAAATTTTTAAAAATAATCATCTATTTCTAGAATGAAAACCCCAGAACCTATCTGGATAAAATTTAGGCTGCAGTCCTAAAGACACTTTCCTGGGAGTAAGACCTATTAAACACAATGGGGCTTACATGAGTAGACATGGTTAGGATTGTGCTGTTAGTTGGATTTGTCACCTTATGGAGAACTACCATGCCTGCAAATTCAACCAATTTTGAAAATCAATAAAAAATTGCCATCAATGGTGAATTCAGTTTTGTCCCTTGAAATCAATGGGAAACAACTGATAAACGAACCAACGTTTGAAATGAAGCAAACCACCTAAATTGGACACAGACAGCACAATCCTGACTATGTCTACTCAAAAGTAAGCCCCATTGTTTTCAGTGGGTCTTACTCCCAGGAAAGTGTCTTTAGGATTGCAGCCAGAGTGAAGCAAATTGTGAAAATAAGTTGCAATTTATTCTCTTTTAACCAGTCCACTTAACTGGTCCAACCATATACTTTATACTGCTATACCTCCAGTGAAAAGGATTAAAACTCAATTAAGGATCATCAGCATCTGGTGACACTTCACTCCAGCTCCCCAGATGATTTTTCCAAGCAGTTTCACATAGATGTTGAATAGCTTGAGGAGCAAATCCTGTAACCCAGTTGCTGATATTAATATCAAATAGTAATCTCCAGCACCATCTTCTGGAATCTCTTTGCCAGGGAGGAGAAAAAGTGCTGCAAAGCAGTAGTCCTGACTCTTGAAGTTGACCTGGAATATTATGGCCAATGCTAGAAAATGCTGAGAATGCGCCAGGAAAGTCGGCACATGGCCGATCACAGTGACCAGAGCATTTTGATCATGAATTTCACTGACTGAAATGGCTCTAGAAAAATCCACTTCATCCATAGAATTTGGAGCTGCCTACCTACAACCTGCTCTGGCACCCTGACTTTGAAAGGAAGATTAGTAATTAATCTAAAGGACACTTTTTCAATATAACCACCAACTTATCTCCTAACCCAAGAAAGCATTAATAAACTTCTGGATCCTCTGGTGTTGTTAGCAAATGGTGCAACAGAGCCATCCTGCTTCTTCAAATATATTGCAGTACAAATCTGTCTGAACACATTATTTATAACTACAGTGGTGCCTCACATAAAGAGCTTAATTCATTCTGGAAGCATGCTCTTTAAGTGAAACGCTCTTTAAATGAAGTAGATTTTCCCATAGAAAATAATGGAAACTCAGATGATTGGTTCCACAACCCCAAAAATATCCATATAAAAATATTAACTGGATGTAAAAATGATGACAAAACACTGGAATTGAATTCAAAACATGCATTCAATGTGCATGATCCTATGAAGTCTACTTAGGCTGCAATCCTAAAGACACTTTCCTGGGAGTAAGCCCCATTTAATACAACGGGGCTTACTTCTGTGTAGACATGGTAAGGAGGCTGCAAAGACACTTTTCCTGGGAGGCTTACATGGGCTGCTGCTGGAGGTTCAAGGTGGCTGGTGGGGGCACTTGGGGGAAGTTAGGGGCAGCTGCCTCTGGCACCCCCCATGCAACTGCCCCCAAGTTGGGGGCAGTTAGAGGCAGCAGCACCGGCTGGCAGCCCTTTTAAAGAGCCTCCACACAGAGTGTCAGGGCTTCATAGCATGCATGCCCACAGCACGCTTGCTTGTTAAGTGAAGCAGAACTTGTTATGTGAAGCAAAATTTCTTGGAAATTTATACTTGTTATGTGAAATGCTTATTATGTGAGGCACTTGTTATGAGAGGTATCACTGTATTTATTTTAACAACAGGGTCCAGCAATTGGACAAGGGAAAGAACTGCACTGGTGACTGGCACAGTGGTGATGGATTCAAAGAGATTAACAACCGGTTCTGTGCCCATCTGGCAGCCACTTTTAAATGGCTATTTTTAAACTTTATATGTCCTATCTCTTGTTAACAACCGGTTCTCTAGAGTAGGTGTGAACCTGCTGGAGCCCATCACTGGACAGAACTTATACAGTTTTAAAATAGCCATTTAAAAGTTGCTGCCAGATGGGCATAGAACCGCTTGTTAATTTCTTTGAATCCCATCACTGGACTGGCATCATCCAGTCCGAACTGATTAGATAAATGATTGGCTCCTTGGAAATAACAATATGATATTAAAAATACAATATCTTCTATATCATGCATTTTCAATGACAAGCACATACATATAAACAAAATTTATATAGCAAATTTGCCTTGATTACTTTGGTATAGTATGAAATTTTGGGTAAAGGTAACAAATCACATATCCACAAAATAATCAATCAATCAACAGTGTTTCCCAGTCTGTAAACTAGGCCAGTGTTTGCTCCTGAGTTTAGAATTTCAGCAGAAATTAGCATAGGTCAGGGGGAAAGAAGGGAAATCGGGATCTCCTACTGGAGTTAAAAAAATGTATCGGGCTTACAAAGTGGAGTTAGGGACATGGGTCACAAGCATTTGGGAAGGCATTAAAAGGTCAATTCCAGTGTTTAAGTGCAAGCGGCAAGCAGAAGGCAGCCTGACTCCGATCCTTCTGTCTGCTGCAGGCCCACAGAATATGGTAATGCTTTTGCCACAAGTCATCTTTGTTTGAGAAAAGGTTACAATTCCTCTCTGTTCCCTTCCTTGATGCGGCTGGACTGGCTTGATTGCTCATAAAGGCCTCCTTTGTTAAGACAATAAACCAGGAAGGAGAAAATAAATATCATTTTAATGTAAGCCCAGCACAGCACAACTGAAGGAATGGCAAATAAGCTGCATTTTAAAAAATGTTTCATTTATAATTCCAATTCTCTGGAATACTCAAAAATAGCAACAACATCCAGAACATGTCACAGCTCCCTTGCGCTGAGTTCTTTGAGGTCCTATAATCTCTTTCCTTTAACCTCTTACATTAACAAAGAATAGGGATACTCTAGACATAGGCACGAATTGTAAAAAAAGGAAGGAGTTAATATGAAAGATGTGGAAATAAAAATCTGAAAACCCTACGGATAAAACTAATTACGCCTAAGTTGCATTCAATACAGTGGAGAAATTAAGTTAATTTTAGACTTATGGGAACTTTGATCTAATGCACGCCTACTTACATCTGTGCACAATCCAATGCACAACTACCCAGAAGTAAGGGCACAATCCAGAGTAACTACGGGGAGTCCTTGCTCTGGTGTAAGATCAATTTACTCTGGATTCCAATATGAATTTCCCATAGGTTTTCACTAGGTGGTGCAGTAACTACGGGTGCACGTAATGTCTCTTACGTGCTCCCGTAGTTACTCTGGATTGTTGAGTAAGTCTCACTAATTTCAATGAGAATTGGAATAGTCCTCTGCAGGTTGTCCTGCTAGCCATACCAACTGTAGGGTTTGGGGCTCATCTCCAATACTAGATTGAAGAGCCAGTTTTGTCCAAAGATGCTTTCATGGTCATGTGGCTGGCATGACTATATGTCAAGATGTAAGGAACACTGTTATTTTACCACCAAGTGGTACCTATTTACCTATACCTCAACTGGTTAAGAAGGGCTGCAGTGGCTCAACTGATTAAGATGTTGTTCCTTTCGTCAGAGAGGCCAGGATTCGTGACCTAGAGTTTGAGACCATGCAAGACAGTGTGCACTCCCATCCTTAGCCCAACTCCTGCCAACCAATCAGTTCAAAAGCATGCAAATGCAAGTAGATAAACAGGTACCACCGTGGTGGGAAGGTAAACAGCGTTCCATGCCATCATGCTGGCCATATGACCACAGAGATGTCTTGGGACAGCACTGGCTCTTGGTTTTGAATTGGAGATGAACACCGCACCCAACAGCTGTGCCTGAAGCCTGTATAGGCAGCAGGGAAACCTGCCATGGACCTTTACCTTATCTTACCTACCTATTTATTTACTTATTTATCTACCTATTTATATACTTTACATGTTTTGAACTGCTAGGTTGGCAGGAGCTGGGCTAGTGTCAGGAGTTTACTCCATCTTGAACTTGAGTCTTAAACATGGTGGTGCATGGAGATGCAGCGGCTCAGCACTCCAGTGATTGGTTGAGTCTGTATCCTGAAAAGTGCACCTAAAAATTTCATTGTTTACAATGACAATAAAGTATTATTATTATTATTATTATTATTATTATTATTATTATTATTATTATTGTTATTGTTATTGTTATTGTTGTTATTATTATTATTATTATTATTATTATTATTATTATTATTATTATTATTATTATTATTAACTGCTGCCCTGGTGGAATCCTGGTCAAGCACAGTGATCTAACCCCAGCATTCTAACCACTAAGCCACTGCAGCACTGAACATATTATATGCGGCTCACATACTGTGGGAATTGCTCACAAGTAAATGTATTGCAGTGAAAATTCATTTGGATCAGGGCCATCCATCCATGGATCCTATTGATCAGATAAACTGTATCTTTATTCACAGTAATTAATAATTTTACTGTTCTAAACAGAAACATTGCAGTATGGTAGATAAACCATACTGCAATGTACCATTTATGTACCATTTTCAACAAAAAGTTCACAAAGCGGTTCAATCCAGAGAATGTTGGTCATGCACAGACATAACTGAAGTAAAGGAGAATTAAATTCAGCACTGGAAACGTCTAAATATATTTGTTGGATTGAATTAGTCGCAGCAGACACTAGTCCATTGGATCTCTGAATGCACATCAGAACTTGTGTGCATGGAACATTATTGGATCAAGATGACTGTCTTTCATCTATGGTTAAAAGCAGGCACCGTACAACACTTTCTGAGCAAATGCTGACCAGCTATGCAAATGGACCTCCAACAGTTCAGCAGGGGTGGGGGAAGAAAGAAACCAGAGTCAATTGAGGTAGTGCAAGAAATATTAAATGATTCAACATAGATTTTATCTCATTTCATCAGCCTGATTTATTTACATAGCCAAAAGATTAATCAAAGGAGGATATGAGCTGAAAGGAAGGAATATAAACCAATCATTCTTGTCTTTGTTGTATATTGAGATGGATCCTATTGATCAGATAAACTGTATCTTTATTCACAATGATTAATAATTTTACTGTTCTAAACAGAAACATTGCAATATGGTAGATAAACCAGTATTGGGACAGGAAAAAAGCTAGTTTACCCATCACCTCCAGAATGTCCCCATAATCAGACAGAGGTGGAGGTAATCAGACTCTATCTTACCTGGACTGACCATGAGCCCATAGGGCAAGAAGGGCAACGGAGTGAGAGTTTCAGGATATTCCTATGCAATAGGGGCTAGATCGGTCTGGTGTTTTTAAGAGAAGAATGTATGTATAATCGATGGTATAGCTAGAGGAGGTGCAAAGCACTGTGTTTTGCAGGGCACAGCATGTTAGAGGTCCCTACCCTCTTCACCAGTCTTCACCCTCTTCACCCTCTTCACTAGGATCACATTGGAGTCATATATTTCTCTTTAGATCTCTCCACCCAGACGGGAGAGTGGCAGCTTGCACACAACGGTGAAACTCCCTGCAAAATGTAGTACTTTAGTACCTCTAGCTATTCCACTGCATATAATATTTTAGTCAAGGAATACTTGCTGGGTTTTTCAGTTTATAAGGCAACCTTGCCAATAGGGTTAAAGGCTTTTGTTGTTAAAAACCAATCATGAAAATTTGAATAAAGTCCCAAAAGACTATTACAACAACTAGGATGTACATTGCATGATATACAAGAATTCCAGGCTGTTCCATTCCATGCCATTCCTTTTTGTTTTGTTACAATACCTTCCCAAATTTAATATTGAAAGATGCAAAAAAGGCTGCAATTATACTTCCTCCCCAAATGAAATGGCTCACATTGTATATTACATATGTTGTTTATTACATTTCAGATATGGGCATCTGGTTTTCTTTAAGATCTGGCTTTTTACCCAATTTTCCAGCTGGATTGACTGAGGCAAAAGAAGGTCAAGCAACTTGCCAAGGTCAGGCAGGGAGCTAGTGCTTTACTAGGGATTAGAATTTAGGAACCTCCTTACTAATGGAACAAATAGCCTTCATGCACCAAATCCCACAGGGATGGGCAAGTCACAAAAAAGAGGGGATTAGCCCCTAAAGGGACTTGTCTGCTTGGGTAAGCAAAAGATGCCCAATTCAGAAGAAATACAAACACTTTCAAGTTGCGGGCGCATAATCCCAGGGACCGTTTATGCTTGTGCACTGAATGCTCGGGAAGGAATTTAATGACTGATTAGAGTGTGGTTAATATATTGAACACGCTCCCCTCCAAAGCAAGACAGGCATCTCTGCACCTATATTTCAACAAGAACATAACAGCAAAATGTTTTTTAAAGAAAATCTTCAATTATATGAAATTATTTAAACAAGCCCAACGGATCCCAAGGCCAAGAAAGCCTTCTTATTTTCATGGAAGGGTGCCGCACTCCATGCAAAAGGTAAACAAATATTACAAGCCTGCCTGCCTTTCACCAGCAGCGCATTTGAAACCAATGTCACCATTCTAGTTACAGAGCAAAAATGGAAACTGTCTGTTTTGATTTAAATCTGTCCCTGAGCAATTTCCATGAGTTAACGCAGCAGAAGTGAAGTAAGAGAAGAAATAAACAAAGGAAGCCAAGCCAAACATTTCCAGTGGATTATTCAGGGCCCCCCACCCTGGGGATATATGTGCTTGTTCCAGCCCACAACGGTGGGGATCCTCAAACACAACCCTACTTTCACTTCCAAATTGGGGGAGCCTGGCGTGCAAAAGCTAATTGCAGACCGTTGTGTACCTGATTTCATATCTATGATTCCGATGCTTATTGCTGTTGTTCACATTGGAATGACAAAGAGCATTATAAGATGGCAGGGAGGCCTTTATGTCCTCTGGCTGTTCAAGAGTGTCTCCTTGCACTTTCTTAGGATGCCACAATGATTCAGTCTCATTTTGCCATTTTCTCTTGCATTAAATAGACAAGAGATCCAGACAAACAGCCACAGGGAAATTTGAAAGAAGGCAAAATAGGTTAGAAAAAAATCTTTTTGGGTCCGTGCAAGAAAAATGCACCTCCGAACTTTGTCTCTGAGCTGTTTTTGCATCACAAAAACAAATCCGTTGGACCGATCCCATCATTAAGAAAAATGCTGGATATTGCCCAGTAGGCAATCTTGCTTTGGTGTCTGGTTAGAGGAGGAAAAGAGGAGGATATCAGGGGGTTCAGCTGTCTGAAAAAGGGGGTGAAAAAGGGAAAATTTTCCAAGACTAAAACAATTTGAGGTACAGGATGACAAAGTTGTGCCACCTCTCAAGGACGGCCTGATGAGAGACGTCACCCAAAGCTGTCCAGGCTCTTAATTAAAACTTTAATTTAATTAAAACCGCCTTGAGCTCCCTCTTGCAGGTGAGGAAAGGCGGGATATAAAATAAATAAATAAATAAATAAATAAATAAACTATTAAATAAATAGTTTAGTAGCAGAGTTTTTATCCAAGGTGATTGTTGTAATGGACCCGAAATTAATCCCTGGGTAAGGACGTTGGGTACAGACCTTGTTATGTTCTTTGGTTTTTTTTATCTGTATCTACAGTTGTTGTCTGCTTGTGTGTAGGTTTGTAATGCCAATAAAGGTTCGAATTGAAAAAAATAAAAATAAATAAAACCAGAAATCCCGCTTTTCTGGGTTTTCAACAAGTTTTTCCTTTTCTCTGGAAAGGGAAATGTGGTCTTCCTCCAAGTTTTGCAGAGGAGTGTTACATATGCCAATTCCAAGAATATAGGGCAATGTAATTCCAAGTACCCTTGCACTTTGTAGACTGGTACAAATTAATTTGATTTAATAGCTAATACTATTAAAATTTAATCCCCAAACTACAGATTCTCTTCTGACTCTATGAAACATATCTTAGCAGAGTTTCTAAAGAATGTGAACATGTTGCTCAAAAAACTTACTCCGAGTGATCCCATCAGAGTCAGTGAGGCTACCTCAGATGTACTTGGCTTGAAGACTGAAAACTAATTCCCTTTAAGGAGATGTGCCTGTTAACCAGCAGGCCAGGGTACGAGACCCGGGTCAGCCCCACAAGACAGGGTGAGCTCCTGTCCTTAGCCCAGCTCTGCGACGCCAGCTGGATCCAATCGTATTGGCTCTGCCTTTCCATTGGACTAATTCAGTGGTGTGGAGAGGGGGGATTTGCTGCTTGGGTAACAGTCTATCCTGCATAACAATCTAACCCAGGCTTTTGTGCTTCACATGCAGCGTATGCAGCGCTGAGCACGATACCATACCCTGCAATCCAGAGTAACTACGGGAGCACGTAAGAGACATTACGTGTACCCGTAGTTACTGCACCACCTAGTAAAAACCTATGGGAAATTCATATTGCAATCCAGAGCAAATTGTTCTTACACTGGAGCAAGGACTCCCCGTAGTTACTCTGGATTGTGCCCATAGTCTTTCAAGATTGACGGAGGCCTGCTTTTTTTTTTTAGGATCAATGTGCCAATCAGCTTGTAACACGTGCTGTATTTGATGAGTAGGTACTACAATAACTGACAGATGTAAATATATTAAGTAGGTTTTAGAGATGTTGATTAAGCGTTGAGTACTTCTCAGGCTTTTCTTAGAGGTTAAGCCCATAATAAGGCCAGAAGCCAATATGCTGGTGTTTAGCCAATGTTTTCTATATGACTGCGCTTCTAACTTCCACCTGCATCTTATAAGGGTATACAGCTCACTTACTTGGTACTTTTACTAAGCTTTTAGAGAAACCCACCAGCTATTTATTTTATTCAGAAAAACTCATGATGCTTTATTTATATTTTTATTAAAGAAAGAAAAAATAAAGATATCTTGCATAAGTCTATCAGCAGATGTGGGCTAGTGGTGGATGGTCAGAGAGCTTTGGGAAGAGATGGGGAAAGTAGACTATTTTTGATAACTAAGCCTTTTTACCCTAAATAGGCACACTTGGAATTCTCACAAAAAAGCTTCTGCCCTATACAATGTATAGAATTGCAGCCCTTATAGCCAATGGCTAACACCACAATCCTAACCATGTTTACTCAAAAGTCAGCTCCATTGTGTTCAATGGATCTTACTCCCAGGAAAGTGTTATATTATCATTTATATGTTTCTTGCTCCTGTATTGTCACTCCATAATGAATCTATGTACCTCGTTCAGCCATGAGATGGGATGAATAATGGAAAAATATTATTCCTTTAGATTCTCCTATTAGGTGTGGGTGGAATAGCACCTATATCAATGTACCCTGGGGTAACAGTCAAAGTGCAAGAAACATGGAAGTGGATCTTTAAAGCAGTTTTTTAATCACTGGTGTGGTATCCAATAATTTTTTTAAAATTCAGTGGGCTTCTGGAATGGAACCACAGTGGATAATGAGTCATGATCTGTATATTTAAAGAATTCTC
Organism: Cryptoblepharus egeriae; assembly: GCA_030015325.1. Taxonomy (NCBI): domain Eukaryota; kingdom Metazoa; phylum Chordata; class Lepidosauria; order Squamata; family Scincidae; genus Cryptoblepharus; species Cryptoblepharus egeriae. The sequence continues at coordinate 7,675,764 of JAREYC010000001.1, forward strand.
AGATTAGTATGGGAGGGGGGAATATTTTCTATATACCCAAGCCACAGGATAACAGTTTCCCTCTTCAATTCTCTGTCAAAGTCCAGTTTGGGAAGCATTTTGGCTGCCAACCATTGCCACCCATAGTCAACAGTTAACAATACAATGTTTTCCATAATAATAACCATCTTCCACAACATGTGACAAGCTTTGTGACATGCACAGAAGTCCCTGCATTTGGTTGCTTCCTACAATAGCTAAGTTTGCCATTGTAAACCAACCATTTCAGATTTGGCAATATGAAAGTTCGTTGGGATATATGCAGGTTTCTGCCCCCCTCCAACATTTCTGTTAATTTGTTCCCCCATTCTGAGATCTGTAATGGTAAATTAAACCACTTATTCACTCTGACAGGCAGGCAGCAGAACACGGATATAGTAATCTGCCAATCTGGAATCTGGTACGCACTGGGAGTCATGAAATAGATCTCAGCAGGCTGAACACTGCGCACCCACCCATTTTGCAAGACTGTGATTACAGCAGGTAGGTGGCTCCGATAACCGTGCATTTCAGATATGCAGGAGTCCGGTGTAATGTGTAGTATGATTTACTCAGGTTTGTCAGGATGCATACTGTAATAGTATGGTTGGAGCAACGTCCCACTGGCTTGTCTTTCATGCTTAAAAAATAATCTCCAGATCTTTATGAAAATGATTGATGAATTGTTTGGGAAAGGACACTTGACGGCGAGGAAAGCGAATTGTTGCGCAGTACTTTTTCATGTGCCCTGTTTCAAAAATGAATTTTGGTGATTCTGGTTTGCCTGAAAAACACACTGCTGGATGTGAAAGCTCTTCCCTGTTCCCAGATGATTTTTTATTTTTATTTTTTTTTGTTTAGTCAGCATTCGCTTAAGTGGTCGCAGAGCATGGGGCATTGCTGAAAAGTCCTTCCGGAACAGATTTTCCGGAACAGACCTTCCGGCATCGCCTTGCACACCAGAGACAAATAGAAATTATCAGTATTTTTACAAAATTTTCTGAGAGTAGATGGTATCTCACCTCTGCTATCCTGATGTTATTTGTACAACAATCCAGTAAGATAAAATAAGCATTATTATCGACATATTACCTTTTGAGGGCAAGTATAGTAACAAAGAGTTGGAAGAAACCCTCAAGATCATCTAGTCCAACCCCAACTTTTAGCAGGAAATTCTTCCAGAGCCTGTCTGACGTGTCTGTCAAGATTTTGCTAACCATCATCTAGATGGTTACCTAACCTAACCATCTAGATCAGTGGTTCCCAAACTTTTTTGTCCTACCAGAAAAAATATTACTTAGCGCCCCCTGGAAATTAATTTTTTTTAATTAATTAAAATTAATTTATTAATTAAAATTAATTAAAATTAATAAATTAATTCTCTTTAATTAAAGAGAAAGATATATGTATTAATGTTTCCTGTGGCCATCACCGCCCCCCTGGATCACTGCAGCGCCCATCAGGGGGCAGTATTGCCCACTTTGGGAATCACTGATCTAGAGGGTTACATAACCTAACCATCATCTAGAATTTCTACCTGATATTCTTGAGGTCATGGCAGAACTGGATTCCAATTAGGACTTCTAACTGGCTCACACCTTAGGCTGCAATCCTAAACACACTTTGGCTACAATCCAGAGTAACTACAGGAGCACGTAAGAGGCATTACGGGCACCTGAAGAAAACCTATAGGCACCTAGTGAAAACCTATGGGAAATTCATATTGCAATCGAGAGTAACTTGTTCTTACTCCAGAGCAAGGACTCCCCGTAGTTACTCTGGATTGTGCCCTTTCTTGGGAGTAAGATCCATTGAACACAATGGGGCTTACTTTTGAGTAGACATAGTTAGGATTGTGCTTTTATTCTCTTAGGTGACGCCTTGTTCTCTTAACCACAACATTAAACTATAATCATATTATGTGTATGAGGCACATTTATAGTGTTTATTATTTATTATTGTGTATATCCAGAGCTATAGTTGAGAAAAAAATGCAGAAGGAATGTACAGGTCCAATCATGTTATACACATATTTTTTAATACATGGATTTGACTCAACATGAAGAGTCACTGCAAATCACAGTTTTAAAAACTGTTTTTACTATTATTGATGGATAGTCTTACAAGCAATCATTCCCTTCTTCAGTCTCAGAATCAAACCCCTGCAGCTATTGAGGCACTACTTCATTCCACTAGATGCAATGGAGACATAAGTTGCATGGAAGTGGATATAAACCTATTTTTCCATTTCTAAAACTTTTCTAAAGTTTTCTAAAGCTTTTCTAAAACCACCTTAGCTAAGAAGAAGCTGAAGACTCAGTAGGAGACAAACTGAGAAATTTGCCTTAATACAGTATGTAATCCTAATATCACCTTTTCCTGGGAATAAGGTCCATTGGTTACCTCTGAGTAGATATGCATGGAATTGGGTTAACAGTATGTTACGATCTGGTGCAGATTTGAGTAGACCCATAGGGCAACAGGGAGCTTACCTGGAATTAAGGGAATAAAAGTTACTTTGAGGAGACCTTTGATTGCCTCCCCCACCACAAGACGCATGACACACTTTCATGGTGTGATTATTTTGGTGCAGGTGGTGGGACATAAATTTCTTTTTTTAAAAAAGAAGTCTTCTAGAAATCCAGAAATAAATCTATCAGTAGTTACTATATATATTCCATATGTTCAAAGGTTGATAAGGTTAAAAGGTTCTTGGTCTGTTCAGTAATGGGGGGCACTTGTCCTTCCAATGTTTTAAAAGTTTAGATTCACACGTGGCAAGTCCTGTCCTGAGTTTTGTGCCACTGTGAAATTTGCTCAATCTATTCCCCTGTGAAAGTATTGAAAGTCATCTATACTCACTATTGTTTTTCCTTTGCATACCCTTTACCAATGTTATCACAATTTCCTATACCTGCATCTGAAATCAACAAAATTTTAAACAAAAATGGTAAAACAAAAAGCCTAAAAATTAATAATTTATTAAATTCATTTCTTAAATTTATTTAATAAATTTATTAAATATTAATATTTATTAACACATAGTCAAAATACATAACAAAATTACAGTTAAATGAACAAAGGCATGTGTGGGCAATGAATATCTTATGTATTTAAATTATGGTTATTTAGTGAAGAAAATCAAAAGGAAATGACAAAAACAGTTTGATCACCATGTCACATGCATGTAAATCAACATCTTGGAAGGCAATTTCAGACTTGAGACCAGCACAGAGATGTTGAAAGAGTGAAGCATTTGTTGAATGAATGAGTTCTAGGTATAATTGAAAGGTACTAACAGAGCAGAACCATCAGAAAATGAACTGTCAGAAAGCTGGGTACAGTAAAGTTAAACTGTACCAAGAATAGAGGGCACAACAGACAACAGGGCTGCTACAGAGTCTAATTGGGGGGTCCTCAGTGAAGAAAGTCACTGGGCTGGTATGGCAAGTACATTGGGTTACTATGTGGACATATGTGTGTACTCTCCCTATGGGCAAAATTCAGAGCAGTTACGGGTCCACGCAGTTACGTCACCCTCTAGTGTTATGGAAAGTCACCTTAACTGCTCCAGAGCAAAGGGCTTAATTTGACTTTAGGATATGAGCCTATGTTAGAACTGACTGGTCCTGTATACGCACAAGAGCATCCACTGACTGTGGTTCTGGTGCTTTCATGTCCTCTCTTTCCATCTCATCTTCAGCTGCCACAGAAAATTAGCACTTAACCAGAACGTACCTGTGTTTCTCCACGATGGTGTTTAATGGACAGCAAAGGGCAGTGGCTTGAAAATGATTCTCGATTCTGAATTGCAACTGACAAGGAATCAAATCTCTATTCATGTGCATTAAGGAGTGTCTGCTAGAACTAGCAGCTTCCAGAATCGGAGAGAAGGCATGAACATTAGAGGGTTCCTGTGTTCAAATTCCAGCAGAAACCCTTCTCATGTGGAACAAAACAGTGTATACTTTCCAGCATATCAACAATTGCATTTATTCAAGGACACGGAGTGCATCTTCAGCTCATTCCTAAGTGTTTACAGCCATTATGACGTTCTTCTTCATGGCCTGTGGTTTCCCCCATCCTTCTCCATAATTTCCATATGGAGGGCCTACTCCCAGGTCTGCATATATTTACATGTTTTACTTTGTAGGCTTTTAAGCATCAAATTATACCAAATAGAGGTGAGACCTCTGCCAGTTGAATCTTCCTCTTATTGTTTCTACTGTGGTGGGTTTCTGGGGAGATAAATAAATAAATAAGGATGCAAATTGGTACCAAGGAAGTGACAGCTCACGTTCCACAAGTTCATGTTTTATGACATTGCTGGCCCATAGCCACTTATGCTCTTTCACTGTCTGAAGGATGTCCTTGATTTGTGCTCCTCGCCAATGTGATGACAAATATAGGCAGGCTGCGCACACGTTGCTGTCAGATGAGTGGCGCTTGCTCTCTCTGCATGCTCAGATTACAAAGCCAGAACTGTGGGATTAGCAAATGGCAAGACCGCCTCTGGTTTGGGTTGGTGCACTCTTTTGCTTCCATTTGAGTTGAGTATGATCTTGGCAGTATTGGAGTATGTTCTTGGAGTATTGGCAGGAGGGACACAAAATCTCTCTGACACTATGCTAAGGGCCAGGAAAAAAACAAATTAATTTATATTTCACGTTTGAATAATTTACTTAAATAAATACATTTGAGATTAAACTTATGTGGATAAATGAATTTTACCGAATTTATAATATACATCAGACTATAATACAGGCATGTAGAATCACATGAAAACTACCAACTATAAATTTTGCCGCACGCCTCTTGCTCAGTGAAAACATACAGTCAATGCCAGAAAAACATGGAGACATAAGTTGTTCAGAGGCAATGAGGGGTTAAAATAATGCCAGGGAAAACCAGAATTAGACTGATAGAATTAGATATTTTAGGTGGAATAACGAACAGTTTGGGGAAAAAAACACATGTATGCTTTAAGTATAAATGGAAGCCTATATAATACTCCAAACACCAGGCAGATGCATTCATGCTGAGCCACTAACTAGCCCATGGCTAGTCTCTTATGGTCTCCTAAGACCACAGGTCTTCTCTCTTCAAAGTTTTCAGCAGGACCTGAAAACCCTCCTATTTATTAAGCTTTTAACTAATGTCCGGCTGGTTGTTTTTAATCTTGCCTCTTGTTTTTAATTGGTTTTTCGGTGGTTTACCACTGCTTTGTTTTAAAGATGTTTTTATGCTACTTGTATAGTTTTTAAATTGATTTTTATGTATTGTTTTATCCATTTTAAATTGTATTATGATTGTAATTTTATATGTTGTAAGCCACCTTGATATCCTTTGGGAAGAAAGGCAGGGTATAAATGAATAAAATAAATAAATCTATATACTGTATATAAAACTGAAAAGTCACTTACAGACTCAACTAACTGACTGACTCATCAAAACCCAGCCAAAACCGCTGGACCTAAAAGTGTGAAATTTGGGGAGAGTGTTCCTTCCATGACAGAGGCACCCACTAAGAACCGGTTTTCGGAAATTCCAACTGGAAGGGGGTGAAAAGGGATGCAAAGCGTTTTCCTCCCTATACTTTCCATTGAAGAATCCTTGACTCGTCCAAGATCTGTCCCAACCCCTGGACATGAAATTTGGGGAGGGTGTTCCTTCCATGACAGAGGCACCCACTAAGAACCGGTTTTCGGAAATTCCAACTGGAAGGGGGTGAAAAGGGATGCAAAGCGTTTTCCTCCCTATACTTTCCATTGAAGAATCCTTGACTCGTCCAAGATCTGTCCTAACCCCTGGACATGAAATTTGGAGAGGGTGTTCTTTCAACACCCACCAAGATCCTATGTTGAGAAATTTAACCCTTAAGGGGGTGAAAAGGGGTGCAAGGTGTTTTTCTCCTACACTTAACATTGAAGATTGATCAACATTCAGCTGATGCAGTGGGAGGGAGGGTTCATGGGGGAGTGGTGCACGTGGGAATGGTGGTGCGCATTGTCGATGTTGTAAGGGTGTGTTGAGCATGGGGTAGTTGCGCATGGGGTGATGATATGCATGGGGATGATGGACATGGTGGTGTGTTGCACATGGGTTGATGTGCATGGGAGGATGATGCACATGGAGGGTTGATGAGCATGGGGGGTTGATGGACATGAAGGTCTGTTGCTCTGGATTCAAGCCCTGCACAAAAATAATACAGACTTCTATTTCCTGGTCAAGTAACTGTAAATGATGGATGATCCCAGAGCTGCTTTCACAGGACTCTCGGGGGCTGCAGAGGGTCTGTGAGGAAGAGCTCAAGTACTTTTGCAGTCCTGTTGACAACTACATGATGCAAGTTCCTCACTCAGGACACTGTGAGGCTCACAGCTCTGCAGTTGCGCATCTCTCCAGTGCAGGGCGCGAAACGTGCTTTATGGTGCAGGGTAAACACCAGCCCCTATGCCTGCTGCAGGCCTGGCAGTGACATCATAAGACTAGAAGTGACATCACAACACAGGGAGGCATGTCATTAATCAGACAATGACCAGAAACAAGCCCCCTTCTCTAGGACTGGTTTAGAAATGAAAGAGATATGAAACCCTTCAGAATCCTCCAGCCAATCAGTTCTATTTTCAGATATAAAAATGAGCTGTTCTTACCAGCTTAATCAACGCAATTCATTTCATTTCTCAGGCAGAAAATAATATTCTTAATAATGTTTATAACATTCATGAAAAAGCCAAAGTTTTCAGACAGAACATGTAAAAAAGAGAAGTGGTTCTGAAACCAGCTCCCTACTCCTTCTATAACAGCTTCCAAGGCAAGGGTGAGCCACGCTGGGCTGAAAGACATTGAATCCCATGTGAAAAACTGCATGCACCACCACTGGGCAGAGTGGATCCCACCTATACTCCAGAGTCTGCCCTCTGGGGCTGCCCCCTCCCCAGTGGCCAGTGTTCCCCAACTGATTGGATTGTGTCCATTTGGTCAGTTTCATCACTTTCCCTTTAAGGAGAAGCTTGTGATTGGTCAGTGATTTGCATAATCCCGCCCATCTCCCACAGTGAAGTCCAGCACTGTTTAACCATTTCTCTGCCAGGAGACTCTAAAGGGGAAGTTCTGCCTCTCACTGGCTGCTCCTGAGTCAGATACACAGAGAGACACAACTGCAGGTGGGCAGAAGTCTCAGCCGCGAAAGAGGACACCCCCCCAAATGGAGGACACCCAAGAAGAATGGAGGACACGACAAAATAAAACCCACACCCTAGAGTCGGTCACAACTGCAGGGGATGCCTTTACCTTTCAATGCACCATCAAATCTCATGCACTCCCTGGTTTTGGAGACAATGTTTGGCGGAAAAGGGTGAGCAGAAGATTTGAGGAAACACCGTCATCCACTCTATATACAGAGCATTGAAAAGTCACTCACTCACTCACTCACCCACCCACCCACCCACTCACTCACTCACTCATCAACGCCCAGCCAAAACCGCCAGGCCTAGAAGAGTGAAATTTGGGGAGGGTGTTCCTTCCGTGGTAGAGTCACCCATTAAGAACAGGTTTTCGGAAATCCCAACTGGAAGGGGGTGAAATTGGACGCAATGCTTTTTCCTCCCTATACTTTCCATTGAAGAATCCCTGACTGAGGGATGCTCTGCCCCAACCCCTGGACCAAGAAGCATGAAATTCCTTCTGTGACACCAAGACTCATCAAGAACCAATGTTGAGAAATTTAACCCCTAAGGGGCTGAAAAGGGGACAACGTGTTTTTGTCCTATAATTAACATGGAAGACTGACCAACTTATAGCCAATTTGGTGCTCGGTGCCTCACTCACTCACTCACTCACTCACTCACTCACTCTCTATCTATCTATCTATCTATCTATCTATCTATCTATCTATCTATCTATCTATCTATCTATCTATCTATCTATCTATCTATCTATCTATCTATCTATCTACTGCTTTTCAACTTAAAAGTTCACAAAGCAGTTTACAAAGAAAATGAAAAATAATACCTAATTAATAGCTAATGAGTCCCTGTCCCAAAAAGGTTCACAATCTAAAATGCAAAAAAGAACACCAGAACAGACATTACTCTCCCCCTGCTAAATAAAGGAGGAGCACTCACTTGAAAGAGTGCCTCCTACCCAGTTAGCCTCTTACTCACTCACTCATCAACGCCCAGCCAAAACCCCTGGACCTAGAAGCATGAAAGCATGGTGTTCCTTCTGTGACAGAGGCACCCACTAAGAACCGTTTTTCAGAAATTCCAACCGGAAGGGGGTGAAAAGGGGCACAATGCATTTTCCTCCCTATACTTTCCATTGAAGAATCCCTGACTGAGGGATGTTCTGCCCCAACCCCTGGATCGAGAAGCATTTTAAATTTGGGGAGGGTCTTCCTTCTGTGACATCAACACCGATGTCGAGAAATTTAACACCAAGAAATTTAACACCGATGTTGAGAAATTTAACCGTTAAGGGGGTAAAAAGGAGTGTAACGTGTTTTTGTCCTATATTTAACATTGAAGACTGACTGATCAAAATTCAGCTGATGCACTGGGAGGAGGGTGCATGGGGGATGCTGCACACTGGAGGATGGTGCGCATGGGGATTGCTGCACTTGGGAGTGATGGTGCACATGGGGGGTTGATGCGCATGGGTGGATGATGAGCAGTGGCAGGACAGTGAGCATGGGTGGATGGTGAGCATGAACACATGGTGCACATGAGGGACAGTGCGCATGGGGTGGTGGTGTGCATGGGGTGTTGTACAGGGGTGTTGCGCATGGGGTGATTATGCGCATGGAAAGTGTTGTGCATGGGGGTGGTGCACATGGGGGATGGTGCCCTGCCCAAACCCCTGGATCTAGAAGCATGAATTTCAGGGAGGGTGCTCCTCCCATGATGTCATCACTCATTATAAACCACTTTTTAGATATTTAACCCTTAAGGAGTTAATAGGGGTGCAATTTGTTTTCATTCCTATACTTAACATTGACTTTAATGTTTACATAATCAACATCGAGCACTAACCCCTGGACCTAGCAGCATAAAATTTGGGGAGCATACTCCTTTGAAGTGAGGAAACACTTAACAATTGAATTTGTGCCCAGTGGTGCCCGGTGTCTGGGTAGAGGGAGTATAGTGCATGAAGGGATGGTGCACATGGGATATGGTGCATGGAAGGATAGAAGACCACCATTGTAATGATCTGGTGCACAGTGGACCTTGCTGCACAATGTCTGATACAAATGCCCAGTGCTCTCTGCTCCCCAAACCCCCTCATACCATTGCCCATGGGTACATTTTGGTAGTAAATAAATAACAGCCTCTCATTCAGTTGACCAAATGTGATTGAAGCTTGATGGTAGGATGAGGGAAATGGGGGTCCATTTAAGAGTGTGCATTTTTTCTGTGATGTATGTTAGTGCTTGCAGAAATCCTGGAAATTTTAGGCAATTTATTCATTAATCCAAGATCCAAATCGAATCTATTCATTTAAATTTTATATTTAAATTTTTCCCCTCCCCTCAACAATGTGCCAGGTTATTTGATATGGCCCTTTGCTCAAAATGTTTTGAAACCCCTGCAGTAGATATTAGAATTGATGAGAAACAATGGGAAAATAAAAAATATAAAGACCTGGAAATTGGGGAAAGAAAGCAACAACTACTCCTATTGTCATTGTTGCATTAGGCACAATCCCCAAACTCATCTATGTACTGTGTATAAAAGAGAAAAGTCACTGACTGACTCACTGACTCATCAACGGCCAGCCAAAACCAGTGGGTCTAGAAGCATGAAATTTGGGGTGGGTGTTCCTTCCATGACAGAGGGGTGCATTAGGAACCAGTTTTTGGAAATTCCAACCTAAAAGGGGTGAAATGGGGTGCAATGGGTTTTCCTCCCTATACTCTGCGCTGAAGAATCGGTGACTGAGGGATGCTCTGACCTAGAAGCCCCCTGACCTAGAAGCATAAAACCCCCTGACCTAGAAGCATAAAATTCAGGGAGGGAGTTCTTTCTGTCACATGAACACTCGCCAAGAACCAATGTGGAGAAATTTAACCCTCAAGGGGCTGAAAAGGGGTGCAATGTGTTTTTGTCCAATACTTAATATGAAAGATTAACCAACATCCAGCCAGTTTGGTGCTTGATGCCTGGTGCAATGTTTGGAGGGAGGGGTTTCACTGGGGAGGATGCTGTGCATGGGGGAAGTTTCTCATGGGGGGATGTTGCTCATGGGGCTGTTGGACATGGGAGGTGATGTGCATGGGAGGTTGATGCTCCTGAGGGAATGATGTGCATGGGGGGATCTTGTGCATGGGGGAATTTGCGCATGGGGGTGGATGCTAAGAGGGGATGTTGCGCATGGGGGGTGGATGCTCCGGGGGCTGTTGCTCAGGGATAGTTGTTGCACATGGGGAAATGATGCTCATGGGGGATGTTGCGCATGGGGAGATGTTGCGCATTGGGGGTTGATGTGCATGTGTGGGTTGATGTGCATGTGGTGGTTGATGCGCATGTGGGATTGATGCGCAGGGGGGTTGATGCACATGGGGTGATGTTGCGCATGGCGGGATGTTGTGCATGGGGGGGTTGATGCTCAGGGGGGATGTTGCTCAGGGGGAGTTGATGCGCATGGGGAACTGATATGCATGGGGGATTTTTGTACATGGGGATGTTGTGCATGGAATGTTGTACATGGGGATGTTGCGCACTGGTGGTTGATGCACATGGGGGTTTTGCGCATGGGCAATGTTGCACATGGGAGGATGTTGCACATGGCTGGTTGATGTGCATGGGGGTTGGTGCGCATAGGCGGTTGATGTGCATATGAGGATCAACAGGGGGGATGTTGTGCATGGGGGTGGATGCTAATGGTGGTTCAAGTGCATGGGTGGTTGTTGGCAGTGAGGAGATGGCGTACAGGGAATTTTACTCCCACAATGTGGGTATGCTTTCACTAGTAAGAAATATTTGGATAAAATAGACATTGTCAACTGTTGGACAAAATCCATGCCAATAGGAACACTGAACATTATATGGTGATTTCTCACCAGTTCTTATGCTGCAATCCTGAAAGACACTTTCCTGGAAGTAAGACCCATTGAACACAATGGGACTTACTTTTGAGTAGACATGGTTAGAATTGTGCTCTATAAATCTTAAGTAAAATTTGAATTGGTGATGTCTGAAAATCCTATTAGAAACATCTGGTAAGCTAAGTTAGCACTCATGATGATGATGATACAACGATGTTGATAATGATAGCAACAATAACAACAGAGTGATTGGCATTGTCTTAACAGTGAATGAAGGTATGTGTGCAACATCCAGTGAAAATTTGGTGGAGTGGAGAGGATTTAATTCTTTGCCCTTGAAATGGTTCTGATCCTCATGAGCAGTTATTGAACCACTTACCCCACCAGGATATTGCTAGGGCTTGCAGCTCTCAGCCCCCAGATCCTATTAATTAACCAACTTTATTTCTCTTTAGGCCTCAATGCATGTTTTGGTGCATGTCAAGTATTACACAAATTCATTGGGGGCCGAGATCTGTCACCTCATTTTGTGTAAAGTGTCATGTATGTTGATGGTGCTGCTGTATAAATGATTAATAATAACAGTCTTAACACTGCATGAAATGTAATAAAGCAACATGAAATAATTTTCTAAAAGAAATGTTTCTAGTCCCCAAAAGAAGAAAATATTTATAGCAACAATCATTTGCACATCCCAAAAGTTGTTGCTTGCCCTTCAATCCAGAGTAACTACAGGAATACATATGAGACATTTATGTCAACGTAGTTATGGCACCTAGTTTCACCTAGTTGGCACTGTAGTTTCACCAAGTGGAAACCTATGGGAAATACATATTGCAATCCAGAGTAAATTGTTCTTACGTCAGAGCAAGTACTCCCTGTAGTTACTCTGGATTGCGCCCATAGTCTACATCAGTGGTACTCAAATGTCGTATGTCTTTTTATTTTTTTTATTTTCCTAATTTATATCCCACTTTTCCTCCCCTACAAGAGGGAGCCCAAGGTGGCTAACATTTAAGAATAAAACACCTTTGAGGGGGAGGGCTAGGGCAGCATCACAATCCCCAAGATCACGACCCCTGTGAAGGGAAAGGGGGGTAAGTTTTAGACTAAGGGCAAAATCCAGAGTTTCTATGGGGAGTCCTTGCTCCGGTGTAAGAACAACTTACTCTGGATTCCAATGTGAATTTCCCATAGGTTTTCACTAGGTAGTGCAGTAACTACAGGTGCATGTAAAGTCTCTTACGTGCTCCCGTAGTTACTCTGGATTTAGTACTGCTAGGGTTTAGGGTGTGAGGGGAGCACGGTGGAGTGCTTGCATGCCCCATTTTGGCTTCCAACAATTGTGATCACAATAAAACTGGAAATAGGACTTCTGGTTTTGTCACAATTACAACTTTCAGTATTTAAAATCTATGGGGAGCTCTGCAAAAGATAGAACCCCGCAGTATTTAAAAGCTGTGGGGAGATGCTGAGGGTCACACTGTTGCCTTCCCCTACCCTCAACAGGGCAATGTTACACATGCAGAATCACATCAGCATGCAGGGCACGTCTGCCAAATCATGACTTAGAGACGTCCATGTGCACAATCCATGAGTCACCAAGGCAGCAAAAAATGTGCATTTGCACGACTTGAATCCAAGTAATCCTAGTTGAGTTCCCAACCCAGCTCTTTCTGAGAATACATATTATTGCTCCTTCTTTCCCTTCACTTGTGGTGAAGAGAAGCACACATCATTCCAAGAAGCAAAATGCTGCAGTGAACATATGAACAGTGGTGTAGCTAGAGGGGGGCAGAACAGTCAGTCTTGGAAGGAGCCTCTCCCCTTAAGAGCTATTCCATCTATATGGCTCAGTTTTGCTCCCCCAACCTGAAATGGCACCAAAGGGGAGGGAGCAGCATTGATGCTCTTTCCAAGACCGACTGCTCTGCCCCCTCTAGCTATACCACTGCATAGGAACGTTCTGTTCAGACATAAAATATTGTGCTTACTTGAATCTAACACACTCCTTTTTCAGCTGAATTTAGTCTTCAAAATCAGGGTGCACATTAAATTCAATAGTGCATTAGATTTGAGTAAATGCAGCATTTTGATTATAAGTATAGGTGAGTATTTTGTTTTGCAGTTTAATATATTGTAATAAAAATCTAACATAAACCCTTTTTTGTATAAAGTAGTGCAATCAGGTAAAAATCGTAACATAAACCCATTGTCATATTATTATTGTCATATTATTATTGTCATACAACTCATTGTTGTATTTACTAAAATTAAAGTTTATACCTGCTTTGCAGCTGTGCATTACAATCACCAGTAAACCTTTTTTAAAATCTCAAGCCTTTTAAAATTGGGCTGTGCATTAGTTTTGGTGATGCATTAGATTCAAGTAAATATGGATCCTTGTTATCAACTCTCACAGTCTGATCAGAAATGAAAATGCAGATTTATTCAAAAACATATTGTTAGCAGGAATGCAATAAACATGCCAAAAAAGAGGAATGCAATAAACATGCATAGGGTATCGCATTAGAGGAGCTTTAGGGTGAAATCCAGAGTAACTATGGGGAGTCCTTGCTCCGGAGTAAGAACAAGTTACTCTGGATTGCAATATGAATTTCCCATAGGTTTTCAGTAGGTGGTGCAGTAACTTACGGGTGCACGTAATGTCTCTTATGCTCCCATAGTTACTATGGATTGTGCCCTTAGGCTCCAATTCTGAACCTTCCCAATATTAGCACTGGGCCCTAGCATCAGCTCTGGATGCTGTAAAAGTCCTGAAAGCATGTTTGTGTTACTGGGAGAGTAGCAAGCTGGCCCAGCACTGACAGATGGAGGATGTGCTACCACTGGGGATACATGGAACTACTCTTTGGCTGTATGGTTTCTGGAGGGCAGAACGAGGAAGGGATGGTAAAGGATTGGGACTGGAGAGACTCTGCTACACCATATCCTGACCTCTGTATTGTAAGACAAGAACCCTAAAGGCTATCCTAAAAGCCTGACACAGAGACTCTGGAATCTGTGTTGGCCAAACAGCAGGCACAGGCTTCAGAGTAGCTGCTTTGGTGCCACTTCTCCAGGAAGCATTGGTTTGGGCTGTCATTTGGGCTGTCCTTCCAAGGGACGGAAACATCTTGAAGCAGTTTGGTAAACACATGGTTAATTCAGTACTTCCCTTACTACTATTCTGTGCAGGACATAGCAAGGTGCCAAAAAGATTTTATTGATTTGTCATCCTTATTAAAGATCCAGTGATGCCCAGTGTCAAAATGTTACCTCTCGTTCTGCAAACACAAAGGCACAAACCTCTCGTTTGTTACCTCTCGTTCTGCAAACACAAACTCTACAAATCCATGAAATTCCCTTTACACTTGAGTCCCGACTCCTTATCCCAGAGTTTAATGCGATACTAGTGGAAAATCCCTAACATCTTTTTAAGGAGCACAACTATATTTTTAAAAGGTGTGTTCTATGCATTATTTAAAAAAAACATGGGAAAATAGTTTTTATCTTTTTGTGTCTTCAGAAAAAAATCTACCTCAAGAAATTTCTTTAACAAAGAGAACATTATTTCAGACGCTAACATTGCTGTCTGCCTATTATCATTAGTCATAAGCTAAGCCCTGCACTAAATGTCTAGTGAGCCCAGATAATGTTCATTTTGTCTGCAAGACAGGTTGCTGCCTGTCAAGGAGAGATGGAATAAATGACAGGTTTGGACTCTGTGGCTTGCAGGCATATTAGGCTAAGAAATCGCCAACATGATGAAAAATTATTTTGTCAAAAATTTGTAGGTCACCCATCATTGTCTAATGTATTCCGTGATTAATTGCGAGCATAGATCAGCATTATGTCTTCCCAGTGAATCGCTTAATTGTTGCCTGCTTCATGCTCTTAATGTAATGACGAAGCATCTGGTTCTTTCACATGTGCTTTCAAATGCCAGCTTTTGCATCCAGGTTATGGGAACGGCAACGTTATGCTTTAAAAGGACTACTTGAGATTAGAACTTCCAGAAACCGTTTTCTCGTTTTTGCCGCGGCTTCTCCTTCCTTTTTTTAATACGGCTGTGCACACGGTAGGCTGAGTGTTAGTGTTAATGTATGTAGATTTTATTTCTGATGAGTGATTATTTGACTGCTCATTTTACGAAGATTTATGGTGTGCTTACTATCTCCTGACTGCAGCGCTAGTCTTATCTTTAATAAAAGAGATGAGGACATTAATCAGCCTTTGTCAGGAGTCCTGACTAAGACATTAAATGTACTGTATGGGATAGGTAAACACGCTCCAGATCCTTCTCTACTCCAGTAGATCAGGCAAAAAAACACTCATTATATTTATCATAATTTCACATCTGCTGTTTTTGAAGCAATGTACCATGAGGCCATAAACTGTATTACAACTGTGCATAAATTCAACTGATTTGTGGCTGGAGTAACTAATTCCTAAAGTACATTTTAGAAAAACAAGCAGTGAGCCCTGAAATTGCAATTCCATAAAGGCACTAAATTACCGACTGAGGAATCAAGAATTTGCTTGATGTGATTCTGCAGTGACCATTTTATAAAAAGTGACAGTGTGCCTGTGATTGAGTCAATAAAATAAGGACGAATGAGCCGTACACTCAAACAAGATTAAAGAGGAAGACAATGACAGAGGACAGACACACGGGATATAAATAGAGCAAAGTGTAATGTTTTCCCCAAAATAGCTTTCGGATGTGACTATTAATAATGCGAACATTAATTTGTCACCAATCATTTAGATGTTTTGTGTGTGTGTGTGTGTGTGTGTGTGTGTGTGTGTGCAGGGGGATCCTCTAACATGAACACCTTAGCTTCTGTTCAGGTGGAATGATAAAAGATGAGGATGCATGTAATTTATGAGCAAAAGACTGAAAAAAAACCCTTTTCAAAACATGACACACTGAGTTAAAACACCTGGATCTTTGCATTTGAAAATTGGGATTAACCCAGGAAATTGCCTTACTTTCCAATTGGATTAAGTGGGAGGAAATATATGGCCAAATGGCTTGTAATAAATAGGCAAGTGATGTCTTCTCCCTAAAAACAGACATGAACCTGTACAGCAGAGATTGAAGATTTTATCTTCCTATCTACCTAAAGGTAATGGTGTCCTATGCAGTTGGTTGTATAGTCATGATGACCGACTATCGGGTACAGTGCTTATCCCTGTTTCTAAGCTTCAAAGTTTCAAAAAGCCAACACTGTCTGAAGACATCTCCCTGGCCATGTGGCTGGCACGACCTTATCCTGAGGTGCACTAAATGCTGTTACCTGCATAAAAGTGGTACCTATTTATCTACTTGCATTTCCATTATCTACTTATTTAAATAGGTACCAAAGTGGTACCTATTTATCTACTTGCATTTCCATGTTTTCAAACTGCTAGGTTGGCAGGAGCTGGGCAAGGACAGGAGCTCACTCTATCTTATAGCATCCAGGTCTTAAGCCCTGTCCTGCTGGTTGACAGGCATGGTGTTTTAACCTGCTGAGCCACTACAGCCTCTATCAATGTTATTACTACCATTCAAATCTTAAGTACACTTACAGCCCAATCCTAACAAGTGTGGGGTAAAGACTCCCAGACTCAAGAGGCAGACTGGAGGTCTCCTTGGGGTGATATTTCCTCCCCTTACCCCGAATAACTCCCCAACCTGTCCTTTGGGACTAGTTAGGTGTCCCATAGCTGAAATCCAAGCAGCCTATTATGATGCTGGCAGGCCTGGAATGGGATTAGGATACAGTTGAAGAGGTCTCTGCTGATCCCCCCTTCTGCTGAGCCCAATACACCCCCTATTTCACCATTCCCCAACCAGAAAAGCCCCTCTCCATCTATGAAGATGAATCACCATCTCTGAATCACCCTCTTGACACCCCGTTTGTTCTTCACTTACCTCTGCTGTTGGTTACCACGTCCTGACCACTCACCACTTGCAACAAAACAATTATATAAACAGCAACAAAACAGTTGTATAATGATTTTTGCTGCAGGAACACTCATTTTGAAGGCATAAATGGCCCATAAAATTAGGGATAAAAAGATTTTATCTTAAAACATTCCTTGCCACTTCTGCCACAGAGTTCAGGAGTATTAACAGGCCGTGCACCTGCTCAGTATGTGGAAATGTAGCACTTTTCAACGATAGGTGAAGCCACTATCTTTCCAACCATGGATCATCTTTCCAACCATGAAGACTTTGATCAGGATTTCATTGTGTTGAATTCAAATTCAATTCCAATTCCAATTTATTAGCCATGATCTATTCTTCATCAGCAACTGGTTAGCATTTATATTTCAACAAACGTACAGACAAGGAAAATTATGTTGGATTCTATCAGTTATTGATGGAGCTGATCTCCCAAATGTTAAATCTCAGGAGATGCATTTAGAATAGTTTCTCAAAGTGTGAGTCAGGACCATCTAGGTGGGTTGCGAGCCAATTTCAGGTGGGTCTCATAGTACTTAGCGCAGCCACCACTGAAAATGCAGGGTACAGATCTGCTGGCCATGATGGGTTCCTGATGAGAGAGAGATCTGGTGCTTTGTCTGGATAGGTCAGAGGAGAGCTTTGTGGTTGTTAGAATTGCTTTGACTTCGTAGCTTGAATGTTTCAAGTAAGCCTGGAAAAATAACACATGCCATGTAATGGGACCTTTGGCTTAGGTTTGATGTCACCTCTGGCCATGACATCACTTCCAGGTTAATGACATCACATTCAGCATGTCCCAACCAATTTATAAAAAGTGGGTCTTGGTTACTAAAAAGTTTGAGAATCACAGATTGATGTAATAAAAACAAGAGAGGGCTGTTTGATGGTCAGAGTACAGAATACACTGTTATATGTCCGTGAAATCATATATGTATCATAAAACTGTTAGCTGAATGAAGATTGTGCATGAACTCAGTTGAGAGCATTCATGTGAAGGCAAACAGACAGCGCCCAGGTTGACAGCATTAACCACATCTTTAACATATTGTCATCTGGAGACTCTGAACACTCACTAAGAGATGAATGAAACCTCTCTGATGAACTCCCCCTTCCTCAACACCACTTGCAAACCAGGCAAAGTGACAGCAACTGGAAATTCTCACATTTGAACCAGCCTCTGATGAGTTGCTGGATGTTCTGTGTGACTACAAAAGAATGCATGCACCCTGGGCAAAACTGATCACGTGATGGTGTCGAGGAGTGTGAGAAGTCCTATATATTTTAACCCAATTCAGAGTGCACGATAGGGCATTTCTGGTGACAGCGAATATGATTGCAGAATATAATCCAGTGATTTTCAACTACTGTGCCGCATGTGCCGCAAATGGTCTGCAGGTGTGCCATGTATTTTAGGAAGAGTCTATATTAGTGATGCAACTGGGGGATTTGAGCCCATAAGCGGAAGCAAGGTGTGCCCACACCAGCAGCATGGTGTGCCTTGTCAATTAAAAAAAACTGATGGTGTGCCTTGAGATGAAAAAGATTGAAAATCTCTGTTATAATCACACTCAGAGTGCAATCCTGACACATTCGTTGGCCAGCGCAAGTACAGTACCATGCATGGCACAGAAGTGTTGCAAATGTGCCCAAAGGTGTGTGTGGGAAAGTCTGCTGGGCTGGTGACCAGATGGCCAAACTTTAAAAGGAGGACAAGGTCTTGGATTCCTCTCAGCCTGGCCTTTCTGGTGGACAATGGGACATTTGCCTACTCACAAGTAAAGCCATGATATTGGGCACTTTCACTTTCCTATATTTTTTTCCCAAAGCATATTTTTTATTTTTTATTTTTGGGCCATAACTTTTGCTAGGAAGCAGATATTTCAAAACCAATTTTTGTATTGGATTCTGCTCTTCAATACAAATCAACAACATATGACATGATGGGGTACTCCACACCATTGCAAAGTTCCAAAATGAAGTCAAAATGGAGGATAATGAAGCCCTTTTGGAGGACACTCAGACAGGAGGCTAAAAAGAGGACAAATCTAGAAAAATCTGGTCATCTACAGTATCTATCTACAGTATTTATATACCGCTTTTCAACTGAAGAGTTCATATGGTCACCCTGCTTGCAGTGGTCTGCAGGAGCCACATCCAGCTTTCCTGGGAGTAACTATTATTGAACACAGTATTAGCAAAACACTTTTGAGTAGACATGTTTAGGATATATATATATATATATATATATATATATATATATATATATATATATATATATATATATATATATATATGCTGGATATGACACATGTTAGGATTGAGTGTCTCTCTCTCTCACAGACACAAACACATACACACAAAATACACACACATGCACACAATCTTAATGATATTATATAGCAATTATTTTTAAGAGGAAAGAGAATTTGATTGAAATCCAGAGTAACTATGGGGAGTCTGTGCTCTGGTGTAAGAACAATTTGCTCTGGATTGCAATATGAATTTCCCATAGATTTTCACTAGCTGGTGCAGTAACTACAGGCACACGTAATGTCTCTTACGTGATCCCGTAGTTACTCTGGATTGTAGGGTAAGTTTTCATGCCAACAACAGAGCATGCTGCCCTGTTCCCCCCTTTCCCACTGTCCCTTCACATCTACAAATCTGCAGAGATTATAATCTGTGTTCATCTCTTTGTCCTCAAAGGAAACAAAAAAAAAAATACAAATAGAAAAGAGGTTGAAGCTCACCCAGAATTCCTTCTGTCCTTTCCATTTCTTCCTATCAATCTGTGCATCACTGAACATTTCTCTCTCTGACCTTATTACTTTACTGAAATTAAGCTTGGAACAATCTGGTGTCGGGTACTATAGTATATCTCCTTTTATTGCCCACCTTCCTGAGGCCTTCCATATTGCTAATGCTGCATCTCATTTCAGATAGGTTTAGTCAGATATATATTCTGGAGTTTATAGAGAAACTGATGGATTGCACTCTGGGACTCGACAGTGGCACTGCGGATCAGCCTTTGCAATGCACTCTGTGCAGAGGAGAGGCAAATTCACAGACACCTGACCAAAGCGTGTTTCTCTGGTATCAGCAAGAAATCTTGCATGCTCACCAGAGGTGCATAATTGCGGTACGATTGATGTTGGGCTCACTTTAGCGTTTCTGATGAATATGCCGGTTCTTCCCATATTTACATAGAAGGACATCCCATTGTGACACCCACCACGGTAGAAATTGGAAAGGGGAGTCAGTTGCAGTTTTCGGACTCCAAAGGGATGTTGGCAGAAATGTGGCTATTATGCTGCATCCAAAAAGATTGCTTAAAGAATAGTGTGGCACTGCCAATGAATGGACATGTGTTTTGGTAGTAGATTTTTGAGAACTTTAGTAGTAGACAGTTGTTTTCTTAGGGAATTGTTGGGTGTAAGAGGAATTTGCAACCACACTGTTGGGTCACAGTGTTGGGTGTGCTGTGTGTCCACATGAGTGCTACAGTAGTTTAGGAATTAACTAATAGGGCCATTGGGGAATACTAATAAACTTATAATATAATTGAGACATGATGAGACAATACTTTTTGAGTTGATACACATATTGAGATGACACCTTTGTGATTCCTAGTTCCTTCGATATCCTTCGAAATCACAATAGAGCCAATTCCAGTCAAACACCTGGTGACTGTCAAATAGTACATCATCATCATCATCATCATCAAGGGCTGTGGGTGGCGCAAGTGATTAATACGCTGTACCTGTTAACCAGCAGGCCAGGGTTCGAGACCTGGGTCGGCCCCACAAGACAGGGTGAGCTCCTGTCCTTAGCCCAGCTCTGTGACGCCAGCTGGATCCAATCGTATGGGCTCTGCCTTTCCATTGGACTAATTCAGTGGAGTGGAGAGGGGGGATTTGCTGCTTGGGTAACAGCCTATCTTCCATAACAATCCAACCCAGGCTTTCGTGCATATGCAGCGCCGAGCACAATACCATAGTCTTCCAAGACCGACGGAGGCCTCCTAATAATAATAAATAGTAAATTTATTTACTAATAGGGCCAGTAATGAACATGAGCTTCCTACTAGCTGCATAAAAAGCAGATTGTGTGTCTTGATAAATTTAGCTCCTTGCCAACGTGCCATGAGATGAAAAATATTGAAAATCACTTTCTGAATAACATGCACTAATGTCAATAGAATCCTGATTGCAGGCAGAGAGAATTCTACAAAAACTAAAGAAAATGGGGCACCCTTCCTCATATTGAGTTCTGCATATAAATCGGGGTATTTTGTGGGGTTCATCCATGTACAGCTGACCCATGTTGTCCATCATCAGATTTCTTCATCCATGGATGCAGAATGCCACCCCCTTTCAAATTCAGGTGAGATTTGGAGGCAGTTGCTGAGCATCCAGCTGTCTCGACCTTTGGGTTGACACTGAAGGGCATCCTTAAATGGTGTAAGGATGGCCCTGAGTCAGGCTTGTTAGCTCTTTCTATTTTTGTAGCTACCCACACAGCATTAGAAAGCAGCCTGTTTTTGCGGCAATGTTTTGATAAATAAGTTAATAAAGTGGCCCTTTAATCCATATCTGTCTCTGGCTGTTTTATTCTTGCCGGTGGGGCGCGGGGGGTGGGGGGAAATGTTCTTTTTAATTTCCTTTTTAGATAAAGTGAAAGTGCCCAATATTGTGGCTTTACTCATGAGTAGGCAAATGTGCCATTTCCCAACAGAAAGGCCAGGCTGAAAGGAATCCAAGACCTTGTCCTCCTTTTGAGGTTTAGGTATCTGGTCACCCTGGTTTGGTGGCAGCCTGAGTTATTCGTGCCTGATGGGGTGCATCTGTCTTTTCAGGCCCTTGACCATTTTATTCTAGATTTGTTGTGGGGCGCTGCTTTGTTTGTCTGCTTTCCTGTCTTTAATGGGGTGGTGGAGCTAAGTTCTAGGCTAGCTCCCTGTGTGGCAGGTGTTGTGCGGGAGTAGGGCAAGATAAGCCTCGGTATTCAGCCCTAGGTAGCAAGGGTCAGGGTGATGCAGAGCAAGCCTATTGATTCCCATCCTGCTTTCGGCCCAGGCTGGCTAGTCCTTGGAAATTAGGTGAAGTTAGCCAGGTTACAGTCCTAAAGAGACTTTCCTGGGAGTGAGACCTATTGAACACAGTGGGGATTACTTTTGAGTAGACATGGTTAGGATTGTGCTCTAAAGCTTAATAACAAACAGCACATCTAAGAAGGAAATTAAAAGGAACATTTCTAGTCCCTCCTATTAGCACTACTGCTGTGAATTTGTGAATTTAATTTAAGAGGCAAAAATTAAAAAGTGAATGTTTATTGAGCCAACTTGAGTTTTGTTGAGTTTGCAACAGAGTTTTTGCAACAGAGTTTTGTTGAGTTTGCAACAGATGCAAAAAGTGCTCCCAGAGTCATGTGTGAAAATGCCCTTCACTGCAGTGTGGTGCAGATTCACGAGGTTGCAAAGTCCCTTTTCCTGTTCTCTGAACTCTCGAGGTTTTTTCCCCCCGCTCTGTTCCCAAGGGTGAAATATAGCAGAGTGAAAAAGAGATGCTTACTGATAATGAAAACAAAACATACTTATTCACCCAAGCTGTGATTGTTATCAACAAAATATACACCTTAGTTTGGCATCTTTCCCCGCTTAAAGTGACAGCAACAAGGGGTGTCTGAACAATTTCCCATTTATAGCCATGGCTGTTCTCTGACTTTCATTACATCCAAAAATAGGGGCAGTGCGACTATGTGAAAGGCTGATTTTTGGATTCTTGGAAAATTGGATGTACTTTTTTATTTACAAACACAATAAAAAGTAGAGAATATTGGATTGAAAGCGACCTGGAAACTCCTTTGGATAGCGAGATACTCCCTGTTCCGCATCTGCAATACTTTCCATTTTGTCCCCCTCTGGCTATGCCGCTGCATCCACTGAATATGACACTAATCAGTAGTTGGCGCATGTCCCAAAAAACAGGGACAATCCCAATTTGGGGGGATTGTGTTCACATACCGGCAAATCAGGCCCGATTTTGTGGGAGAGAATTATGCCAACTTTACACTAATGTAAGAGGGAAAATACTGCAGTTTGATATTAGACTCCTTTGTGTGTGTATTATATCTCTCTCTGTGTTATTATTTTTAGTGTCAGCCTTAACATCAGAACATCTTGTCAACACACTATAAATGCCATGTATAAAAGTAATGGGATTTTGTTCTTCACCTCCACCTCCATTGCCTGCTAACTTCAAGCAGAACTTGATTGTTTCTGGAAATTTGCCTGACTTCAGCTGCATTGTACGTTACCTGTATTTTTCAAATTTAATTGAGCTTATGTATATGTTCAATTAAAAGTAATGTAGAGCACCTTCTCTCTACTGTGAGGTCTTTATTAGATAGGTTAAATGTTGAGACATTGCACATTGCCAAGGGACCGAGGGTTGATACAGTAATAAAGTGGGAGACTTAATATGCAATAATATCTTTAAAGCCTCTTCGGTGTTTTATTTCAGTAATTCAGTTATATTATCTTAACCTCATCTCATTAATGCAAGAGGTGTACTGGAAGGCTTGAGATCCAAATCTTGAAGAGATAATCGGTTAATTAATATATTTCCCAGTGAATTGCAGAGAGATGCAAAACAATGTATTTGCCACTGTAAGTGACTGATTAGCAGCCCGATCCTAACTGTCCATCACCGACACATTTGTGCCAACAGGGTGTGATGTACACTGTGGTGGGGCAGCCATGGAGTCTCATGAAAGAACAAATGTTCCCTTACTGTGGGCTGAACTGAGGCTGCACAAGCACTGGAAACAACTGGTTAGGTTTGGATTGCCAGCTTATAATGCAATATTAAGCATTTGGATATTTCTATCATGCTCATTCAGTCCTTTGGTGTGCTGTCTGCAAAATATAATAACTTCTAAGCAGTGTGTAAAACAAAGTGCTCAATTCACTTTATTAAAATATCCAATAATAATTGATTTAAAGGCAATAAAATGTGTTCATTAGAGAGCTTATATTTAAGAAATATTGAAAGTATACCTAAAACTGTCACTTTTATTGTGAAGGAACAGGATAATATAATTTGAAAAGAGTGTGATCATACTAAAGATTTGTCCTGCAGCATTATCTGATAGCTCGTAAAGTGCTGAAATTTAATATGATGCTTTCAGTCAGTTTAATTGAAATTTAATTGCCACTTTGGGCAGAAGGTTTAGATCTGATCAATAAAATATTAAAGATTTTGCACTTTCGCTCGGAACCGTTTCTTAGCCAATGCATCACGGGTGGCTTGTGTTTTTTAAGAAATACGCAATTGTTCTTCTTCACACATTGCGGAATGGCATGTGCTAATTTGAATTTTTTAATGTGCCGTACAGATAAATAGTGGAAATAATAAAGCCCAAAGTTGATCCATTTAATTGCAACAAGATGAAAGGAATAACGGTCACCTTCAGATTCATGGGAAGGGCATTAATGTAAAAGAGCTATAAATATTTTGAAATGTCAAACCTCAGAAAGACAGAGCCCAGCATGCGACTAGCTGTAAATCAGGCACATTGAAGAACCTTGAGAGAAAAGATGGTTCTTTGGTATTTTAGAAATAATTACTAATACAAAAAGGGTAATGATGAACCTATAAATTACATTAAAAAGGGCCATTAGAGAAAGATTAGTTTATAAAGCTGAGAGATGGTTCCTGAAAATGATACTGCAAGTTATTCCTACTTTTCACTTCCTATTATTCAAGAAACCCAAAATTATCTGATTAATGATAAACTAATTGATTGTGATTCTGCAGTTTAAGTACCCTGACCTGATTGGAGTGAACCAGGGAGCATCTTCAATTTTATTCCTTTTGGGTTGGGGTTGGAGGTGGGTCAGAAACGTGATCGTACAATACAGAATAAAGAATACTGCTCTGATCTTAATAACCTGTAGGAACAACTTCAGTCCAAGGAAGTTAGGGTAATTTCTTTCTTTCTTTCTTTCTTTCTTTCTTTCTTTCTTTCTTTCTTTCTTTCTTTCTTTCTTATCCAGCCTTTTATCACATGACCTTGATGACTGCAGATACATCTGGAGGTGAACTAAACGCTACTCCTCTAGTTTCCTAGACAACTGCACTTCCCCGGTTCAGTCCTCAGTACTGAACTGCAATTGCTTATGTTCTGCTGCGGTTCATCCCATTTATCCTCCCATCTTTAAGGAAAAGAGGTGGGATGGCAATTGAATAAATACACAAAATGTCACCACCCAACTTATTCTTGTTCCATTACATAACAATAATTCACATTAAAATACTTGCATAACAATACTTGCATGTAGAAATCTGGTATGTGCAGCCTGGCCACTACTACAAAGTGACAAGTGGTTAGGTCTTTCTGAGACAGATGATGGATGCCTACCAGACCAGGTGAGGCAGCACAAAGGTTAGGATGAAGGCAGGAGGAAGTGGAATGGGTCAGGTCCAGTGGCACCCAATGGTGTCACTAGGTCTATTTCACCTGGTGTGAGGGGCCAGTGCATCTCCCCCATGATGGCCTTCCTCCCTTGCAGTGAGCAGAGCAGCACCTCATGTATTGAGTGTGGTGATGTACCATCACCCCAATCCTGCTTATTTTCTTTGGTATATGTTTCGATAGAATATAAAGGTTTGTTTCATTGCATTTTGCATGATATTACACATTGATCAATATGTAACATCATGATATTTATTCAAAAATGCTATTTTTTAAAACTTTGGCCAGTAGTGGAGTCATTCCCCTGTGTCCCACACCTCCTAGTGATTCCATTGGTGGCAGCAGCACCTGCTAATTCATAATTCCCTTCCGAGGTCTGGTCTAACTTCATGGCCAGTGTAGACTTGCACCAACTTGGACAGGTCTTATTCAACCCATGATGGCTTCTGCATCTTACCCAGGAACAATGGAACAAATGTTGAGACCAAAGAGTCATGCCAAAAAACTCCCCACAGAATACTGCGGTAGCTACATTGCTGCTACTGCAACACCATATGGGGAGAATTTTTAGGATTGGGCTTTAAAAGGTTTATATTTTCCTTATTCTAGTTACAGTAAACTATTCTGTGGCTATTTTAATCTTGTTGTCTCTACACACTTCTCCTTCGGTTTTCAGTCATTATGCTGAGACAAGCTTCTTCCCTGATGCTTATCTTCCTCCCCACATTCTGGTCTGGTACCCGAATGCTTGCTACATCATCTTCAAGTCCTTTGTGCATTTAAGGCTTCTCAGTCCTACCATTTCTGATGATGATTCACAGTACATTTGCTCTGGAATTCTGCCAGATATACCTGGACTATTCTGGAATAAATGGACTGTGGAATGGAGTTGATAGCCTCTCCTTTGGCTTTCCATCTTCTGATTCCTTCCTCCCACTATTAGAAGTACCATCAGCTATCGCTATTCCTTCTTTCTCTTCTGCATCTGTGCCTTCCATATATCTTGCCTAGAAAAGTCTCCCCTTCTTTATTCATCTTGCTATCTCCCTTTTCCCATTTCTTCTTTCACTTTTCTTGCTACCCATTTAATGTTTGCTGTATTTTTTGCTGCCATCAACTCTCCCCAATTTCCATGTCAAGTCCTCTTTGGTTCATTCACTCTTCTGATCATATACTGTATTTACTTGAGTCTGATGTGCCACCAAATCTAATGTGCACCCTATGCTTATAGTCAAAATACCACATTAACTCAAATCTAATTTACCCTCAAATCTAATATGCACCCTGATTTTGGAGACTAAGGGCAAAATCCATAGCAGTTACGGTCCACTCAGTTACATCACCCTCTAGTGTTATGGAAAGTCATCTTAACTGCTCCGGAGCAAGAGGTTTAATTTCACTATAGGATATAGGCCTAAGAGCACAATTCTGGCCATGTGTATTCAAATGTAAGCCCCATTGTGTTCAATTTGTCTTACTCCCAGGAAAGTGTGGTTAGGATTGCCTGCCACATGTCCATGGCGGTGACTTTGGGCAATGCTGGCTTTATGGCTTAAGAAACAAGGACAAGTACTGCTTCCTAGAGTTGGTTGCAACTAGCAGGGCAACCTGCAGAGGACACCTTTATCTTTATGATCAGTTATATTCAATTAAGAACATAAGAAGAGCCTCCACTGGATCAGGCCAAAGGCCAATCTACAGTAGTTCAGCTACCTGTATCACACTGTGGCACATCAGATGCTTCAGGGAGCACATATAACACCTGCATCCAGGTGTCCTTCCCTGTTTCTGGCATTTGGAGGTTATCCATGACAATTATTTTATCAAACATAATTATCAATTATATTTATAATTATTCTGTATTATAAATTATAATAATATAATAATAATTATTAATAATATAATTATATTATTAATAATATAATAATATATGAAGATCACTGGAGATCTTCAAGCAGAGGCTCGATGAGCACCTGTCGGTGATGCTCTAGGGGGAATTCCTGCTGCAGGCAGGGGGTTGGACTAGACGACCTACTAGATCCCTATGATTCTATGATTCTTTGTTTCTATGAGCCTATATCAGATATAATAAATAACTGTTGTAACAACATGGATTTTAAAAGTGTACTCAATTTATTGATATATTTCAACCCTCCAAACTATGTGTTCCTTACTGTGTATATGCATATTTGTTTATTTATTTACAGCACAATCCTATCCCCCACTATGGAAGCCACCCACTGCATGGTATGGTGGTAGAGTTATCAAGATATCTTTTGTTCCTTTACCACTTTCTAAACCCTCTGATGGCCTATTGGCCTCCTTGGACCCATGTCAGCCAGTGGCAAAGCTAGAGACTGTGCAAAGTATTATGTTTCTCAAGAAGCCTCACTGCAGCCTTCAAGCAGCCCAACTTTTGGAGTCATTCCAGGCTTACATTTTGCACCCACATTTTGCTTACATTTTGCACCCACCACCCAAAATTGCTCAGAAGGCCATGCCCTGCATGCCCTGCGTGCCACACTTCGTCTGTCACAGAGTTAGCCCAAGGTGGCAGAGAAGGCTGAATTTTGGGATAAGACCTGGGATCCATATTTCCTACCAAGATCTACACCCTTCAACCCACACGTCCATTACTCTTACTCTTAGCTGGTTTTTAACATTTTTTGGGTGGTGGGTTGTTTTAAAATGTTTTAAATGTTTTTAAATATTTTGTTGTGTACCGCCTTGAGTCGACCGGTTGAGAAAGACAGGGAAAAAAATTCTGCAAATAAATAAATAAATAAATATAAATAAATAAATAAAAATAAAAATAAAAATAAAAATAAAAATAAAAATAAAAATAAATAAATAAATAAATAAATAAATAAATAAATAAATACTCCTGCCTCCTTGTTTTCTGACAGTTCTATTCTTTCAACACTTATACCCAGGACTCATTCATTCATCGCATGCTCCACTATTTCAACCCCTGTGCTGGTCTAAAGGCTAAAATTGTCTTCCCTGATGTTGATTTGCATGTAAAATGGTGATCAAACTGTTTTTGGCATTTCCTTATGACATTTTTCTGTAGATAACCATCATTTAAATACAGAAGATATTCATTGTCCAACCATGCCTTTGTTCAGTTTACTGTAATTTGTTATGTGTTTTGGCTATATGTTAAGAAATACGTGTTATTTAGGCTTTTCCAGGTGATATCTATATCTTTTTGGGTGGACATTTTGCATTTGCAAGCTGAAAAAGTGGGTTCCTCTTTTCAAAAGTGGGTTCCACTTTTGGAAGGTGCTCCAGTCCCTAACCCTTCCAATAAGAGGGAGGATGCCAGTACTTTGTGATAAACAATATATGAAAACATATAAATCATTTATAAGAAACTGTATGAAATCTTATGTATACTACACCTTATATATATATATATATATATATATATATATATATATATATATATATATATATATATATATATATATATATATATATATATATATATATATATATATATATATATATATATATATATATATATATATATATATATATATATGGGTGTGTGTGTGTGTGGGTGTGGAAATTATTTGCCAACACTGAGACTGCTGGGGACAGGAATAGATCTCATTTGTTCAGGTACATTCAAGACTTTGTTCACAAAACAGTCCAAAAATATTTTACATTCCAAGAGGAGGAGTATCTGAAGTAAACTGATTGGAAATAATGAGGTCACAAAGTTCAGGTAAAGCCAGTTTATTATCTGCTGAAATTAAGGTTGTCCTGGGATTTTCAAGTTAGGTTTCTGAGCCGGAACTAGTCAAAGTCACATTCCAGCCTGGGAGCAAATTATGCCAGCTTTCAAAGAGAATGATTTAGCTCTTTTTGAAATTCTATCTGCACATAAAGAATAAAGATCAAGCCAGCCAGATGAGTAACCAAACACTGATAAATGAACAAATGCTTCACCTTTCCACAAATATGACTTCAGGCAGGACCCTGTTTAAAATATTGCTTACTTTGGTGCGTGCCTCTCCGTCTTGCTGAGGCTTGTCTCTCGAGAGACACCAGGATCTAATGGACAGAGCTTTATGAGCGTGGAGGTGGGTGGGGGGACCTGGTTAATCTCTTGAGCCTATCAGTAATTTGATTCATAGCTTTGGGGGAATCACTCATACCTTCCTGGTGACTAGTTCTTCATCCACCCCTTTTTACAAAGTGACCCACTGTGAGGCTCCAAGACATTGTTCAAATGATGGTTTTTATTCCCATGTCATCCCTCTGATACAAATAGTCAAATGTGAGAAAGCGACTCGTTTCTGTAACTAGTGACACATTTTCCTAATTAATTACAAGTTAGAGGTTGGCATCTCAAGTTACTTAACAATGAACTTGTTTCTAATCTGCAATCCTGAAGTGCACTTGGGCGAGCCTACCTGGCACTGGGCTGGCCTAATGATAGATAAGCCAGCCTAGCTGCACCATAAAAGGCCTGGGCCAACACAAGTCCACCCAAGGTGGTGCAAGTCAGATGGACCTGTGTCCTAGCAGTGTTAGCTTAGGCAGTGGGACAGGAGCGTGCTGGAGGCATGTGGGACATGGCCTACAATGGTGCAGTTAGGCTGTATCCAGGACCTGTTCCAAGGGCAGAAATGCCCCCTCCCAGCTCCTCTAACTTAGGATACCTCAGGAGCAGGCACAAATCTGAGTAGACCCATTGAGGCCCATAATAAGCCAAAGAAAAAAATGGAAGTGAAAAAGTTCAAAGTCCTAGGCCAGCCTAATCACCACTCCTGCCTGTCAAACTCAGGATACGGCCCAACTCCTACAGCCCACTCCAGCAGCCCATCCCCTTGCACCCATCCTACACTACAGGGACTGTCACGTTTCCATGAACCACATGAAAACCATGGAAGTGGGTGTTCCCAGCTTTTCTCTGGTCCTGTCTCCCATTTATCTTGGGTGCACTCTATTCGGCGTGTGTTGCTCTCTTCCTTTGGCAGTTCTGGGGTTTAGTCCCCCTCCAACAGCCATGCCCTTTCTTTCCATCAAGCTGCAACTGTGACTGGCTGCTAGGGTCGGACTCCTGAGCTTCCTCATATAGCAGGCAGGGTGCAGGCACCACAGCTCTTCCCTGTTCAGTGTGATATCAGGCAGGTCTCCTCAGGAGCAAGCCTTCCCCAGGTGCCACTGAGTTGGTCGTCAGCAGCAGTTAGGCCAGCCTGAAGTTCTCTGGCCTAAGTGTCAGTTCTGGGTATTCCAACTTTAGGCTGCCAAAGCTGAGCCATTCTATCTGGCTTAATTTAGGACTGCACTGATAGATAGACATTGATCTTTAATTATTTTTAATTCCTCAAATTTACATTTTTTTTGCAAGACAGAAATTGGTCCCTTTGTCCTGCATTGATGGAAATGAAATGGTATGAGAAGGGAAATAAAAATGGCTGTACCAGGGAGTCTTCTATTTTCTCCCCGTCTCCTCCAAATTTATCACAACCGTGTGTCGCACAAAAAATTCAGCTGGTGTGGAAGAAGGGTGGGCAGAGATGCTTCATTGATAGACTCTGCCACCAACTTGCCGAAGATTAATTCTATAGCACATTTAAAACTGCTGACAAGAAACTGCCCACAAGTAATCAAAATCCTCAGAAGACTGATTTTGTTCCTCTGTTGGTGGATGACATCGAAAGGGGGGAATGTTGTGCCTCATCTCTGAACATAACCATAAGTATTTAGAAGCCATTACTGCAGGATCACAAATCATAACAATATCTTTGTTATGTAGTTTAACTGCTTAACACCCTGATATAAAATGTGATGGGGAAGGAAGTCCCATTTATATCACTGGAGCTGAATTCTGTTTAACCAACTGAAGTGAGCACTGGAAATTATTCTGGATTAGTTATACTGAGCTCTCATGAGGATAAGTTGGTAAATTACAATACTGTAAATTACAAATGTAATATCTTTGTGACTTCCTGGCACATAAAGGGACTTACTTCTGAGCAAACCAACACTGAGTTGGGTTGTAGAAAATCCTACCCAGTCAATCTGCAGGTACTTGCTATATTACTGTGATCCTATTTCTGAAATCCTTACTCAGCTGAATATTTGTATTTATATTTATTTGTTTCTACCTTTCCAAAAAGAACGATGGAAGAAATCATCTTTTATTTCACAAAAAACTGCTAATTCCAAGTTTAATTCTTTTAGATGATCTTAAATCCAAACACATACCAGGCTTATAAATTGACAGTAATTTGTAAATCAGTAGCACTTTTTAGGCAAATGAGAATTTTATTAAATCCAGACGTGTCTTTCCTGATCCCACAGTTACAGAACAAAACTATACTGGGAGCTCTTTCTGAATAATTCAATCACAAATGTAGATGTATTCGCTTCTACTTTTGTGAAAAATCCTTAAAGTTAACTTGTCACAGAGACTAAATTGAATCTATTACCTACAGAGCTCTGGAGAAGATGAAGGGGAAAAAAGAGCAACCCTGAGATTTATCTGATGTTTGGTTGATGTATGGGTATATAAAATCTTAAGTAATACAGATAATGTCACACAATATTGCAACATATATTTCCAGTTCAACATTCTAAGACAATAAGGCATAAATGGAAATTAAAGGAAAAATTTGAGCGGTTGTCAGGGAGCACTTTTTCATTCAGAGAATCATAAACATATGGAATGGGGTGTCAGGCAAAGTTTCTCAGATAAGACTAGTGGAGTAATTACAAAATGGATTTATATCCTGAGAAATAAAAGTGCAGACAATGGGAAAGAGCTCCAAGTTAAATGATTTCAAGCCTCAAAAATGCTCTAATGAAAAAGTAACTTTTCCTAAGTTGCATCTCTTTTTTCATGTTGTTTGCCTTCCCTGTTTGTGGTCACTGCCTACAATGTCTGTAAAGATGAGTCACAAAGGTTTACTGGGCAGAGGCACACCTATGGAAGGGTGCAGTAGGTACTGCAGGCACCACAACGCTCCGTGTAAAGTGCCCTCTGCCACTTGCCATTGGAGCCCCTCTACTGCTGTGTGTTTCTACTGCTACAAGCAACTGCTTTGATGGGGAGTAGGATAGTGCTGCATTGTGGCAACTGCAGTACTTACTGAGCCATCCCCTCCATAGGTACACCACTGTTTCTGGGTAATTTTAGAACCTTTGGACTCTGCTCTGCAAAGATATATTAGCTTGCCTGTAAATCCAATGCTAGTGTCCTCTTTCTTTTTATTCTACTCCCTCAAACTTCAGATGGGACGCCCAACTTCTTGAATTTATTGAAGGACTTTACATGTGGTCACCCCCCCCACACACACACAACACAACACAATACAACACAACACACACAATTGTTTTATTTTATTGTTTTAACAAATGTCTTTTAGTTTGTTTTTAATTGTTCTTAGTCTTTTATTATTCTAATTGTATTTTAATTGTATTTTAATTATGTTTTAATTTGTATTTATTAGCAATTTTAATGGTGTTTTATTCTTCTATGTGAGCCGCCTTGGGCTCTCTCTTGTAGGGGAGGAAAGGTGGGGTATAAATCAGGAAAAACCCTAGAACCAATGGGTACAAACTGAAAGAAAGGAGATTCCGGTTGGATATCCGGAAAAAATTCCTGACGGTTTGGGCAGTTCGGCAGTGGAACAGATTGCCAAGGGAGGTGGTGGACTCTCCCTCACTGGGGATCTTCAAGCAGAGGCTTGACAAGCACCTGTCGGGGATGCTCTAGGGGGATTTCCTGCTGCAGGCAGGGGGTTGGACTAGATGACCTACTGGGTCCCTTCCAACTCTATGATTCTATGATTCTATGAAAATAAAATAAATGAAAATAAACTACAGATTCATTCAGTAGGGACAGCACTCACATTTTTTTATTCCATGATGCACCATAGGTTTTCAAGTTATAACTGATGTGAAATCATCAGAGAGTCCTTTCCTGGATATGATGACCACATATTTGGATGCTTTGAAAAATTACAGGCAGGAGATTCAGTGCAATCCAATTTCAGCCAAATTTAAAATTTAACAGCTGCTTAAACAGTTATTGGATTTCCGACTGCAGACAAACATCTGTCGCACAATATACCAGATATAACTGTAGTAGAAGAGAAAGACAAACAAGTTAAAATCATCAGTATAGCAATCCCAGGTGAATGCAGAGTAGAATTAAAAAACTGGAAAATGTAACAAAATACAAAGATTTACAAATAGAAATCAAAAGGCGGTGGCAGGAGTCCAGTGTGATCCCAGTGGTGATGGTGCCCTTGGTGCTATTCCAAAACAGGCTGAAGAGCACCTGCACAGCCTCCAGGCCACGGTTTTGGGTTCTCAAGAACTACAAAAGGCAACATTACTACAACTACAAACATTTTATTACAACTTACATCTTCTGACTATACAGTATTTATAACATCAAAAAAGAATAAAAACCAGGCATCCCAGATCATTGGAAAGGATTCAATGTATGGTTAATTTAAAACAACATCTACCTGACTGTTGGGCTGTGGGTGGTGCAAGTGGTTAAGACACTGTCCCTGTTAACCAGAAGGCAAGGGTTCGAGACCAGGGTCCACACAAGACAGGGTGAGCTCCTGTCCTTAGCCCAGCTCTGCGACGCAGCTGGAACCAATCATATCAGCTTTGCTGTTCCATTGGACTATTTCAGTGGGATGGAGAGGGGGGATTTGCTGCTTGGGTAACAGCCTATCCTCCATATCAATCTACCCAGGCCTTCGTGCTTCGCATACAGCGTTGAGCACAATACCATCTTATCCATCT
Source organism: Cryptoblepharus egeriae (assembly GCA_030015325.1). Lineage (NCBI taxonomy): Eukaryota > Metazoa > Chordata > Lepidosauria > Squamata > Scincidae > Cryptoblepharus > Cryptoblepharus egeriae. The sequence goes on from JAREYC010000001.1 coordinate 7,710,044, forward strand.
TTTCCATCCACAATACTATCCATCTTTCGAGACTGATGGATGCCAATACTTCTACTACTTGACTGTGTGAAAATCTATTATAACCATAATGGTCCCGCTCCACAAATGTTTTGTTAACATGTGGAAGGGAATGATCAATGAGAGCTTCAAACAGTACAGTAACAATAACACTTAATCACTGTTCATGTTGTAAATTATTAGCTAATGTAGATATTTGATTTTTGCAGCAAATGTATTCTTCCTTTTTAATGCGCCAATCATCACAGATAACTCCAGTTTCATGGGAATGGCAACAGGTCAGAAGAGAAAAATGGTAAAAAAAATACCAAGAAAAGCAGTAAACATAATAGATATGCATGCATCTTAGAATTAAAAGATGAACTGAAAATTGCAAAGTACATTTCAAAATTGCTTTCTGTATCTCTAAAGCTTTGTTTTTTTCAAAAGCTGAGATTAAATGTTATATCTGGTGGAACGTTTTATAGTGCAACCCTCAACAATAACTCCAGCACCAGAAATTCCATATTTCTCCATAAAATCCCAATTTATAAACACATTTCTCTGTCGGAAAAAGTACTATCGGCTATATTTAAGAAAGTATGTGAAGAGTGATGCAAACCTGTGAATTATTTATTTGTTTATTTAATGGTTTTATACCCCACCTTCATGGTTATCACCACAAGGTGGCTAACAAGAAAGATAAAATGAAAGGAAAATAAACTAGACCCATCATAGCATCAAAATACATTAAAAGCAGAAGAGTGAAGTAATTATCACATTAAAAACTGATGGTTAAAAGCTTTATGAAATCATAAAATGAGGTTTTATGTTCTGTTGGAAGTTTCCTCTGGGTAACGGTCAGGGTTATTTTCCCCATTACCCTGAGCAACAACCCATCCTGCCCTATGGTACTACTCTATATTGTACCATATACTATATACATATGCTACTATATAGCAGACAGAAGTCTGAGCAGGTTTGTCTAATCCCGAGAGGGGGACTGGAATATAGCAGAGGATGCCTCCTCTCAGTAGCATCCCAAGGGGGAAATTGGGTGGGGCTTGGGCCCTGAGTGCCACCATCAGGGGGGTGACCAAAATCAGAAAAATCACTAAAATCACAAATATTTTTTGGATGCATAATCTATCTACAGTATTTATATACCGCTTTTCAACTGAAAAGTTCACAAAGCGGTTTACAATGAAAAAAATTAATAGCTAATTAATAGCTAATGGGTCCCTGTCCCAAAAGGGCTCACAATCTAAAGTGCAAAAAGAACACCAGCAGAAGCCACTAGAACAGACATTGCTGGGGGTGTAGGGCCAGTTACTCTCCCCCTGCTAAATAAAAGAGGAACACCCACTTGAAAGAGTGTCTCTTGCCCAGTAAGCAGAATTATTATTCTGCATAATTTCCAGAATACAATTCAAAAAACAGCTTTGGAATATTTCCTTCCTATCAAATGTTATGGCCAAAAAACTAAAATACAAAAATGTGTGGAGCCCTATGGAAAGAGAAAGTGAGCTGTATCACACCAAGCAGGCAAGCGTGTCATAGTCAGTGGTGAGCTTCAGGGGGTTCTCACATGTTCTTTAGAACCCTTTGCTAATGAGCGCCTTTGCTAATGAGCGCCTGGTTCTGAGAACCGGTTACTAATGGGACATGTTAATTTATTTGAATGCCACCACTGATCACAGTCCATTCAAAAGCGCAGATTAAGAGGAATCCAATGCCCCCAGAATGATTCTGAACCCATGAACAAATCAACCCCAACAAATCAATCCAGATGTCCCTGATCCATTGATTCCTATGGAAGGCGGAACCGAGCTACACAACCGCATTACTCATTTACTTGTGCCTTGATTCATGTTCAGGTCAGACACAGAAGAATGCATGCCATCAGAATGGTCCCAATCCAGTGAAGGTGGAGCTCAAGTGCTTCAGAATGCAGCCTGACCCCCTTCCCATAAAAAGAATAGAGGCAAAATGGGTGCAATCCCAACCTAGGCCAGCACAACTCATCAGTCGTCCTGTTCCAGCGGTGATGAAAGGGAGGCAAGCACATGACTGTGCATTGGCTTTAGCCTCCCCCAAGTGTGGCACAGAAGTGTATTATGGTACATCCCCCAGTTCAGCACAGGATTTATGCCAGCCTTACTGGAGATTAGGATTGCAGCCTTAATTGGTAAGATGACTTTTTCATATGAAAATATAAATTAATATCTAATTAATTGTATTAATTAATACTGATAATAATTAAATCTTTTTCACTTATGATGGTGTCAAAAAATTTGCGATTTGCCAAATGACCTGGGTATGCCACTGCTTTGGAGCCTGTATGAGAGGCAGAATTAGGGCTCTATTATTAAAATGATTAAATACTATACAGGGATCTTGTAGGACTGAATGAGAGAGGGATTCTAATATTTTTTTAAAAGTTCTCTAGAAGTATGAATTAATGACAAATATTATTATAATAATATAATATGGATTAAATATTCAGAGCAGGCAAATTCTAGGTTTAAAAAAGACAAATGCAAATAAATTCCTTTCTTTTCCCTAAAATGCCTTAAAAAACCAGACATTTCTCCCCAATGTGTGCATTCCTCTGTTTCTGAGGTTTCTCATCAGAACCTGCTTCTTTTTCAGCACTCGCCCGTTTTCTTTAAGGCTCGAGCAAATGCAGAGAGCAGTTTCCAATTCTCCAGCTTCCTTTACCCTCCTTTATTAATTGTGGAATTTGTGCCCCAAGCGCTACTGTAAGAACTTATGTGCTGTCAATTAATAATAGATAATATTGGTGCCAACTGTTCATAATATAGCAACTCAAAGAAAATGTATTAAGATAATTGTAAATCCATATTGGCCTAGGAGCATGCTGTGTAAGTAGCAGAATTTTGGCAAAATGAGAATTGGGTGGCTATCTATTAAACACTATAAACAAACAAACAAAATTAATGCGCCCTGTTCTCTGTGGCTCTGACAAAGTGTGCTCGAGCCACTTACAGTTCAGGTAACTACCAAGAAGAAGGAAGGAAGGAAGGATTTTCAAGCTTTTAAAAAATCTCCAGCTTCATTTATTTAAGTTACATTTGTCCAAATAGTACAATCATGAGAGTCCTTCTATAAAATTATAAATTGTGAAAGAGTATTTGTAGACCAGTGAGGTGCAGTTCTGTCTTGGGCACAATCCAGAGTAACTACAAGGAGTCCTTGCTCTGATGTAAGAACAATTTACTCTGGATTGCAATATGAATTTCCCATAGGTTTTCACTAGGCAGTGCCATAACTACATTGACGTAAATGTCTCTTACATGCTCCGGTAGTTACTCTGGATTGTAGGGCTAGTTGTTATAGCTATAAGTTATTCTCCTTTCTGTTGTCATTGCAGAAAACAGAAAACCATTTCATTCTGGGACCTCCACAGATACCAGGACCCATGAATACTGGAGTCTCCATTTAAAGTGAATGGTCCCCAGTATGCACTGGCATCCACTGTGACTCAAATCTATGGATGTCAAACCTATGGATACTGAAGTTCTATTAGACAGAATAGATAAAGCAGTTCAAATTTAAAATTCTGGATGTGTTTTGGAGATACGATCTATTTCATCCCCAGTATGTAAAAGAAGTGATGCACAGATGCGTACCCTCAACTCAATGGGGATGTGTTATCAACAAATGCATTAATGTATAGCAATGTAAGAAGGGTCTTCTCTATTTTATACAATTATCCATTTTTTTAGGTTATGCTTGTGTATGGAGCATAGGACTCTAATTACCATATGAATAATCCAGTTTATGAACAGCATCAATTATTTACACCAAAATTATGCCCAAGAGTTCTTCTCGGCATGGGGTGCAAAGACAGCTTGTTGACTTTGAAGGTCTTGGTAAAACTATAAAGCAGACAACAGTTGTTTATTTTGAAATGCCATTTTACTCTAGACAGAACAGTTGCAAACATTAATAATGGAGAGCTACTTAGAAAAGGATTGCCTAGAAAGACTGGGCAGCCTAAAGGACAATGATAATTAGTGATTATCCTCCATACATTAGCATGCATTTCAGAAATTACAATCACAATCTTTAAAAGATATAGGTCCATTGACCTCAGTGGGGTTATTCTACAATGCTGATTTGAGGGCTTTAAAAGTACTGTGGTTCATAATGATTATAGCAACTAGGATTAAACTTAGGTAATTACATATCAGATTTTGTTAACATCTGCCTTTTAACCTTTTAGCCTTTGCCCCGTAGATTGCTTCCTTCCTTGTGAGAAACCTTTGCATAAGTAAGCTCTCCCCATAAAGGCAAAAGCTTTGCCCTGACATGAATGAATTTAGTTTCATGGGTGAATATAGAGAGCTGTACCCCAAGGAGTCACCAGTGTAGATGGAGGAGGTGCAACGCACTAAATTTTTGTAGGGAGACCACCATGGTGTGCAAATAGCCCCTTCCTCTTTGCAGCAATGCTACCATTTTGCTACCACTATCCAGAATGGCTCCAAAATGCTGCAATGTGGCTCTCTGCAAAACCAATCCTTTGTACACCCCTCTAGCTATGCCACTGAAAGGAATGCGTGCAGAAGAAAAGTCATGTACCTCCTTAGCACAGAAGTTTTCCACCCGTTGAAAAACTGTTCTGTGGCTTGGGAAAGGCCCCCACCCCCAAACAAAAGGTTTCTATGGAGCATGGAATAAAAAAACACGTGCCCTTTCTTGCACAAATGAAAGCACTTTCCATTTGTAAAAGAAGAACTTGTGATACAAACAAATCAGCATATATTAGAAGTATTTAATATATTTAACATAAGGCACAAACCAGAGTAACTATGGGAGCATGTAAGATACATTATGTGCACCCGTAGTTACTACACCACCTAGTGAAAACCTATGGGAAATTCATATTGCAATCCAGAGTAACTTGTTCTTACTCCGGAGCGAGGACTCCCCGTAGTTAGTCTGGATTTCACCCATAGTATATAATATTAATATTAATTAATAATAATATAAAATATATTAAAGTTATTTAATATATTTAATATAAAATATAGAGGTATTTACTAGAACAAAAATCATGTGCTTTTTCTTGCATAAACCAAACCATCTTCTATTTGCAGGAAAGGAAATTGGTATAGAAACTGGTCAGCAATTATTAGAGGTGTATACGAGTGGTAACTTAATTCAGTATACATGCATCCATTTGGAGTTCATACTCTATAAATGACGAGAAGACATAAACAAATTGTGCTCAGTGAGAACTTTTTTCAGGATGGACAAAAGAAAAAGCATATTTAAGTCTGATGAGGATGGATACTGAGGGTGGGCAGAATAAGGGAGTGGGTGGAATAGAGAGATGATGGGTTGAGAAAGAGGACCAAGAATGGGACAATTGCAGCATCAATTGTGCACTCCTTGGGTATGATCTTCCTTTACAGATCTGCATGGACGTGTGAAATGTTATTGCTGCTGCAGTCCAAACAGACCAACTGGGCTGGCATAAATATACCATGGTGCAAGGGCAAGCCTGAGGAGACTTATAGAATCAGAGAATCAGAGAATCCTAGAGTTGGAAGGGACTTAGTAGGTCATCTAGTCCAACCCCCTGCCTGCAGCAGGAAATTTTCCTACAGCATCCCCGACAGGTGCTCATTGAGCCTCTCCTTGAAGATCCCCAGTTTTAAAGCTGGAGACCCAACTTCTCTGAAGGATGCAGTGGACACCATTTTGGCACTGCACAGGAATGGGTTGGGCTCTTTATTACTCATCCTCTTTCATAAGAACATAAGAAGTGCCTCCACTGGACCAGGCCAAAGACCCATCTAGTCCAGCTTCCTGTATCACACAGCGGCCAACTAGATGCATTAGGGAGCACATATGACACCTGCTTCCAGGCTCCCCCCCACCCTGGAACCTGCGATGGTCCTTTCCTCTAGGAATTTGTCTACTCCCTTTTTAAAGGCATTGAGGCTGGATGTCATAACCACATCCTGTGGCAGGGAGTTCCACAGACCAACTACATGCTAGGGAAAGGAACCTTTTATTCTTGTTCATCCTAATGCTCCCAACACTCAATTTTAGTGGTTGTTCCCTTGTTCTGGTGTTATGTGAATGGGAAAAGAGCATCTCTCCATCTACTCTATCCATTTTTAAAATAATAATAATAATAATAATAATAATAATAATAATAATAATAATAATAATAATAATAATAATAATACTCTTGGGAAGGGTCTGACTGGTGATGTGAATGAAACTAGCATGAAATTGTTCGCTGTGTAATTATTATTATTATTATTATTATTATTATTATTATTATTATTAATAATAATAATAATAATAATAATAATAATAATAATAATAATAATAATAATAATAATAATAAATATCCATCCCTTTCACTCTATTCATTCCTTTCATCCCTGGACTGGCCCAGTGGACCAGCTTGAGAATCTCTGCTATAGCACTTTATGCCACCCTACTGAGGAAAATCAACAGAAACCTGCCCTAGCTGCTCGGCTCCGCCTGTTGCTCTGTAGTAATGTGTTTACCATCTGGAGGGAGCTCAAGGGAGGGAAAGTCGGCTGGGAGTGCTGCCACCATTAGTAGAGTGACGGGTCATGGAAGATATGGTAGGAGGGGTCATGCAGGCCGTAACAGGAGAAGGAGGGTCAGTCATAGACAGACTGTCCCTCTTTCTGGCCCTCCCCTCAACCCTCTGACCTTAGGCAGCCTGAGCAGCAGCCCCCTGAGTCTGAACCTGCTGCTTCTCAATGCCAGGTCAGTAAACAATAAGACCTGCCTGGTCCAGGATTTGATCCTGGACCAGAAAGCTGACCTGGCCTGCATTACGGAGACCTGGCTGGATGAGGCCGGAGGTGTGGGCCTCTCCCAGATCTGTCTGCCAGGTTTCCGGGTGCTGCAGCAGCCAAGACTTCAGGGGCGGGGAGGTGGGGTTGCGATAGTCTATCGTGATTCTATCCCTCTCACCAGGTCCCCTGTCCAGCAGTTCACAGGGTTTGAATGCCTCCGTGTTGTGTTGGAGGGGCGAGACAGAATAGGGATTCTGTTGGTGTACCGCCCACCGTGCTGCCCAACAGTCTCCCTGCCTGAGCTGACCGGGGTGATCTCGAGTGTGGCGTTGGAGTGCCCTCGCCTCCTAGTGCTGGGGGACTTCAATGTCTATGCCGAGGCACCCCAAACATCTGCAGCTCAGGATTTCATGGCCTCCATGGCAACCATGGGTCTGTCTCAAAGAATATCTGCCCCTACTCATGATGCGGGGCACACACTGGACCTGGTGTTCACTGCTGGGTCTACTCCATCTGGCCCCCCGTACTGATGTGGTACAGCACACGGAGGCTCGCTGTGGCGAGTTCACCCAACATTTCGCAGACAAGGTTGATCAGATCCGGCATGACTTGGATGCCACTTTAACAACATTCAACGATGTCCCTGGGGCACCTGTCTTGTCCATCTTTTGGGATTCCTTTCAGCTTGTAGAACCTGAGGATGTGGACAGGATTCTCTGTAGTGTGAGACCATCTGCTTGCCCGCTGGACCCTTGCCCAGCCTGGCTAATCAGACTGGCCCGGGATGGACTGGCCGAATGAACAGGGAGGGTGGTGAACGCCTCTCTGAGGGAGGGGGTGTTGCCTTCTGCATTAAAGCAGGCGGTGGTTCGCCCCCTCCTGAAGAAACCCTCCCTGGACCCTAAAAACCTAAATAACTATCGGCCAGTCTCAAATATCCCATTTCTGGGCAAAGTGGTCGAGCGGGTGGTGGCGTCCCAGCTTCAGAGGGTCCTGGATGAAGCTGATTATCTGGATCCCTTCCAATCGGGTTTCAGGCCGGGGTTTGGGACAGAGACTGCCTTGGTCACCTTGGTGGATGACCTACGCCGGGGAATGGACAGGGGGAGTGCGTCCCTGTTGGTCCTGCTGGACCTCTCGGCGGCCTTCAACATCATCGACCATGGTGTCTTTCTGGGTCGGTTGGCCAGGTTGGGGATTGGAGGCACTGTTTTGCAGTGGTTCCGCTCCTTCCTGGGTGACCGGTCCCAGAAGGTGGTGCTGGGGAATGCTTGCTCGGCACCCTGGCCTCTTTGGTGTGGGGTGCCGCAAGGTTCCATTCTATCCACCATGCTTTTTAACATCTACATGAAGCCGCTGGGAGAGGTCATCCGGAGGTTTGGAGTGAGGTGTCATCAGTACGCCGATGACACCCAGCTCTATCTCTCCTTTCCTCCTGAGTCCAAGGAGGCAGTTTAAGTCCTGAATTAAGTCTGGAGGCAGTGGAGGACTGGATGAGGGTGAACAAGCTGAGATTAAATCCTGATAAGACAGAGGTTCTCCTGGTCTGGAAGTCCTCGACTCGGGTATTGGAATATCATCCTGTTCTGGAAGGGGTTGCACTCCCTCTGAAGGAGCAGGTTCGCAGCTTGGGGGTTCTCCTGGATTCGCAGCTGCTCCTGGAGTCCCAGGTGGCGGCTGTGGCCAGGGGAGCCTTTGCTCAGCTTCGGCTGATCCGCCAGCTGCAACCATACCTGAGTCACTTGGATCTGGCCATGGTGACCCATGCCCTAGTGACACTGAGACTAGATTATTGCAACGCGCTCTACGTGGGGCTGCCTCTGAAGACGGTCCAGAAGCTGCAATTAGTCCAGAATGCGGCGGCCCGTGTGGTTGCTGGGGCTCGTCGGTTCGACTCTGTCGGGCCACTGCTTCAGCGACTACACTGGCTGCCCATTCGTTTCCGGGTTGAATTCAAAGTGCTGGTCCTGACCTTTAAAGCCCTAAATGGCTCGGGTCCTGGGTACCTGAGAGACCACCTTCTTCTGTACAATCCGACCCGTCACCTAAGGTCATCTGAGGGGGCCCTACTGACTGTGCCGCCACTAAAAGATGTGAGAGGTGTGGCGGCCAGAGATAGGGCCTTCTCAGTGGTGGCACCCCGGCTTTGGAACTCCCTCCCCATAGAACTTAGGAAAGCTCCCTCAATACAGAGCTTCAGGCAGAGCCTTAAAACCTTTTATTTTAAAAAAGCGTTTTAAACGGGGCAGAGGGTGGGGGGCAGTGTGTTATTGTTTTATTTTATTGTTTTAACAAATGTCTTTTAGCTTGTTTTTAATTGTTCCAGTCTAATTATTCTAATTGTACTTTGATTGTATTTTAATGATGTTTTAATTTGTATTTATTAGCAATTTTAATGATGTTTTATTCTTCTATGTTAGCCGCCTTGGGCTCCCCGTTATGGGGGAGGAAAGGCGGGGTATAAATTGAGTTAAATAAAATAAAAATAAATTTCATCCCTTGCATGTTTTCTGCCCTTTCTATCATGTATGGCTTTGTGGTGACATGCTCACCACTTTGTAGGGCTTTACAGATGACCAGTTTCCCAAATGATTACAAAGCACAGTCATCATTTGACAACATGTTACCCAACATAGGTACCCAACACGATCAAGAACAGTAGCTCATATTGTGCCCTTCTGAACCAAGATGATGCTTCAAATTAAAATGTGTGCTCCTAACCCTACAATCCAGAGTAACTACGGGAGCACGTAAGAGACATTATGGCTGCAATCCAGAGCAAATTCAGCCTGCTCTGACCTAACTGCACTCTCCTAACTATTCTGTATCCAGAGCAGAAAGTTATGCTGAATCCAGAGAGTCAGGAAGCCTGGGCTGCCCTAACTGCTCCACAGCATGCTAAGTAATTGACACAAGGGGAAGACTTGCTCCTGAGGAGACACCCCTCAGATCACACTGAACAAGGAACAGCTGTGGTGCCTACAGTGGTGACATGACTCTGCACATCACCTGGTGCGGAAGTCTGTGCGTCATCCCCGGGATGCGCGCCCCCCCCCACCTGGACTGCACAGTCACTAAAGTTGGCGCCTGCGCAGTTGTTTCTGAAGCCAACTGGCTTCAGAAAGAGTACTGCGCAGGCACCATTTCTGACATCTGCTCAGTACTTTTCTGAAGCCTTTTGGCTTCGGGGGAGACTGTGCAGGCGTCAGAGTTGGTGCCTGTGCAGTACTCTTTCTGAAGCCATTCGGCTGCCGCTCCGCCTCCTGAGTGAGGCCAAATGGCTGTGCAGAGGCGTGGACTTTCTCTGCTCTAAGGAAGTCTCCTCTGAAGCTGTTCGGCATGCTCAGTGTGTTTCTGCGCAGTGCATCTCAGATGGCCGTTCAGGCCAGCTCCTCAGACAAGTGTCAGCTTCTGGCTGATTCTCCGCCTTGGAGCAGGCCTGAATGGGGGTGCTGACGCCCAGGGCCTGCCAAAGGACAGTCAAACTCCTCCGGCACATCACCCCATACGGAGCGCATCCCCAATGCAGCCCACACCAGCCGCACCAGTATGGTGACGCCACTGGGTGCCTGCCTTATAAGGAGTCCCTGATGAGATGCCAGTACATTCCATAGTGAATACAAGGGGCTTCTTGGAGTGGCCTGCTGTATCCTGAGGTTTGTGGGCAGCCGTAGTTTGTTCCATATCCTGAGGTTGAGAGGAAGGGGTTGCAGCTAGGCTGGCCAAGAACTCTGATTTTTGGTCAGCACTGCCATTCTTACTCAGGCCTTATCATGGACCCCTATGGGTCTACTCATTACTATACCTGCTCCTGAGGTGGTATAACTCTGAGGGCTGGAAGAGGGCATTTCTGCCTTGGAAACAGGCTCTGGATTCAGAGTAACTGCTCTGCCCTAGGCAATGCTAAACATGCCCTCAACTTGCCTCTCCTGAGCTGCTTAGGCTGCCCCAGTTAGGGCAGAGCAGGTCCACCTCTCTTAGGGCACCCTATCTTGCCTTGCTCTGCCCTAAGCCTCCTTCAGAGTAACTGGGCTGGAGCATCTTGCAGTTGCTCCAACCTAGTGTTAGATAGGGCAACCTAAGGGCTCTTATGTGGACAGATTAGTTGCTCTGGATTGGGCTATATGTGTACCTGTAGTTACTGCACCACCTAGTGAACACCTATGGGAAATTCATATTGCAATCCAGAGCAAATTGTTCTTACACCAGAGTAAGGACTCCCCGTCGTTACTCTGTATTGTGCCCTATATTTGGACTATTTCTCCCTTTGCTTGAATCCAAAATCACATAGATCGCTCACTCTGTTGAATCTGTATTTATGTACTATTTTTCAACGAAAATTTTTCATTTTTCAAGATCAACCAATCCAGATTGTAAAACTATTAAATGAAATTTTAGCAGTAATTTTGATGTCCAGCAGGCAAACAATATCAGGGCTATCTCTACTGTTCTTTGTGCAAATCTTCTTTAAAAGGAAGATACAAGCTGTGGTTCTTTGTGGATTGTGCATGGAGATGGAGTGCAGTTTCACCATTTGCCACCTTCTCTGTGTTTTATGCAACGGCTGATAGCAAGTGTCAAACAACGTTTAAAATTATAGTTCATTTACTGTGGTTAAACATAAGGAAGCAAAAGCAATTACCCACATAAAATGATGGAATTAAAGATTCTTCATGTGACCTCGTTTGCTATTTAGTGTTCAGTGAATGTTGCCAAAGATAAATACATTCTTTATAGAGGGGCTGTATCAATCTTCAATCATGAATGAAAGCCAGTGAGCATGATTTAGATATAAAATATATGGCTTGCAAACAAAAATCAATCTTTGACTAGTAGATAAGATTTAGTTGACAGTATGGTGTCCCTTCGTTTTGTTCCTAAATAGGAAAAAAAAATATTCTTTAGTAGACAATCATATACTGCTTCACATAGCAATTTAAAACGTATCACAAAAATGTATAAGATTACATATTCAAAGATACCCATGCAGATGCTGCATTGGAAAAGTGAAATGTATTCCGATAAAGGAATGTGCAATACAAAGCGAACATGTTAATTAGTTTAATTTAATTACAGACCTACTACATGCAAGAAGTTTAAATTTAATGAGCTGATGATTCAAATTTGATTGATCATAAAAATGAGTATGTGTGTTGTTCTGATAACTACCCTCAACTGTCTTCCACGTGCATCTGTAATTTAATCCACAATCACTGTTTCCAAATGTTTTGTTCACTGATAGAATCTAAGTAAAGACCCGGGAAAATAAAGTCTTGCACTGAGAAGAAAATGTTTACATGAATTTTCAAGATTATATATTTGTTTGCAATTTTAAGAAATCCATTGGGCAAAAATTTCTCCAACAAAAAGAGAATAGATGACATAGAACAGTTTTTCACAACCAGTGATATGGATACCAGTGATATGGTACTTGAGATGTTGCTGGTACCAGTGGTACTTGTTGCTGGTTGCCCATCAATAAGACCAGAAACTTGACACAACAAAGGTATGAGACTCGGCTTACCCTACAGTCCAGAGTAACGACGGGAGCACGTAAGAGACATTACGTGCACCCGTAGTTACTACACCATCTAATGAAAACCTATGGGAAATTCATACTGCAATCCACAGCAAATTGTTCTTACACCGGAGCAAGGACTCCCCATAGTTACTCTGGATTGTGCCCAAAGAGGGCAAAGCTTCTAAACATGCTTTTCAAAAGCCCTCTTTTTAAGTCTCTTGCTTGTGTTCATTGTGTCACATCTGACCTCCCAACCCAGAAATAAATACAGAAGTAACCCAGAAGTAACAATAGGTATTGCTGGTGTCAGGGGATGCTCCCCCTCCTTACCAGAGGGAGCCGAGGCAGGCAGGCAGCAGCCCCGCAATAGGGGTGAGGGGGGCTCTTGCCTCCCAAACATAGCCGCGAGGCTTGAAGAGCCTCCGCGGCTGGAGGAGCACCCCGGGAGAGGGTGGGGGGAGGCAGTCCCACTGCGACAGCCTGGGAGAGGGTTAGGGGAGGCAGTCCCACTGCTCATTAAAGGGCAGGCACCTCCCTAGCAATGGGGAAGAGGCAGTGGCGGCTCCCACTGGGTCCCAGTGTCACCAGCAAGGTTGGAGCTGGGGTGGAGAAGGAGTGCAGAGGCGCAGAGGTTGGAGGCAAGGCTTGAGAAGGGAGGGAGATAGGGATACAGAGCAAGGGGGTTCTTGGAGAGAGGAGAGATCACGAGGTGTGAGGAAGGAGTGGAGGCAGAGACAGAAATCTCAGGGTACAAGGGATGGGAGCACGGGGAGAATAGGGTTAATGGCTGGGGAATACGGAGGGGATCCACCCAGGGGAGATGTCAGCATAGAAAAGGGATGATGGTGCCGAGGATGAAGGGGAGCCTCCCAGAACGGCACAGGTCCAACAGAGCCGCGGGGGATATAGGCTTGTGAAGGGGAAAAAGGAGCTCTGCACCCCCCCCCCACTCTCCTGCTAAGGCGATTCACCACCTGCTGATGCAGATATCCCAAGGGTAGGTCTTGGATACCCCGTCAGAACCCTAAAAGGGGCGAGTGGGGGCCAGTGGGCTGCACTTCCACCCTTGTGGCCCCACAGCTTTTTAAACACTTCTATGATGAGCTAAGTCCAACTCATTTCCCTCTTCTGTCCAATGATTAAAGGTACAGACACTCTGTCCTCCATTCTTAATGGTCACTCTGTCCTGGCTCTGTTGTCTCATGACAGTTTTATCAGTTTTGAGTCTCCCATCCCAAAGTCTTCCAAGTCTTTTCCTGCTTAGCAGTCTTCTGGCAGCCCTCTGCTCAACCACCAAACCACACCTGCTACTTTCTTATGCCTTCATGAAAAGAACGCCATCCATTGATATACATATCTTGGGCTGGATTCAGATCAAGAGAAGAAGTAGAAAACGTAATTATCACAAGGTATACTTATAAATTCTATTATCTTTCAAGCCCTTCAGGTCTTAGGACCAGAAGAGATGGAGGACCATACAGTAGTGAAGATGCTTCATCTACGAGGAGGTGGAGTGTCACAAATGCTGTAATGTGCTTGTAATGAAACCCTTGTTGCTGGAGCCATTCTAAGCAGTAACAGATCACAGGTTTTGGTGGGTAAACTACTCACCTGGATAACTCATGCATTATGTGGGCTTGGTCTTCACATTCTCCATGGTAGCAGGTGACCTGAAGGAGGGCTTAACTGAAACTTACCATTTGCTATCTTCCAGGGCCATTCTTTTTATTTTAGTAGAAATTGCTGTTATTTAGCACTGCTGGAAGGCAATGTGTACTAACATTTTTTTGAAGATGTTTCTGACCCTACAATCCAGAGTAACTACAGGAGCACGTAGGAGACATTACGTGCACCCGTAGTTACTGCACCACCTAGTGAAAATCTATGGGAAATTCATAATGCAATCAAGAGTAAATTGTTCTTACACCGGAGCAAGGACTCCCCGTAGTTACTCTGGATTGAGCCCTGAGTTACACTTAAGGACCAACTCTTTTGTATTCCAGTTGAATCTTAAAAATCTGCACAGTTTAAAGCTGTAGATGAAAATAATTAGGTGTAAAAGAAGCTGCAGCTTTTCCAAGAAACCATAAGCACACACAGTGCAGATAAATGTATCTTCATCAGTGAATAACACTGCAGTATTGTAATTGCTGTTGTTTATGTCTCTCACACATTTTGTCCTTTATTTAAAGGATTTAATCACATTTGTATCTGCATTGGATAGGAAATTTGATTTTAACCAGGAGTGATTGTCAATGACTTTGGTGCTTTATTTGTTCCTAATCGATTTATAATTCTTAATCAATTCTGGAGCAATGCTAGGACTTGAATGTTCATACCTATTTGTTTCTTTGGTGATCATTTAGTCATATGTGTGGTAAAGCAGGCCTAACACCCGTGTCATAGAAAATAAACTATATCACATTGCAAAAGCTGATTCTAGATGTTATGCTATGCATTTTGGTGGGAGGTTGTTGGGCACAATATCAACAAAGTGATCAGACTGAACATGAAAATCAGGTTACATTTCATCCACGATGATCATTGCTCTTATATACTCCTATACACATACTGTTATACACTCAAAGTGGCATCACCAAAGCGAACTCATTCTGGCAGGTCTAGTAACAATGATGCAGTCATAATCTGTGTCTGACTTCATTGTTCATGCTCTGTGCTCAGCTAGGTGATCTTGTTACTTCAGTGTAGGACTCAATTACTCGGTACTCATCTGCTTGTAAGCCTGCAAAATGCTCATCTTCATTATATTTTTTGTTAAGAGGACACTCAAGGATATTCTGTATAATAGTACTTGTGTATATATTTATTTATATATTATATATATTTATTTCCACAGCTTTTCATTCCAATGTAGTGGTTATACCAAGCATATGCAACGATGCTAACTCACTTTCAAATTCCATCTTGGAGTTTTTGGACAGACCATCGACTTGTTGAAGAAGACGAATAGCGTGGAGGGGGGGGAATGTGAGCGTGGGGAAATAAATGAGCGTTTTATGAGTGTGGGGAAATAAATGAGCATTTATTGAGATGTAGGACTTGATGGGCTTTGGCCTGATCCAGCAAGATTCTTCTAATCTTCTTATGTTCTTAGTTCTGAGTACATGTTCAAAACCATGTTAAGTAGGTGAAAACCTTGAATTGGGGGAATTCCATTATACAGGTCCAACCTTGTTATATGCTGATTTTTTTTATACACAAATGTGGAAGGGGGTATTTAAACCTGAAAGTGGGACTTCAACCTATTTCCCCATTGTTTTCTTTATACACTGATTTTTTTTAATCCACAGGAGGTTCGGGAGCAGAATTCTAGTGGATAAAGAGGGACACCTGTCATTACATTATGGGCACATCTGGCTTGTTCCAGATGTTGCTAAGAATTCTCCTGAATTGTTAGCTACTTTGATCCTAAACATGTAGGAACAATATTAAGATATATTCAGTAAAAACAACTCTAGACTCCTCTGTCTGCAATCCTAAAGACACTTTCCTGTGAGTATGACCCACTGAACACAATGGAGCTTATTTTTGAGTAGACATGGTTAGGATTGTGTCCTTAATGTTGGGAAATCCCCACTGTATGCATATGATATAACATAAGAGCCATGCTGGTTCATGTCCAGGACCCATCTTGTCCAGCCCATCTCATTCCTCAGGACATCATCTACAAATGTTTCTATGAATTAAAAGCCCTGCTTATGTAAGAGATGCTGGATGACAGTGTCATGGTAATTATTTATATTATTTCTTATGGGAAAATTTGCTTTGATATACAAGCGTTATGGATTACAAGTATGCTTTCAGAATGAATTATTTGTAAACCGAGATACTGCTCTATAAAGCTAGTGTATACTGGCACATGATGACAAGGAAATTACCCTGGCAGCCCTAAAACCAGTGTGATCCAGCTGGGGCTTAATAGCCATTCTAGGTAAATTTACTTGGAAGTAAGGCTAAGGCCTGTGGAACACAGTAGCCTGCTGAGCAAAAAACACAGATGAGCTCTCTGGTGTACCTTCTATATTTAGGATGGTTTTAGTCTAATTTTTTTTGTTGCAACCCACTTTGGAGTTTGGGATGAAATGGGCTTCATCTTTAAATGTGATACATGCATTCCAAAAGAAAAATAAGAAGCAGGAGAGGAAAACCCACTAAAGCATTTGAAGTTGGTTTTCTTGTTCTGGCTCGCCTTTTTCTGTACAAGCCGACCCATCACTTAAGGACGTCTGAGGGGGCCCCGCTGACTGTGCCTCCACTAAGAGATGTGAGAGGTATGGCAGCCAGAGATAGGGCCTTCTCGGTGGTGGTACCCCAGCTTTGGAACTCCCTCCCCTTAGAACTTAGGAAAGCTCCCTCAACACAGTTTCAGGCGGAGCCTTAAAACCTTTTATTTTAAAAAAGCTTTTTAGGGGGCAGAGGTTGGGGGCTCTTGTTTTATTGTTTTCAATCTATGTTGTTTTTTAGCTTGTATGTTTTAATTGTTTTATCAAATTGTTCTATTTATGTTTTTGATTATGTTTTATGTCAGCCGCCTTGAGTCAGTCTAATTTGCCCAAGAAAGGTGGGATATAAATTTTTAAAATAAATAAAAATAATAAATTGTTGTCTTCCCTACAATGCAGACTAACTACGGGAAGACGTAAGAGGCACTTACTATGGATTGCTCTATGCATTTCTCATAGGTTTCCCATAGGTCCCATAGGTGTAAAATGTCCCATAGTTACTCTGGATTGCATCCTTAGTGAGGCATGTTAATGAGGGAGGTGTGATGAGGACGTTCTGCACCACAGATAATTTCCATTCTTGTGCCTGCTACAAGTGGAAGATACATTTAGGAGTGACACCCCCTCCCCAAACACGCAGTTCTCCACATTAAAAACGTCTGGTCATCATATGGACGCTATAACTCTTTCCAGATGGGTAGAACCTGCTTGGTGTTCAGTACTTCTCAAACCAAAATTAAACAAATGTTAGCACTGTTGTTCTCTCACGCTGTTCAGTTTCCAAATAGACATGTAATCTATCTGCCCTCTGGGAATACTTCTGAGTCAATGTACCTCCTCGTCCCTCAGTCAAGAACGTTAGCTTGGTAGACACTTGAGTGGCTCCCTTTTATATTTTGAGGGAAACTCTATACATGAGTATAGACATTTAGGGTTAGGAAAACAAACATTTGTAGTGTAGAGGAATAAAAAGTTGTAAATACACTTTAAGAATCATGTAGGATTTTCCTATCTTCCTGAGGTGAACTGCTTTCTATACTGGGGGGCCCCTATATGCTGTGGTCACAATTCAGCCACAGCTAAGCACTTTTAAGTCACATTGGATTCAGTGGCAGATTTTTCTCCCATTAAAAGCCTTGGGGTTGAAAAGATGATTCATCTTGGCTGGGTTATGCCCTTTGAACTCATCTTCTCTCTCAAAAAGCTTACACACTTTCTACATTTCACAAATTATTTATGTGCAGAGGATCTCAGGTAAGCACTAGAGATGACATGTGTACAAGAGTCCCACCTCTTCATCTTAATGGAGTCAGCAGAGGCAGACTTGCACATACCAAGGGAAGCAAGCATTGATGCTCCCTCCACTGAAGTAGACGGGGCAATGTGCATGAATTTTGTGTGTACTGTAATGCAGAAGAGGCTCAAGAATGGGGACACATACCTAATACCCAATACTTTGCTAATGTAACTATATAGAATTATATAGCAACTCTCTATAGAGAATGAATATATTCTATTTATAAAAAATATAATATTATATATTAATATAATATATTCTATAATATATAGAATATTGAATATAGAAACATTCCACATTTTTTAAAAGATCCTGAACCAGAATGTCCTTTCTTCCTACCCAAAACATTCACTTTTTTTTCTTTCTCAAGTGGACAGGCTTAGAATTTAAAATGAATTTTAACAATTTCCAGCAATGGTGTTGTACCTTTTCTGTGATCTTGGGAGGTCACTTGTGCCCTTCTCCCCTGAAATTGCAGCCATGGATGTAAATGGCATTGACATGATTATATCACTGCCATTAAAGATACAATCCAGAGTAACCTCGGGAGCAAGTAAGAGACATTATGTGAACCCGTAGTTACTGCACCACCTAGTGAAAACCTATGGGAAATTCATATTGCAATCCAGAGCAAATTGTTCTTATACCGGAGCAAGGACTCCCTGTAGTTACTCTGGATTGTCTTCTAAGTCTTTTTTGGTTGTAAGCTTCTGGTGAAGCCCCTCAGTTGCCAAGTAGCTTCATGTACTTGTGGAGAATAGGGGGAAAAACCACTGGTGCTACCTGCCGTCCCTAGTGCCTTTTTGTGTTTTGAAGGTGATGGTGGCTTCCTCTGTTGCCCCTTCCTTCTTTTTTGGAGACTCAATGGGAGCATGTAAAGGAAGAAGAATGAGGCACCAGGCAGATTGTGAATCCACCAGAAGAACTTAGCGGACACCAAGTCCAATCAAAAAATATCTAAAACAAAGTGAAAATTTCTCCCCAAAATGTAATTCAATCCTAACATGAAGAAAATTTTGATTTTCTTTTCCCGTCTTCCTTTTCCCGTCTTCCTTTTCTTTCACTTTCCAATTGTGCACAACAGATGAGAGAATTCACTATGAAAAATGAAAGAGCAGGTTCATTGGTAAGAACATGGAATGTGGCAGGTATAATACCCATCAAACAGTAATAAAGAGTTAATTAACTGAAGGGCTACATACATTGCTCTATACTTCCTTCCTGGGAATGCCAATAAAAGGGGGCAAAAGTGTGCAACAATGCATCGGTTTGACAATACAACCGTAGAGTAAATGTTCACAACAAATTTGCATTTCCTCTGAAGAGCTCCTGACATAAAAGTGCCATGTTTCTAACCCTTTCAAAGATGATCTGCTGACAGTAGCTCTGCATTAGCTGTACAGGACTGCTGCGTTGTCCTGAGTCATCCATCCACTTTGATTATGCTCAATTGACAGATAATTCTGTAGTTTTCTGGGGTTGCATTAACAAGGCAGGACACAACTGGGCCGGCTTCTCAACTGCTTTAATTCCAAATATCTCTCATGGATACAAGGGAATTACAGCCATTTACACAGCAGAGCTCCTTCCACAATGTTCTCGTCCAGCTAGTTCTTTTATAGCTTGGAGTACTTTGATCACGGTACAATGAGATGAAGATTATTTGCTTCTTTCTCTTAAACATGAAAAAGTTGCTTTTCAGGAAAAAAGGATTTTCTGAGTTGAAGGGCTATAGAAAGACTACATGAGATGGCAAGCAGTAATATAAATATTGCCACAAGTAATCAGGTAAATTGAAGTTTCTCCTTTGGGAACTCTGTGGGGAATTTTGTGGGTGTGAAATATGTGAAATGAAGCGGTGTCAAGAGGCCGTTTCCCGAGAACCAGTCAGCACCTTGTACCCACTTCTCTAATGATTATTGTTTGTGCTACAAGTGAATCAGGTTTCTAGTGATCAGCTCTCCCAATTAGCCATAAGCTATGTTTGCCATAGTAGTTGGAGGTCGGATAAAGCAGAAAGTATTGCAGGCACCACATCTCTATGTGAGCTGGCCCTCACCATCACTACTGGAGCCATTCTGGTCAGTAATAACAACTGCCCAGATTGGCTATAACAGCAAGTGAGAAGATCTGCTTACCCAGTGTGTTGCAACACCTGCAATACTTGCCACATTACCATACACAGTAGCTACACTACTGGCTATCTGAAAATCACGAACACAGAGACATCCAATCCTCCTTAATATTTCCAGCATTAACCTTTTTGCTAATACATATAAAGGGAATGATGACAGATTAGATTATTGGGAGCTGAGCCTTGAGCTAGGATGCTTTTCTACTAAGCCTGCTTTCGTTGTGCCCTGTTACATGTTCCTAGGTAATGGTGCCCAAAAGTTATTTTCATGTGTATAGTAGCCCTGAAGATCCTATGACTGAAAACACCAGAAATAACTTTAAGCCCAGTCATGCAGATTTGGGGTTTCATGTTATAACTCAACTATAACTATAACTTAACTATAACAGCAATTTACTATGCTGTTAAGTAGCTGTTAAGAGGTAAGTAGCCAATTTCCTGCATCATTGGTAGTAATGAAAAAGCTGGTGACAACACATGGACATAGATAAGTGAAATTTTCTTTTACAGATGCTTTTAGAGGGATCAAGGCTTGCAAAGGGCACAGGATAGCAGAGGCAGCACTATGGCTAATACTACCTCCTCTATAGCCTCCATAACCTTTTCCCTCTCTCAACCTCATTCCTCCCCTCCCCATTCTGCCCCCCGCATCCACCTCTGTGCTAACTTACTGGCTCCAGGAATTTTGCTGGGGCTGGGGGCCAAATGGCTACAGCAGATTGTCACTCACATGAAAAGTAGTTAAGGAAAAAAACATTAAGATATGCTGTAAACATTATTTTGCAAAACTCATTTTCATTTGAGAGAAAATGAGAAGTACTTTTGACTAAAGGAAATTTCAGGATGCTGCTAGACTATATATGTTTGTCAGGTTTACTTTTCTTTCCAAATACATGCAAATGGAGAAGAAAATATACCCCAAATTGCATGTGAACTCTGGAGATTAGTGCTTTATTTCATGTGCTGCTGATGTTGTTGTCTCCATCCTTTATAAACACCTTCCTAAAGCAAAGAAACTCTTGTTGCCTTCTAAATAGTTTTCAGGTTTTTGTTGCCACCTTTCAGGATCTTCGTTGCCAGGTCTTTAAAGAAAACAAGAGTGACTGAGATAAAAAGTCATTCTGAAGATATAAAATGCCTGTTTTATTGTTTAGATGTGAATATTTAGCCTTGTTGATTTGCTATAGTTCTTCACTATTGAACTACAAAGTGTTCCAGACCATTTTGACTCTCTCTGTATGTGTGTGTGTGTGTGTGTGTGTGTGTGTGTGTGTGTGTGTGTGTGTGTGTGAGAGAGAGAGAGAGAGAGAGAGAGGATTTAAACCTATTTTTCATTTTTCTCTTTATACACAGATTTTTTAAATCCACGGTATGTTCTGGAATGAAACCATAGTGGACAACGAGGGACACTTGTATGTGCAGTTTCCATAGAAAACATGCAAACTCTCAGGCTTGAATTGAAGAAAACATTTTGGAGAATTGATAGCACTATTGGATTTTAATGTATTTTTTTCCTCTAACTTAGATTCCTTTAAGAGGGGACTGGACAAAGTTCTGGAGAAAAAAGTCCATCATGGGTAGGATTGCCATATACAGTATACTGAAAAACAGGGACAGTCTCAATTTTGGGGTATTGTGTTCACATACTAGCAAATCGGACAGAGGGTCCTGTCCCAACTTTGTGGAAGAGAATCATGGCAAACCTAATCATGGGTTACAAGCCAGGATGGATATGGGCAACCCCCTTATTTTAGATGTAAGCTTCCTCTGAAATGCAAATGCAGGAGAGGGCTCCAGGATGCAGGTCCCTTATTATCTTGGTATTCCCTGAAGCATTTGGTGGGCTCCTGTGAGATACAGGCAGATGAACTATATGGGCCTGATCCAGCAGGGCTCTTCTTATGTTCCAATTTCCTGCTCATATTAGCTTTTCCAGTGGAGCAGTTTAATTGTAGTGTTGAAACATGGCTATCTATGGTACACTTAAGCTGTGTTGAGTCCATCAGCAGCAGAGCAGTTGGTTGCCAAGATTCTACTATATTAATATTAAGTTGATTAATTACAAAAGGATATTTAAGATTGTTACCTCTGGTATGAGGTCATGGTATAAGAAGACCACAATCCTTCATCGCAGGCAATGACATTGCATTATACTGATGAAAGACACTTGGAAGTTACTTCAGTGGATATTATTGACACCTTATTGCTCATGACAAGCTGTCCTGTCACAGGATATGTTATATTCCCAGCTGGCAGCCTCTGTCTTGTGTTTCAAACAGAAAGCTAAAAGTTTCCTGCAGTTCTTTTACATCTGTTGCCCTTTTGGATTACTTCATTGCATCCTTTGTTCTTAGATCTACTTACAACATACTGAGAGTGGCATACCTACATTATTGAGTGTGACAATTGACTCTCTACTGCAGGAAAGGTTCATTTAATTCAAGAGAGAGAGAGAGAGAGAGAGAGAGAGAGAGAGAGAGAGAGAGAGAGAGAGTTCTAAACATGGAATTCATACTCCTCACTCATACTCCTCAACAGAAAGGAAAATCTCAAGTGCCAATCTATGTGTTGAGTTGGCAATTGTCTATCATTGTCCAGAGCACCTCCAACAGCTAGACTTGATGACCTATTAGGTCCCTTCCAACTGCTTGATCCTATAATTCTATCTCCCTTGGGAATAGGTTGCCTGGGCCAAAAGGTGATGGCTGGACTTGTAGATTCACAGAAACAGAGTTAAATTACTTATTCGGTGTGAGTCACATTATTATGCTTCAGCATACTTTTGGATAATTACTGGTATATGCAAATGGAGAAAAAAAATCATGGGCAGAGACCCAGTATAAAGGCTAATGGTGTATAATTTGATGGTGAATGTGTAAAGGGGGGAAACAGTTTATTGGAGTGCTGAAAAACAAAAAAAGAAGATTCAGACTGGGCTTAATTGAATTAGTTCTCCCATACTTAATCTGGACAGGGGCGATTGGACAACTAACTTGCACAGACAATGGAACTCTGGGGAAGGCTGTTAGAAAGAGGAGAGGGGAGGAGGAGAGAGAAAGTCATTAGGAGCAGAAGGAGTGGAGTGAGGACGGGGAAAACATGGGGGAGAGAAGAGGCTTTGTGTGATTAGCTGGGTTTCCCACAGAGATCTGGGAGAAAAAAGGAGATGTTTTGGTTTGCCAAGGTGAAAGACGGGAGAAGGAAAATGGGGAGTGTTAGTGGGAGAGAGAAAAAAGGGTCTGGGGGTTGCTAGTAGCAAAGCAGAAACTGGTAGCAAGGAAGAAAAATGGGCAGTAGATAGGAAGCATGGAGCATGAGGATCAAATGCTCAGAGCTTTTGCCCTATGCAGTTCTATGGGATTCTATGAGGCAATCATTGATATTCTAGTTGAGGACATCTCCCACCCATTTGAGGTGTGGCAACTAGTTGGAGTCTGTTATATCTTCCCCTGATTGGAGTTCTAGCATTGTGTTGGTGAGGACCTCTGAAAACTTTGTTTTTAAAAAAAGTATTGTTTCCCAAATTCAGGAGCCAAAGTCACGTTTTGCAGAGCTGGGATCCAGTAGGATACACTCACATTTTGGAAGAATGAAAACTCAATTTCCTTTATTTCTTTGTTTCCCACCTTTCTTCCTAAAAGGGAACTCAAGGCAGCTTTAAGGAGTGAACAGATCTACATGCAAATTTGGACTGTTGGATTATATGGATTAAGCAGGTGACTTAAATTAATGGATTAATTGAGGGGGGTGATTACATGGTGATGTGACAAAAAAGTGTCAACTTAGGCTGCAATCCTAAAGACACTTTCCTGGGAGTAAGATTCATTGAGCATAATGAGGCTTAATTATGAGTAGACATGGTTAGGATTGAGCTCTTACTGATTTTTTGGATTTGTGGCCATCAGCCTTTTAAATAGCAACATTACTGATATGGGTTTTACTCTCAAAAGATGACAATCAGATGCAAGTGTTGACCACAAAATTGAAGAAGTGATTGAGAATGAAGATGCCAAAATATGGAATTTGCAACTACAAATGGACATACATCATTCACATAATATACCAGATATAATTTTAGTCAAAAAGAAAGAAAAAGAAGTAAAAATAATCAATATAGCAATCCCAGGAGATAGCAGAGTAGAAGAAAAAGAACTGGAAAAAATAACAAAATACAAAAATTTAGAAATGGAAAGATTGCAGCAGAAAAAGATGAAAGATGAAAGGCCACCATCATCACCATCATCAATGGTGATTGATGCCTTCAGTGCTACTCCATAACACCTTGAAAAGCACCTGAATAGCATTGGGGCCACAACTTACATCATGTGTCAATATTTATAACACCAAAGTCAGATAATCATCCAGACTCAATGTCTGGATGTACAGTAATCATCATCATCATCATCAACATCATCATCAGAGCCACAACTCTGTTGCTCAGATGATCCACTGGAATGTATGTCAAAACTATCACCTTCCAGTGGCAAAAGAATTGGTGGGACCACAAGCCTAAAAAAGTGGTTACAAATGAACATGTTAAACTTCTGTGGGACTTCAGGATACAGACGGACAAGATCTTGGAACACAATACTCCAGATATAACTATTATAGAAAGGAGTAAGGTGTGGCTCGTTGACATCGCCATACCAGGTGACAACAGAATTGAAGAGAAACAACTGGAAAAAAATCTCCTGCTACCAACATCTAAGAATTGAATTGCAGCGAATCTGGTATAAGCCAGTGTAAGTGGTTCCGGTGATGATTGGCACACTAGGTGCAGTGCCGAAAGATCTTGGCAGACCCTTGAAAACTATTGGCATTGATAAAATATCACTCTGTCAACTACGAAAAGTTGCTCATCTAGGCTCAGCACGTATTATACACCTCTACATCACATAGTCCTAGACACTTGGGAAGGGTCCGACTGGTGATGTGACAGAAACCAGCATGAAGTTGTTCACTGTGTATTACTATCTGCTTTTGAATAAAAAAAAAATAATAATACAGGTACCACCTTTCCGGACTTTGGGATTCTCCTTTGATTTTATTAAAGGCAGTTTACATGGGCAGGGTGCCCTAACCTGAAGAGGTTTAGCAATAAGCAGAGGTTCTGTCTTTCAAGGATACCCTAGAGTTGTGAGTGTCTTGGTAAAATATCTGGCCATATTCCTTCGCCTCTGTGACACAGATGGAGCTGTTTTTTAATCTTTCCACTCAGCTCATCTTAGCAGTTTCAAGGTCTTGCTGCACAGATTTCAATGTTTTGGAAGAACTTTCAGTTCTTATCTTTGGACTTAATAACGAATCTACCATCTAGACCAGACCTTCAGCCTAAACGTCACACGGACGTGTCCTTCAACCTTTTCAGCACTTGTGTAGGTCTTGTTAATAGAAATAAATATTACAAACAAGACTATGATAACCTATCTGTTTTACCTCTGTCTCTTGCCGTATAAGAAAAAAAGTCAACATGGATAGTGCTTAGCTTTCTACGGTGATGTTTCTTTGTGGCTTTCTGGGTCAAAGTCTCTCTATGTGGAAGTTCTATTTTTAGGTAATAGTGATTTCCATTTAGGATGACACCAACCTTGAATCTGGTGATAATATGCCTATGATAAATATTGCAAGACTTTGTATATATAAACCCCAAGGAATTCGAACCCGATCCAAATATTTAACCACCCAACTCCCAGATTTTGTACCTTATATACTCTCCATAAAAGTAAAATTATCTGAAGAAAGCTAGCATGGTTTCAATCCCCTCTGCGGTATTAGATATTAGGAGGCATAGAAATAGAGCTCGTAAAATATTTCCATTAATAAGCTCTCCTTCCTGTATCCTTCACCCTCCTGCTATCCTTCACCGGAACACTCGATTCATTGGGAGTGTGTGTGTGTTTTCTAAACAGACTAACAGGAATCAAAAGCTATACAACACAGATGCTACTCCAGCGATCTGAATCAGGGCAGATTTTAACTTCATTAAATTGTTGTCATATGGTGTCTGCTGACATGCCTCAGACTTTGGAGAGTTTTTACCCATCAGGTATCCTCTAAGATTGTTAACAAGAACAGCAACTCTCGTTAGGGGTCCCCCAAAAGCAGCTAATTAAGGCACAAAGGTTGCTCCGATTGTGACAATTACACCTGTAGGTCTCTGTAGAAATACCAAAATCGCACACAAGCGTATGTTTGGTTGCTTCGAACAAGGAATAAAGACCCAGTCCATTAAAAAAATGAGAGGCAGAAAGCTGTCAACCATTTGAAAAGCTTTAGGAAAATGATCATCCAATTAGTGGCTATGATCAAATCAGGCATGAACTCTCTCCGGATGGCTCCATAATTTTCCTTCTTGCACGGTGTAATTTCATATAGCTCAAATGAACTCATGAGAGGTAATTCAGTTCCAAACAGTTTTCTCATCACTGCTAATTATACTAATACATTGAAATGCCTCCTACAAAATGCATGAGCCCTTTAAGCCACCTCATTAATGTGATATAATTTTTGCTAGAATATATATATCAAACCTATTATCACCACAGGTTTTCTTTATCATTTTTTTCCAAGATGTCTATCAAAATCCCTGAGAAAAGTAGACTTCTTGGACCTGACTTTCTTGTAATTATCCATCGCTTTGAACCGCAGTTGTCTACTGTTGCATTTTTTAAGAGAGACCTCTGGCACTACAGAGGACTGGTAGTGGTATTCCCAATACCTTTCGTTTCCCCTCCCCAATACTCGATTCCTTGTGTCTTTCCCCCTAGTTGTAGCTGATTCTTTCAGTGGCAAATGGTGCATGCGGTAATGTGCAAAAATGAGTTATACAAACTGAAAGCAGGGGTGTAAAAAGAAGCATCATTTGAGACTAAAATAAAGACAGATTTTATGGTATTTATGTCAGTTAATTTAACTGCTGGTAGGGGCCTTTGTTGAAACATGAGTTAGTTCCAGTGTTTAACCTTGCAGCATTAATTTATGCTTTATGGCATGAGTACTTCATCACTCCCTCCTTGGAAAAGACAGTTATCTCATTAGCTGGAATTTAATGAAATGCAAGGATACACTTCTTAATTTCAAAGATTACTATAACACAAATCAGGTGTAAAGCTAAGGCTGGCTGTATTTTCTCTTTGCTTAAAAAAATAAGTAAAAGAGCTCACTGTTTCAATAATTTCACGAAAGTAACTTTTTACTCAGATATTTTTAGAAAATGAAGTGCTGTTTTATGTCCCAATAGTCTAATTTAATGTTTGTGCATGTATACATACATGTGTGTAGTTTATGGACATCTATTCATTTATTTATTGAAGACAGAACATCTTTTGAAGAACATCTATTCATTTATCATCAATCTATTCAATATGCCCCCCTCCAAATCCACTTGAGTAATAAACTTGCTCAGAGCCAAACAGAGAGGTTCTATGACAAGTACCTATGGCCCTATCCTATCATCTGCCAGTGACACCACGCTATTCTGAATATGCTATGTGTATGTTGAATGTTGTGGGGTGGCAACTTGGCCGTCAAGGGGAGAAAAATAAATCCTATCCATTATGTTGACACTTATAACGCTTATAATGATAAGTCAGAGCATGTCTCAGAACAACAGAATGAAAGTAGCTCTTTTGTGGCCTCATACTTAGGCCACACACAGGCAACAGTGGTCTGCTGAACCATCTCTGCCATATGCCATTAGTGGTAAGTCTGCAGGGGAGTGGAATAAGGGAAGACTATGGATGATTATGGTGTAGAGCAGTACAAGCTGAGTAAATGTTTGGGGCAGTAGGGAGGTCCTGGAGGGACTGTGCCTCTGACTTTCAGGTGTACACAAGTTAAATAGATGATGTAGGTATGAGGCAGTGACATGCTCTGATGTGCAGGACATGCAGGTGAACCACATGACCTCATGATGTCCCATGTCACCTCTGGATTCAACCCCTCTGGCTGTTTTTGAGATGTTCCAAGGCCAGGTGCCTTTGGAATGACTGTGGTTTCGTCCCAGGAACCTTTGTGTATACAAAAGCAATTGTATACCATTGCATCAACTCCCTTTCCCAGGCGTAAAACAGCTTTAGCTGAGAGACAGAAATTCTAACTGAATGGGAAACATTTGGAAAGTGATTATCACTTTGAATTTATATATAACTAGTGAAAAGCATACCCGCATTGCGGGTGTAACATTTTCCCCTATGCCATCCCCTCATGGCACAGAAAAACCCCATGTGCCACTTCCCCCATGTGCATCATCCCCCCATGTGCATCATCCCCCTATGTGCATCATCCCCCCATGCACATCATCCCTCCATGCGCATCATCCCCCCATGTGCAACATCCCCTCATGCACAACTTTCCCCCATGCGCATCATCTGCCGGTGCGCAACTTTCCTCATGCGCAACTTTTCCCCATGCGCAACTTTCCCCCACGCGCAACTTTCCCTCATGCGCAACTTTCCCCCATGCGCAACTTCCACCGATGCACAACTTCCCCCATGTGCAACTTCCCCCCATGCGCAACTTTCCCCCATGCGCATCAACCCCCATGCACAACTTTCCCCCATGTGCAAATTTCACACTTCTAGGCCCAGCGGTTTTGGCAGGGCGGTGATGAGTCAGTGAGTCAGTGAGTGACTTTTCTCTTTTATATATATAGATATCAATGATAATGGTGGTGTTTGCCTCCCAAACTGAAACCCGAACTGAATCTGAAGCTTCTTTAAAACTTTTCTCTGACAAAATTAATTGCCTGCTGTTTTTAAGCCCTTCACTACTTCTTAAATGTTGTTTTATATTTTAATTTAAGGGGCCAACTTGATTCATATTGATTCAAAATCACTGAGAGGAAAAAACACACTGGTAATAAGGTTATACCTGTACATTTCATTGGCCTTCCAGAAGCTTCAAAAGGCTTTCTAGGGCCAGAAAGACCATTTCAGACTTAGAAAGGCCTTCCAAGTGCCAGAGAAACCACATATGGGAGGCTGCAGTCAAAGTCAGGTGAGGCAGAGCCTCACTTGCCTCAAATGTCTGCATGTCCCTGGTCTAAGGAGATCAGTGGAAGCTAGCTAGACTATGAAGAGATAAGTAAAACAATAATTTTTATCGGCCCATCTGGTTGCTCACAGTGAGAAAACAAACTTGACTGCACTGAGCAACCTCATCGGAATATAGCAAGACCTGTGATTGCAGTTTGTGCTGTATTAAAATTGAGTTACCAGGTGTAAGCCACTTTGAATGCCCATTTGGGAGATAGATAGATAGATAGATAGATAGATAGATAGATAGATAGATAGATAGATAGATAGATAGATAGATAGATAGATAGATAGATGATAAACGAATGAACAACTGAACAACTGAATGAATATAGCATCATCAACACACATGATCTGTAAAATGTTTTAATTCAACATGTGCTCTCATTCAGCTACTGCAAACCACATGGCAATGGGCTTCAGTATACAAATGTTTAGCCGTGAGGCCATGCAAGCTTTGTGTAATGGTGCAGTTGACAGAACTGTACAAATGCTGGGAAAGGGATAGCATACTTAGGGGAGCCTTGACAGGAGAAGGAATGGGTTCAGGAAGCCACCAGTGACTCCTCCTTCAGGGAGAACATGGAAGTGCACATAGTGTTATGTGCAGTGCAAGGTGCAAGTCAATCACTTCTAGTCTGTTCCAGGAGAATGGAGCACTTGCAGTGGCTTTGAGCCCCACACCATCTCCTGCATAGCAGGAGAAGGAATGGAGGGTATGAAGTTGCCAACGCCTTCTCCGCAACAAGGGCAGAGCCAATGGGTCGTTATGCGCCTCCCTTTGCATAGCACCTAGCTCTGGTGCCTAGTTATGCTTCTGGTGCCACTCATTTGGATAGTAATCAGAGGCCTTGCTCCATGTTCTCCAACCTTCTGAAGTGTGGCATGGGATTAGGTAGCAAGCATGGTTTGGTGATTGAGCAGAAGGCTGCCAAAACACAGCTAAGCAGGGATGGACTGGATTGAATTTTGGATGAGAGACCAAAAAGCTGATAAAGCTGATGAGACAACAGAGCCAGGTGGTTTTGCTGTTTATGGCTTGGCCAACATGATTACTGCTCCTGCTGGAAGCTTGGAAAGCTTTCACTGATGCCACAAGTAATGACTCTGCCATGAATATGGCATTTCATCTGAAATTCCAAATCCTCTTGAGTTTGATATGCTGCCTATCTCACAGGGTTGTTGTGAAGATAAAAGCTTTGTAATCCACCTTGACCATTTGCTTTGGCATGGGAAAGGTGGGTATAAATTCCTTTGATTAAATGAATGAATGAATGAATGAATGAGGCACTCTTTCAAGTGGGTGTTCCTCTTTTATTTAGCAGGGGGAGAGTAACTGGCCCTACACACCCCAGCAGTGTCTGTTCAAGTGGCTTCTGCTGGTGTTCTTTTTTTGCATTTTAGATTGTGAGCCCTTTTGGGACAGGGACCCATTAGCTACTAATTAGCTATTATTATTTTTCCATTTTCTTTGTAAACCGCTTTGTGAACTTGTTAGTTGAAAAGCGGTATATAAATACGATAGATAGATAGATAGATAGATAGATAGATAGATAGATAGATAGATAGATAGATAGATAGATGAATGAATGAATGAATGAATGAATGAATGAATGAATGAATAAATAAATAAATAAATAAATAAATAAATAAATAAATAAATAAATAAATAAATAGGACTTTTCAATGGGTTCTCCAGGATCTGACTTTCTCATCTCTGGAAATTTCATTCTCCTTCCTCTTTTTTGGAATCCGGGAGAGTGGTCTTAAAGACACATTAATGCCATAGTAATACTGTATACTAATTCATTGTTTTAAGATACTTTGTTATGCATTTTGCATTATTATTTCAAGTTTAAAATTAACATTTTGAATTTTGGGGCCTTAGATTACTTTTGGTTTTTGTAGCTTTCAGCTTATTACCCTCAATATGCAAGTCTCTTAATATGCCCTCAACGACAGGGTGCAATCCTAAGAAATTTAGGCCAGCCTTACTCAACTGGCATATCTTTCCATGGTAGTATAGGGAGGGTGGCATATTCCTGTGCAGTGGCTTAACCCCTCTACTGCCAGGAGTGGGGCAGAAGTGCCATATTGCACAATTGTAACACCCCTAGGCCAGTATAGGACATATGTTGAGGCTTATGCCGGCCTAACTGGGGCTTAAGATTGCAGCCATAGTTTAGTATTGTATATAGACATGCTGATTAAGCTTCTAAAATGTAAGACTTATAAAAAATATAATTTCTGTGTATATTCTTTTAGGTCCCAAAGTGGTCAAATTAGGTTCTTTTGGAATTGAGTCCCGATTCACAGTAGTGGCATAAAGCTTTAAGAGACAACAGACAGTTTCCATGGATTTGATTCAGAACATTAATATCTTAATTTGCATAAAATTACTTACATATTGCTGTGATAATTTAATTTGTTTGACCAGGAGTTTGCAATTGTGAAAAAGAGATTCAGAAAGGCCAGTGAACGAGTCTTACACATTTTCTCCAAATGGCTGATTTCAGCTAATGTGAATTCAAGAGAGACGTAATTATAAGGCAGTTCCAAATTTTGGAAGGCAAGAATTATAACAAATTGCTGCTGTGGGAAAAAAAAATAATAGTGCATCTACCGACTGGGCTGTGATTGTGGTGCTCCTGAATGACACATGCATTTTCTGAAGAAACAAGGGTTTGTGTTTGTTTTCAGTTTGTGATTCTTGCAATTCTTGCATGCCACCTTGAGGAACATTGGTTTAAAAGGTGCAATGAAAACCCTCAAAATAGTGTTTTTATTTTAAGTAACCACAAAACCAACTTAGGAAAGAGAGCGAGATCATTGTAAAAGCTAAATTTAAAAGAATCACATCTCGCTTCATAAATTATAAGATAGAGATATAAGAAGCACAAACAAGATCAGAATTCAACCAAAGCAACATCCCATTTTTATTCTCTCTCTCTTCCCCCCCCCCCCCCCCACTACTGGAGTGATGCCAAACTGGCACACTCTGAATTACATTTGTGGAAGAGCAGCCAGAAGACTCCTCCTCAGTATGTCTTCTGACCTGCAAGTGGTGGGCTCCAGTGGTGGGCTCCAGCAGGTTCGCACCTACTCTATAGAACCGGTTGTTAACGATAGGACATATAAAGTTTAAAAATAGCCATTTAAAAGTGGCTGCCAGTTGGGCATAGAACAGGTTGTTAATTTCTTTGAATCCCATCACTGCCTGTGTCCACTGGTTTTCCATCACAAGTCCAAGAAAAGTCAGTGGGAATATGATCCAGTGTGTATGATCCCCAGCCCCCCACCCTGTTACATTCTCTCCCCACCCATTTGTCCCTCCCCACCTCCATCTACAGTACCTACCAAGAGGGAGAGGGATAGGATTTGGTTGCACCCTCTTGCTGTTGAACACATCCACTACCTCCTTTATTCCACCTTCTCTCCATGCCCATCTCTATCCTTTATTCTGATCTCCCTCACTGGGGAACTTCAAACAGAGGCTCAACTAGCACCTGTCAGAGATGCTTTAGGAGGATTTCCTGCTGCGGGACTAGATGACCTACTGGGTCCCTTCCAACTCTAGGATTCTATGACTCCTTCCCTGACTGTGCGTGTAAAGAAACTCACAATTATGTTCCAAACTGGAGAAGGACTATGGAGTGAGGAGGGGCATGGATCTACTGCTTGATTTATAGTTGTGCATTATGAAATGAGAAAATAATTATGAATTTCATTCTAAGCATCACAATTTGTACCTGACATGCCACGTCTATGTTTCTGGTGCAACAAGTTTTTCGACTGAGCCATTAAGTGAATAATTCTTAAATCATATCAGAAAATATATACAATAAAATTCACTTGATAAGTTTCTACCCCAGCTTTGAACTTGTTTAGAAGAATGCTAATTTCTGTTAGTTTATCCAGGTTTTTTTCCTTACAAAGAAACTTTCTTATGCTTTCTTTGAAATATATGAACCTTTTAATGTGCGGATAACTTATTCAGCTCCTAAATTTAAATGCCTTGTGGGCGTAATTTTTCTATTTTAGTTTAATTCTATAGCTGCCTTCACTTTGTATGAAATATATTATTCATTGTCTCCAAATTATAACTGGGCTGATGTGTTAACATATAAGTTCTTCAATTCATTTCAGTGTTTTAACCATTTATATGGCAAAAGCAGAGTGTACATTGTCTTAAACATATCAGCAGAAGGAAAGAACAGGTATGAAGTTTGGCAGGCATGATGCTCCTGAGATGCTACAGTAAAAGAAAGAGTACATTCTGGGCAGGAGGGGTTTTGTTGAAACATCCCACAAATAATATTTGCAATTGTCAAGTTTCTGTTTGGTTTCTCCTTTGCTTCTGATCAGCGGCTGTTCAGTGACATTGCTAATCTGGGGCTATGGGTGGCAATTACCCCAGTGGCAAAGTGGTGGTTTTACACTATCTCTATGGGTCAGGAATGACAGTTCCTATGCTTCGGCACAAGGAAATTTCTTGAAATGTCTAGGAACTGGGACTTCTTGGTGTTGGCTCCGCATTTATAGAATTCCTTTTCTTAAATAAAGGATGACTCTGTCTCAGGAGACGTTTTGTTGATTCCTCAAGACCTTTTTATTTTGGAAGACATTTGACTGACATTAAGGGTTCACATGTACTTTTCATAGTTTAGTGTGATCCTGGGGTTTGTTCTGTTTCATTATTTTAATTGTTTTTATGTTTAATTTTTTTAATATTGTTTTGGTAAGGCTGTAGTGACTCAATGGTTAAGATGTCATGCTTTTTGAACAGCAGGCTGGTATTCAAGACCTGGATACTACAAGACAGGTGAGCTCCTGCCCCTTGCCCAACTCCTGCCAACCTAACAGTTCAAAAGCACGTGAATGCAAGTAGATTAATAGATATCTCCGCAGTGGGACGGTAACAACGTCCATGCATGTCAGTGTATTGTCATGGCAGCCATATGACCATGGAGACATCCTTGGACAACGGCTTAGAAACTGTACTGCACCTTACAGCTTGTCACAACTAGCAGTACAACTTGCTGGCAATGCTGATATTGTTTTAATTAATATCAGTTTTATTCTGATGCAATGTCACATGGCTTTGGTTCCCTCCTCCCTGCTACTCTAGTGATGCAGTTTTAATCAAATATTGCAGTGCCTTGTGAAAGACAACCAGCCCAGCAGTTTCTTACGGTGACTCAATTTTATTATTAAGCCAGAGATATTTAAGCAACTTTGCTTTGAGCTTCTTGATATCAGATCAAAAGGAATCCCCCAAAAATATAGAGGAAGAATTAGGGCACAATCCAGAGTATGGGCAGTGAGGAGTGCCCTAGCTGGGCTGCCCCAACTATTCTGAATCCAGAGCAGAAAGTGATGCTGCATCCAGAGAGTCAGGGAGCCTGGGCTGCCCTAGCTGATCCAGAGCATGCTCAGAAGGCACCAAGTGACACCTGGGGAGGGCTTGCTCCAGAGGAGACCCCCCTCAGATCACACTGAACAAGAAACAGCTGTGGTGCCTGCCTTAGAAGGAAGCCCAGAAGTTCCTGACAACCAGTAACAGCTGCAGCATGAGAATGCTGTACCTCTAGTGGAGGGTGGATGCTTGGAGTGACCTGCTGTATCCCCAGGTTAGTAGGTTGCTGGAGTTGTTCCATATCCTGAGGTTGAAAGGCAGTGGTTGCAGCTAGGCTGGCCAAGAAAGATTTTTTTCCAACACTGCCATTCTTTCCCTGCCTTATCATGGACCCCTATGGGTCTACTCATTGTTATACCTGCTCCTGAGGTGATATAACTCTGAGGAGCTGGAAGAGGATATTTCTGCCCTAGAAACAGGCTCTGCATACAGAGTAACTGCTCTGCCCTAGGCAATGCTGAATATGCCCTCAACATGCATCTCCTGAACTGCCTAGGCTGCCCCAGTTAGGACATCCCAGGTCTACCAGGCTGCCCCAAGCCTTTTACAGAATAACTAGTGTAGCCTATCTTGCAGTTGGGTCAGCCCGGTGATAGAGAGGGTAACCCAAGCGCACTTCTGGATTGTGTCCTTATTCTCCTGGACTGGACGTAGTGTGGATTCTGAACACTTAGAATCTATGATGCGCTTGGGTTACCCTCTCTATCACTGGGCTGACCCAACTGCAAGATAGGCTACACTAGTTATTCTGTAAAAGGCTTGGGGCAGCCTGGTAGACCTGGGATGTCCTAACTGGGGCAGCCTAGGCAGTTCAGGAGATGCTGAACTTAAACTTTTGAATTATGATGTAGGACAGTGGTTCTCAAAGTGGGGGTTGGGTCCTCTTGGGGTTGTGACTTCAAAAGCACTAACTTTTGCAGGTGCCCGAATGTGCCATATTAGCACCCCCTCTCTCCTCCCTTTTGGAGCCATTCCAGGCAGTGGGAGAAAAAGAGAGTGGAAAAAATTTTAATGTTCCCTGCATTTTATCTCACATGACAGAATGCATTGTGCTCAAAATTAATGCCTTCTTGGACACACAGGTTTCAAAAATCTGCATAATATATACACTTTTATGCATGCTTCGTACACAGGAAGCAAGTGTTTGGTTAAATGTCGCACAAGCTCATTTGGAAGACCTCCACATACCACACTGCCTTGAACATGTGCAAACAAGATAGTATATGGGCATCATATCCTATAATTCCAATTCCAATTAATCATGGCATAATATAACACCTTCTTATAAATCCCCTAATGGAAAGAACAAAGTGATATAGTGGTGGTGCGGTATATACAAATGTGAAAGCTTGCTATTCCCATCAAACAATTAGTTGGCTTTGACACAGAACCTACTTTTCCCACCAATTAGTGCAAACGGCAGGGTGCATTTCTAGAATTCTGTACGCGAACAGTCAGTGGTGTAATGAAGAATTTAGGACTTTTCTATAAGTTCCAAGGCATGTTTGGGTTTGTACCATTTGATTTGCAAAATTTATTTGGTCTCTTTTGTTGTTCATGTAATGCAAATATTTATCTAAAACATAAGCCAATGGCAACTGAAACATAAGCCAATGGCAAAGCCAATAAGCCAATAGGTTAATCTGACCTAAATTCTTCTGATTTATAAATATATCATCCCCTAAACATTAAAAATTTGGGGCTTGGAGAGGGCAGTTGCAAAAATCTCCTAAAGGAAAGAGAACTTTAGCTCCTTACTTTGGGGGAAGGCTCCACATTCCCTATGGGTCTCCGTCTCCTCATTTCCAGGCCAGCTTTTTTAGTATGAGGAAAAGGGAGAAGAGGCTGGATAGAATATGATCATTATTGAGAATTGCAGATCTTTCCATATTTATCTTATATTTTGAACTCATGGACATCATTCTGGAGGTACTCACTGGTACTCAGTACTGGCACCTTTTTCCACCTGCTCCTAACAGTATCTAATTAATAAATAGTTAGATGGGGATGACCTGTGGTGAGGACCGGCACCTTTTTCCCCAGGAAAAAAGCACTGGGATTGGCCATCATTTTATCAATTTATAATGAACCACATATATATATATATGAATATATATATATAAATGAATATATATCAATTTATAAAGAAAAAGCATTCTCAGTGAGATTCACATGATCAAACAAAATTACAATAAATAGTAAACAAGAAGCAGAATAAAAATGCCAAGAATCCCAAAAAATTTTCTGTCGTAAATTAAAAACCTTGGAGGTAAGATCTATGTTTAAATATATCAGTCTACCACTGTCACAATGCATTTGAGCCTGAAATGGTGAGGAATGCAAGCAAGACATTAACCAGTTTTTTTTAAAATCTCATCTCCAATGTATTTGTCATCAACAGACAAAATCACAGATCTTGTTGCCACAAATAGCAGATGAGGAAATACACCTGGGAAACACCACTCCAGATTGCTGATGGAAAACTCACTTGACTTGAATATTTCTTCATACCAAAAATAGAACAACCACTAACACAGAAAGCTAGCATGTTAGGGAAAATATCTTCTACTTGATATCTAGTCTCTTATGTGCTGGGATTTTTTTTAAAATGAAGATGTTGACGAGAAATCAAATAACGATGTGCAGTGAGGAACTGAAACAGAAGAGCACGACTTATGAGACACCACCGCCATGCAAAATATTTCTGCTAAACTCTGGCATGCATGGACCATTTCATTTTAGTTGGTGAATGTCATTTGTTTATTTATTTAATGCACAATCATCCATTTCAAAGGCTACGGGTAAGTAACAATACTGAAAACCCATTATAATTATAATAGCCATCGTCATCCCCCTGGTTCCATCACCCAATCTCTGGTCAACTGAAGTCAACTGAAATTCTGGCAGTCTTTTATACACAGATGATTGACTGTAACTATTAAAACAGCTTCCAAATGGGCAAGGAATATTTTAATGAAGTAGCAGATAGTTCATTTTTAGCATATATGTAGAGGGTGTGTGTATGTTAGGCTTTTCTTGATGGCTGTGGAATAATTTGAACACTGTCTCACTATAGCCAAATGGAGGATTAAGAAGTGCACTTATGAAGGTTTTTTCCATCCCCCCAAATCATTGCTTTTAGTAATTTATTTAATATTTCATTTCCAAAATAATTATTTTAAAAGAAACACAAAACTGGCAATAAGGAGAGCAAATGCAGGGAATCCTCTAGAAAAGTGGTCATCAACCTTTTTTTTTGCGCTATGACCCCAACAAGCAAGAATTTTTTTTAATTGTATGAAAATCCAAAGATTGGAAAGGCAAGCGCAAGACTTCCCCTTGGCTAGCTTTACAGAACTTTTGCGACACTCCATGGCTGGTGCAGGTCTCTGGGTTCCTGGTGTGACGCACTAGGGCAAGGGCAAGGAGTGCTCTGGATTGCACTCTGAGAATAGTTCACCTAGAATGAAAGCAAATGATGGAAGATTAGAACTTGTAACTGTAAAAATCTCATATTAAAATTATGCTTATTTAAACCACAATGGATTAAAATTGGAGGAATGCAGTGACAAAGAAAGTGTATGTATGTATGTATGTATGAATGAATGAATGAATGAGAGAGACTGGGGACCTAATGTTGATTCCACACTTCCCAGGATATGACTTTCCACTCATGCCTTTTCATTTGAACCCTCCTGTGACTCTCCCCTCATCCACCCCCATAATACCCTTCTAGCACTGTTCTCAAATATTCTTGTTAAAGAGAGCAGGAAAAACTCCTTGCACTAGTGAAAGCCATTTTAGCACAGTGGCTATGAACCTCAGTGGACCAGAAGCCTCCACCTTTACTGATGATGCTCTATTCCAGTGGTCTTTAACCTCCTTCATTCCTCAAAGTTGCCACAATCCCTCAACTGAGGTTTTGTGACCTCAGTGGGGTTGCAACCCCAAGATTGAATGATGCTGCTCTATCTATCTATCTATCTATCTATCTATCTATCTATCTATCTATCTATCTATCTATCTATCTATCTATCTATCTATCTATCTACAGTATTTATATACCGCTTTTCAACTAACAAGTTCACAACGCGGTTTACAAAGAAAATGGAAAAATAATAATAGCTAATTAATAGCTAATGGGTCCCTGTCCCAAAAGGGCTCACAATCTAAAATGCAAAAAAGAACACCAGCAGAAGCCACTAGAACAGGCATTGCTGG
Source organism: Cryptoblepharus egeriae (assembly GCA_030015325.1). Lineage (NCBI taxonomy): Eukaryota > Metazoa > Chordata > Lepidosauria > Squamata > Scincidae > Cryptoblepharus > Cryptoblepharus egeriae. The sequence continues at coordinate 7,748,727 of JAREYC010000001.1, forward strand.
GGCGTGTAGGGCCAGTTACTCTCCCCCTGCTAAATAAAAGAGGAGCACCCACTTGAGTGCCTCTTGCTCAGTTAGAAGGTGAATATGTGACCATATTCTATAGCAAGACAGGGTGAGCTCCTGTCCTTAGCCCAGCTCTGCGATGCAGCTGGATCCAATTGTATTGGCTCTGCCTTTCCATTGGACTATTTCAGTGGTGTGGAGAGTGGGGATTTGCTGCTTGGGTAACAGCCTATCCTCCATAACAATCTAACCCAGGCTTTCGTGCTTCGCATGCAGCATATACAGTGCCGAGCATGATACCATAGTCTTTCAAGACTGACGGAGGCCTGCTGTCTATAGAAACTGGTTTCTAACACCTCTTTAAGAGGCAGGCCAAGAACAACTCAGGATGCCATAGCCTTGAGAAAAATCGGACGTATCATTTTTATTTTTTGCAGCAGTATCATGTATCAATAGCTACATCTGTATGGTCTCCAACACCTGAAATCCCTACACCTAGATAGACCTAACTAGAGATAGTCCTTACTTATCTTGTACTTAATATTTCTCCAAAGTAATGTTTTTCTTTCCTGGCTTTATGAGTTAGCGTTATTAGAAGAAATTTGCTCTTCTCCCATAACCAGTAGAATTTTTTATTGCTACTGAGCACATGCTGAGGTCAGCCTGAGGTTATCTACATTTATCATAACATTTGGTTAAGGCAGGAGTGTCCAAATGTTTTGGCAGGAGGATCACATCGTCTCTCTGACACTGTGTCAGGGGCCAGAAAAATGATTTACATTTCAAATTACATATACTGACACAAATTTACATATAAAAGTGTAGTTTGTGACAGATCCAGAGAATTACAAGGCTTGGGGTTTGGACACCCCTGGGTTAAGGTAAAGGAAATGGTGTCCCCTGCTAGGTTGTACTACTAGTCATGACCGACTGTAGGATGCTGTGCTCATCTCAGTTTCTAAGCCAAAGAGCCAGCTCTCCAAAGATGCTTCCAAATACACCAAGATGCACAGAAAGCTTCACCTTCCCACCATGGTGGAACCTATTAATCTACTTGCATTCACATGCTTTCAAACTGCTAGGCTGGCAGGAGCTGGGCAAAGGATGAGAGCTCGTTCAGTCTTGTAGTACTCAGGTCTCAAAACCTGGCCTGTTGGTTGTCAGACTTGGCATCTTGACCACTGAACCACTATAGCTTTTGACTATATTTGGTTACAATATATACTTCTAAAAACTGTTCTTGCAATGGCAGCTAGACAACAGCTCTGGGCTGAGCTCAGTTCATGATCCACAATAGCAGCTTCATCACGTGAATGAATACTGATATTCTAAAAATAAAAACTATCAAGGAGCTACTGAAGACTGCAGGTGGGTGCTTATAGCCAGAATGCCTTGTCCTTTCAATGGCTTAGCCAGTGGTGGGGCAGCATAACAGGCACCATAATACACCATGTAAGCATCCCTTCCCTCTCGTCATTGGAGCTATTACTAGTATTGTTTCTTGTATGGTGTTGTTACTTCCTGGAATGGCTCCATGGAGGAGCTGCTTACACTGTGCATTGCTGCACTTACAATATTACTATACTGCCTGTTCCATGTTGGGTCCCTGTAGTTTTTGATACTGAGAACTCTTGAAATTGCATTAATGCAGGATAAGCTTGTATTGTGAGTGAGTAAAGTGAGTGACTCACATGTAAAGTGACTCACATGTAAGTGAGTCCTGATGTGTTCAGTGTAGCTTACTCTCAGGAAAGTGTGCTTAATATATAAGCCACAGCCCTTTTGTTCACGATTCTCTCATGTGATGACAAAATGTACAATGTTCTCTTAAAAATAATTCTGTTTTTTAAAGAGTGATCATTTAACATAATTTTGAGTGTGTTTTTGCACACTCACAGACACAGCACATATTGCATATATTCAAATTTTTAATCAATTGGTCCAGTCTAAATGTTACTTATGTTTACCCACAAGATATTCACTTCAACCCCAGCATTCTCTGAAACAAAGAAAAAAAATCTGCTTCAACAAAACTCACTTATGGGCAGGAACATATTCATTTATTTTATTATACTCTCCGATGCAATGGAAATTTTTAAGGAGAAACAAATTAAGATTGTTTGGGCACTCCAGCAGTAAGAATATTGTGATAGAATTATGAAAGATAAAGTCTTTGTGTGTGTGAGTGTGTGTGCGAGTGTGTATACGAAGACAAAGGCCTAAGGCAATTTATGTTCGGGTTTTGCTGCAAGCATGCAGAACTAACTGGGTTTAGATTAAGGCAGTCTAATTAGTGTCATGTCAAACTGGCAGTGATCATAAGACAAGAGAAGGGTCAGTCCTGTCATCTTCCTGGTCTTTTGCCCTTAAATATAGAGCAGCACAAAGCACATTCTCCATCTTGTTAATGGAAGCCGAATATGTATAATCTGCACACGAAATGAAAAGAAAATGTGTAAGGAAATTTCTTTTCCCCATTTCCTCGTCAGAAGCTGTGAATTTTAGTGAGAATTAAAGTAAGGCTAATTCTGCAGTCATCCTCTGACCTGTCAGGTTAGCTGTCACCCTCCCGTCTTTTAGAGCAGGTCTTTAGCTTCTTCTTGCTGAGTGCAGCCTTTGCCAACTGACAGAAAAATACCGACCATGACAAGGAAAAAAGAACATAATGTCCTTTTCACCCATCACTACTCAAAATTGCTCAATCTTTACTGACATATTATTATACATTGTTTCTCCGCAGAAAAAAAAGAAAGAAACATGTTTGCTTTCTTTACTATAAGAAGTGTAAAACTTTCAGGAGACAAGGAAATGCATCACAAAAAAATATATATATTAAAGCCTGTAAATATTTTAAATGAACTATTAATATGCAAGATGCTACCAATTAATATGAATAAGGGGTAGTCTCTCCTGTGTCCTTAGGATGGTGCCCACTAGTGTCAGCCACGACTTCTGTTAGCAATTCGGTTTTTTCCCAAAGCAGCCATGATGGGATGCGGCAATCCAGTAGACTTTGAAAAGAGGAAGACTGCGAAGAAGGCAGAAAATCTCAACTGGTCACTACGGATGATATTTTCTTATTTTCAAAACTACTGTGTCAAGCCCTTCAGGAAGCATGTCTAGAAATGTTTATTTTCTTAAAATAAAAAAATTTAAAAATAATTTGGGTTTTAATTTTTTTTCTTTGTCTTTCTATCTCCAAATGTCCCAGATAAGGGAGAATATTTACACTCCAATTCATTCAAGGATTATGCAAATAAAATAAAATAGCAAGATTTTTGTAAGATTAAACCTGGCTTTGTGTGAAAGATTTAAGATTTTAGCAAGATTTTACCTTTCTTTGTGTATCAAAGGGTTTCAGAAAACGGCACAGTAACATACCCAACAGTAGCATAGCTGAAAGGTAAAGGGGTCCCCTGCAGGTTATACTGCTAGTTGGGACTGTCTGTAGGGTGCTGTGCTCAACCCTGTTTCTAAGCCTTTAGAGCCAGCATTGCCCAAAGATGCTTCCGCGGTCATGGGGTTGCCATGAATGCCAAAGGGACACAGAACGTTGTTTTACCTTCCCACCAAGGTGGTACCTATCTATCGACTTTCATTTGCATGCTTTTGAACTGCTAGGATTACTAGTGGGGCAAAATGGTAAATGCTGCAGGAGCTGCATGTAAAGCAATGATTTTCAACCACTTTGCCATAGTGTAGTGGTGTACCGTGGATGGTCTGCAGATTTGGCAATTGGGGGTATTTGAGCTGGTATGGTGTGATGTGTCAATTGTAAAAAAAAAAACTGATATTGTGCCTTGACAATTTGAAATTCTTGATAGTGTTTGGTGAGATGGAAAATGTTGAGAATGTAAACATCTCCTCCTCCTTTCTGCAGGAGCCACTCCAGGCAGTGATGACAATGCACCAACACTTGCCAACCCCAGTGATGTCTCCTGTGTGTTACCAAATGGCACCAACAGTGAGTGGGAAGTGCCACTTACACACCGTGTTGTGGCACCTACAGTACTTTCCCCTAGTTATGCTACTGCACACCCACATTCCAAGCAGCAATATATTTCAGTATTTTTCTTGAGCCTGTAGGGCTCTGATGTAAACACAAATTTAGAAATAGGAACTGTCCCATTTGATGTTGAACTAGGGGATATTTTATATATGTTTTCCTATTGGTCCTTATGAAATGTGCTATGATTTTAAGAAACTTAATAGCTCCATCAATGAATGTATATTGAGAAATCAGTCCTGCTGTGTTCAGCAGAGCTTATTCCAAGGAAAGTACATATGAATTTGCAAATATAAGCTGCAATCCTCAATACACTGTCCAGGAAATCAGTCCTATTCAAGTTCCTATTTCATGCATAGGATTCCACTGTTAGGCTGCAATACTGTCACATATTCCCAGTCATAAGCTCTATTGTTTGCAATAAGATTTAATGCTGAGTAAACATGAGCAACGCTGAGCTTTAATGCTGAGCAGTTCTCCCTGTGCCCCTTTAATTGGGAATATAATTAGATGAGATGCAAACAGTTCAAATAAATAAATAAATAAATAAATAAATAAATAAATAAATACATACATACATACATACATACATACATACATACATACATACTGCACTGAATTCCATTGGGCTTACTTCCAAGTATGGAAATTGCATTGGACTGCAGACTCATATGGATTTACTTTGGAGTAAGTTCCACTGAACACTTCTCAGTTTATATGTATGGGATTGGACCATTATTTACCGTATTGTTCATTTAAAATCTGCTCCAATCCAAGGGATAATTAAAAGCTCCAAAGCCACTACCCATAAGTACAATACCAATTAAAATATAAATTACTAAATTATTTCATTGAATTAAAATTATCTATTTGCCTGCTGGACTCCAGTCAAACTTAATTAGGTACTAGCCAGTTTAGAATAGGAATTACTAATAGGAAGAAGTAGATCCTTGGTAGAGAACATCACAGGTCCATGTTGGAGAGATTTGTTTTGAGAATACATTGTGCTGTCTATGAAACTGGGTTCTGAAATTTAGCTGTTATGGAGCTAGGTATCAGTGTCTTGATTTTTTGAGTTCTTAATATCTTAAATTGCATTAATCAAGAGGGCATTTGTTTGGAGAAATACAGCTACTTAGCATATATTAGAACTGAAAGATTTTTTTAAAAAAATACTATTTGTCTTCATATTCTACAGCACAAATCACCAAATGCATCATTTTCTTCCCTCCCACATAAAATTCCCTGGAATTTTCCTCCCTCTAGCAGGGCTTGTGCTATTACATCACATGACATCGCTTTGAAAAATCTTTTCCGTCTCAGATGTGGACCTTAATGCATTATGCAAAACCCAGGGATTTAGATTTTTGACACTGCATATACTCAAAATATATTCTAAAGGGAGACATTATATGCTAACTTGTGGAATCTCAAAGCAGCTGCTTGGTTAATATAATATGATGAAAAATATTTATGTAGTTTGTTTTCTTTTCTGTCAAGCCTAGTATCTTATGAAATTTTTTCAAATGGCCAGTAGCTGAAGTAGTGACTTTAGTTTGACTTAATATTATGCCACATTGACAGATGAAAACTCCTTCTAAAAATGTCATTTAAGTGCTCTACTAATTTGCATTGCGCTCGAAAGCTTTTAGTGCTTTGCACATTCACATTATAAACATTTGGGTGAACATTAATACCCTAGCTAAACAAAAATGCTATTCACTTCAACCATTTCTTCCACTACATAAAAACTATAAATGATTCTTCTACAAAAAGAAAAAAAATGAATGCAACCCGAAAATCAATTATAGTAACTATTTAGAAATGTAAAGGAAAGGCAGTAAAAATGTGACAAAAAATCTTTAATTGTAGGGAAATTGTGCATCTTTTTTTTCCAACATGTGAATAAAATGCATTTCCTTCTTTAACAATCACAGTTACAATAGATCTATGCATCTCACAGGAAAAAATTGACAATTTGATTATGACTTGTACTTTTTGCCGGGGCCATGAAAGTGGTTTATGTTTGAAATGTATCAGCTGGAAGGTACTTATTACTCATAAATGCTGTGCTATTTCACTTTCTGCAAAGTGAGCTGTTAACAGATACAATTTGAGCAGAATAGCCAGAGGAGGCCTTTTGATATGCAGACGAGCTGACCCGCGTGCTGAGCCTTTAATTGGGTTTTTAATTTTCCAGGCCATCTGACAATATCAAACATGATCCCAGTGCTTGAAATGTTGATTGGAGGCTAAGCAGGATCTACTCCAACATGGCATTAAGAAGAAAAAGAGGAAAGAACCCAGACAGACAGAGAGGAAGACATGGAGAGAGAAAAAAGAATCCCTTTTCATTTTGCATCATTCTTAAGCTGTTTTAATATTTCTTTTGGCAATTTTTGGTCATCTTCAGGTTTTCTGACAGTATCTGTGAAAATGAAGCAAAAATGGCTCTTGTAAAAGAAAAAATGGAATACCAAAATCAGTTTAAATCAGCACATTTTTTTCCTAAAAAAGGGGAAATATCTTCAAAATATAGGTAAAGGCAAAAAAGTGCCTTGACATCTTGACATTATACAACTAGCTAATACTTTTTAACCTGATATTCCATATTTTATTACAGGCAATTCAGTGTTATTTCAATTTTACATTGTAAACCAAAGCAGAATTATGGATATGTTTTTTCCTGTACAATTTTAGAAGAAAAAAAGGGATTGAAGATCCTTGCTTTGGTTATCCAACCTGCATCAGAACCATGAAGCAAAGAATCTAATCTCTATTTTCTCTTAACTGGAATAACAGATATAGAGATTTCTATCTTCCTTTTGCACAAAGCTTGATAAATAATTATATAGGGAAGTACAAAATGCCAAAGTTACTGCATAAAGCCACAACAATCTTACTACATAATCACTGAAACTTCTCACTGTTAATGGTAAAGCCACAAAATAAATATACACTATGAATTATCTTTTAGAGTAATATGTTACTTAATACTTCAAGTCTCAGACTTCTATCCTGTGTACAAATATTTGAGGGCAAACCCCTCTGAACTTGTGGATATTTCCTTCTGAGTAAATCTCAGTGCATTTATCTAGAAGTAAATTCCATTTATTCCAAGAAAGCACCACACAATTACTAAGCTGAAAATGATGGTCTTATGAGCCAATCGATAACTCACTCAAACAACAAGGTTTGGATGTTATCTTGTTTAGTTATGCTGATGTTAGTGGAGTGAAATCAGCGTAAACTTCAACACCTCCGTTTGGCAGGGTTCTTGATCAGATGATCCAGAGGCACATTCAACCACAGAGCACATCACCATAGACAACATAATTGCACAAAAAGCTAAAAATACAAAGGAGGCTGCAACACATATGATAAAACCACAATTCCATTGGCTTACACACACAAATTGGCATACATACCAAAGCATGCCTACAGTCCCCACCCTAGAATACCCTTTCCTGCCTCCTCCCTGCTTTCCCCTTCTCTGAATCTCTGCGCTGGATGACATCAGTCAGCGCATCTTACCCTTTTCCTCCATCAGCTGTTGTGCCAAAGTACCTTACGGCACTTTCCCATCACTTGCACCAGCCTGGGTGCAAGTTCAAGGTATGCCAACTTAGGGATTGTGTCCTAAGGCTGTCAATTTATTGACTTAGTGACTAGTGACTAAGTCATTGACTTAGTGACTTGATTGATGAGTTACTGCTTATTCAATGAGCATTCATTTGCTTATTTTCACTAAAAAGTAAATGTTAAGATGTATACGTGAAAAGGATATGAATGAATAAGTAAAGCCCATTGTTCTGAACAGTGGCGTAGCTGGAATGGTATAAAGTACAATCTTTTACAAGCACCCCAAGACATCCCGCAAACGTTCCTTCCCCTCCCCTTCTCAGCCATTCCGGGTGGTGGGAGCAAAATGGGAACATTCACAGATGTTTTTCTCCTGCCCCTGAAATGGCTCCAATGTACATATGATGTACGTACAATGTATGTACAATGTACAATGTACAATGGCTCCAAAGGGTACATATGATGTACCCTTTTTATGGTGTGTTCTGACAGCTGCAAAGCTTAGTGCTTTACAACTATGCCACTGGCTCTGAAACTTCTGGAATGTGTAGACATTGCTTACCCACTGGTAACCAGTTGAGTTGTTAGTAGAAAGCTTGGATTCATGCAACCATACATTTGGTGAATTTTTAAAAATTACATAGCAGCTTTATTGTTATTACAGGTATATGGCCCATGGTGGAGAAAAACCTATCTCGCAATGTGATTAAGGCTGCAATCCTAAACTCTACTTAGGCTGGCCTAAGCCCTGGCATACGTTCTGTCCTGATTTGGGGAGTATCACAAAAGACACTTCTGCCCCACTCCTAAGGGGGTTAGGCCAATGCACAGGCATACGCTAACATGCCCACACCATCTTGGGTGGATAGACCATGTGAGTTATGCTGGCCTATATTGGTTAAAATTGCACCCAACATCTTTTTTAAAAGGCAGATTATTTTGGGGAAATTTCTGTAATTTGAATCCACCCCTGGATCATACTGAACACTGAGCTGGCAGAACTTTCCCAATCAATCAATCAATCAATCAATCAATCAATCAATCAATCTCACTAGCATCTTCCAAAAATTGCAATAATGACCACACCCGTGCATGGGTGTAATTTTCAAAGGATGCAGGTGGGGCAGTTCTATTTTATCTGCTGTCCCTGGACCACACATTCCTGGAAACATCAGCAGCCCCCATTCATTCCAATTGTTTTTGTACTATAGAACTTCCCAATGGATTGTGCCAATAATCAGAACCTCAATAAATAGTAGGGATTTCTTTTAAAACATGGATCATACCAAGACCTGAAAAACAACCAGAACAATAATTAGTGATATATTGAACTGGGAACAAAAAAACCACTATAATTTCTCTCTTCATTTGTTAACTCTATTTCATCAGAACAATTCACTTAACATCTTATTACAATTTAATGTAACACAATTAGGGGTCCTGTGATGAAAAGTGGAAGTTGACATTTAAAGGGCAAAACCATTCCAGATCATAGGTGTAACTGATGGTTAGTGTGAGACTACAGTAGTGGTGGACTAAGTTCCCTATTTAAGAGTTGGATCTGCAGAATTTTCAAAAAATATTTCTAAAATAAAGACTTTGGTGGACTTGAGATGGGATGCACTTCCTCAAGGGACGTCTTCCATTGTGTCTAATAATGCAATCCTTTTTGTTACTCAGAAGCAAGGTCCATTGGGTTTAGTGGGGCTTAGGAAAGTGTTCTCAGGATTGCAGTGGGTTTTGTTGCATGTTGCCTTGGCATTTCTACCCCCGATTTTTAGAAAGGTGTGATGAATTTTTTTTTAAAAAAAGTGAAAACAGGCAGGTAAACTTAAGCTATCACTATACATTCAGAATCTTTAAATTAAGAGAACCACAATTTATATGGAAAAAAGAAATTACTTGAATTTTTATCTTCCTTTTCACTAGTTCACTAGAACTAAAGATATAATGTTTAGTAACTGAGCCACAAATTTGTCCACTGGACAATAAAAACTTGGCATCCATCAGTCTTGAAAGACTATGGTATCATGCTTGATGCTGCATGCGAAACGCGAAGGCCTGGGTAGATTGATATGGAGGATAGGCTGTTACCCAAGCAGCAAATCCCCCCTTTCCACGCCACTGAAATTGTCCAATGGAACAGCAGAGCCTATATGATTGGCTCCAGCTGCATCGCAGAGCTGGGCTAAGGACAGGAGCTTACCCGGTCTTGTGGGGACCTGGGTCTCAAACCCTGACCTTACAGGCACAGTGTCTTAACCACTTGCACCACCCACAGCCCACAAAACAAAACACAACTGGACAAAACATACACATTTACTGCTATACCACTCAATAACTCAAACTCAAGCTTGCTTTCTATTTCCTATATTGTCAGATAGGCAAACCAATCCTAACTTGGGCTAGAATAGACAGGTTGACTGACCTGCACTTTTTACGGGAAAAAGGTTGGCTAGAGGGTAACATGAAGTAAGGGTTGTTTTATCCCTTATCCTATTTCATGTGCCAACCACCCCAAGGGACTATTTGGATCTGAGTCAGTGAATTTGCTGGCATAAATTCATGTGGTCCATGGAAGGCTGATTAGGCTGGTAGAGGGAGTTTGGAGTCAGGATGGATGCAGCAGATCCAGGTCATAGATGAGCATTGAATTTTCTCTTTAGACAGATTGTGACTAACAGGAATTGATGGTTTTTTACACTGAATCATAGCTTGAGATCTACAGTTCATTGATCTAAGTGAGAGGGTAAGCTCACTGTTTTTGCATTCGGTTAACACACACACACACACACACACACACAGTCCAGTCTTAACCTGACCTGGAGTAGGCAGGTCAGCTGGCCTGCCCCGAATCTAAAGCAGAGTTGGGGCTGCCAGAAGCTCAGCTTGGGACAAGGGGAATTCATTCCCATTATTCTGGCTGAGGCCACAGCAGCAGCTCCAATAAGGTTACTCAAGAGGTGGTGCATATCAGTGGCCCAGAGATGCTTTTGGTTGTCCAGAACCAGGGTTAGGATCTAGCACAAGTGTTGGATCATAGCCTCATCCCCCCCATTTGACCACTTTAATACTTTTCCTTTTCATGTGACACCAGAACTAAACTAAACCAGACACCAGAACTAAACCAGAATGTGACACCAGAACTAAACTAAACCTTTTCATGTGACACCAGAACCAGGGTTAGGATCTAGCACAAGTGTTGGATCATAGCCTCATCCCCCCATTTGACCACTTTAATTCTTTTCCTTTTCATGTGACACCAGAACTAAACTGACTCATCCACTAAAATTTAACGTTGGGAGGGTTAGGAAGGATAAGAGAAAATATTTCTTTACCCAGCATTTAGTTGGTCCATGGAATTCCTTGCCACAGGATGTGGTGATGGCATCTAGCCTCAATATCTTTAAGAAGGGATTGGAGAAATTCCTAGAGGAAAGGACCATCACAGTCTACAAGCCATCAGAGGTGTGTAGAGGTGGACAACCTCCAAATGCCAAATGCAGGGGGGGGGGTTCATATGTGTTCCCTGAAGCATCTGGTGGGCCGCTGTGTGATACAGGAAGCAGGACTAGATGGGCCTTTGGCCTGATCCACTGGAGGCTCTTCTTATGTTCTTATGACCACCAATGGGATTGCAGCACTTTTGTGACATTCTTAGGCCAGTGCAAGGGATATGTGCTGGCCTATCTTGAGGCCAGGATTGCATGTACACCCACACCCACACCCACAGAAACCCACACACCCACACAAAGAGAGAGAGAGAGAGAGAGAGAGAGAGAGAGAGAGAGAGAGAGAGAGAGAGAGAGATTTTGAGAGACCTAAACTTCATTCTGATGAATTTACTAAACTTTAAACCTATACTTTATTCTGATGGATTTCCTTTTATCATCCTCTGATCAACACTTTTAAGAAGTTGTGCATTTTGGTGAAAAGAACAGAAATTTTAGATAATCTTTAATTATCTCCATACCTTTCAAATCTGGTGCAAAGGATCAAACACCTAAACTTGTGCATGAATTTTTCTTTGGTTCTAGTCTCTTATTCATTAAAACAACACATTTGAAGTAGTTTAATCACAAAAATACAAAATAAAATATAGTTGCAGGTCATGTTCAATACAGAATTGTCTTCCCCACTCCTCAGAAAAAATTCTTTTCACCCAGGAAGATAACATTCCCTGAAATCTCCATGATGAGGGTAAGTTGGAGGCTTAGGGTGAGTAAGATGCATCTGTAGATCCTTCTGTGAAGGACATTATGATATTAAGGCAGTCACAAAATTTCTTTTTCAAGTCTGCGGAGACCATATTACTATGTCAAGACGATGGCAAAATTATGCCAATGGAAGCCTATAGAGACCACTTTCTGTGTCGAGAAAGTGGAAAAACAATGTTACTGGAATGATTGAGAACACACTGCCAAGTTAAAAGATGGTGCCAAAACCTTGTCATTCCATAGATATTAGGTTTTGGTTTGTAGATGATGGCAAAACAATGGAACTTAAAAATGACAAGTTAACAAATGGGATCAGATAATCAATTCATGGAAACTAACATGCACTTCAGTACAGCTGTGCAGTACAAAACATATAATCAATATAAGTTTTGCAAGCTTTAAAAAAATATTTTATTATACATGCATTATATATTATCATAGCTACACTTGAAGTCAGGCTGGACATGTTCTGAAGTGGATTCCTATAATTGTCATGCTATTCAGGTCCTAGTTGTGTAGTGTGCAGTTGCATAGCTATAAGGGGCAGCATGATCAATACTGCAGGTGCCACAACACGCAACATGCAGGTGCCACTTCTCATATCAATGCTGGCTCCATTCTGAGTAGTGACAGCAACATGATATGCTGCTTGGTTTTCCAGAATGGCTCAGACAGTTGGATGGGCTTCTTACACAGTACGTTGCGGTGCCTGTAGTATTTATTGCACTGCCCACTGTAACCATGCTACATATAGTGTTATCCAGGTTTATGCAGAAGTCCCACTGTGTTCAAGATGACAAAGGCTGCAATCCTAAAGACACTTTACTGGGAGTAAGTCTCACTGAACACAACAGGGCTGACTTTTGATTAGACATGGTTATGATTGTGCTCTTAATCCCCAGTAGGCTGTGGTGGGCCCCACCTCGCCCAACAACCGGTTTGCCGTAAGTTGGGGCAGGGCCAGGGTCAGGGCCGGGGCCAGGGAGGGCACGCCACCCACCCCAGCAAACTGTGGATGTGGGTGGGTGGGGTGAGGGGCAGAGCAAGGGGCGGGCCCCAACCCTGGTGCACTGCACGTGCACCAACGTTGGCACATGCGCAGTGCCTGCCCTGAAGCTGGCCGGCCAGCATCAAGACAGGCACTGCGCCTGCGCCAAAGTTGGTGCTTGTGCAGTAAGCGCAAAAAAAGGCAGCCGGCTCAGCGGGAATTTGAAAAATTCCCCTAAACCGGTTCGCCCCGTTCTTGCCGTCCCCTGCAGCTACCGGATCGCTAGCGGTGGGGAAATGGCAACAACCGGTTCGGGCGATCCGGCCCGAACTTGTAAGGTGATCCGGCCCAAACCGGCCCAAACCGGTAAGAGCCCACCTGTGCCAGTAGGCTTTTCTCACTTAAACTGACTCAAGGCGGCTGACAACATAAATAACACAATAATATATATAAAAAGACATTTAAAAACATTTAAAAACAACCCATCACCCAAAATGAAAAAACTAGTTTAAAAACACTACTAAAAGCACAACAGCCCCTTCCCCAAACCTCCCTATCAACTGAAAGTCCTTGTTCATAAGAATCTTTTCAATTTTCCACCTATATACTAAGAAAGCAATATGTCCAGAATTACAATCATTATTTAATTTTTTTCTAGGCTGCAAGATAAGCAAACATAAAAAGTAAGATAAACTTGACTGGCATTTGAATACTACAGAATTCTGCAGAAGGAAGGCTTTCTGAGATATCCTTTATAGCATACCCCCAATAGGCTTTATTACATATCCTTTTGTCCAACATCAATTCTGACACCCATAAAAGATTTTCTACAGTTTACACAACACTATGGTATCTAGTTTAGATCATTTATGGTCAATACCTGGCAAAAGCCAGCAATCAAAATAATTCAGATCTGGCAAACAGTCACTCATTGCATCCTCTGTGGGACACCCTTGGTGACAGCAACAAAACTACATCTAGTTCAACAATAGAAGCTGCTGAAATCACATCACTTTGTCTTTCCTATATTGAGGCAATCCAAAAATCTTTTGAAATATTTCATTATTTGGCTTTTTGTACCCAGAATTAAACCTTGAGGCGGACAGAGGTGCTTTAACTGATACTATATTTTATGGCATGTCGGTTTATTTATTTTCTATATCACTTTAGTTTCAGTTGTTATCCTCTGCAAGTCCTGGTGACGAAGGCTACAATCCAGAGTAACTATGATACTTTTTACACCGATGTAGTTATAGTGCCACCTATGGGAAACCTATGGGAAATGCATAGAGCAATCCAGAGTAAGTGACTCTTACATATTCCCATAGTTACTCTAGATTGTAGGGTAAAGTAAGATAAATCATGACAAACAACCAAAAACAGATACTGTATACACTTCTTAAGCTGTTTAAGGAAAAGGTGTTTTGAAAAAAGCAAGGGGAAACAATTGCATTTATACAAGTACTTTATGAAGGGTTAGGAAACAAATTAAGCTTCCAAAGTGGGAGAGCTGAGTGAAGAGACAATTAACAGCTTTCCAAATTTTACCTTCTATTTTCTATTGAGTAAATTGGCTCCTGAAAAAGAAACATTTCCTGCTTGTGTGAAATTTACCTCTTTTTTCCTTGAATGCTGAGATAACTCACTTTGTGAAATTGATTCTTTTCCATCTCTTCCTTCCTTAAATCATTAACCAAGATGTTAACAAAATACTGTTGTTACTGATTTGGAGATGGTGGCATTAAATTGTGCTCTCAAGCAAAATTTATTTTTCTACCCATGCCCACATTTAACAGTATTATGCAGAGGTTCTCAAACTTTTTTAGAATTAGGTCTCATTATCAAAGCAGTGGTATCAGGGTGAGGAGTGATATCATCAAGCAGGAAAATTTTTCACAGCCCCATTATGAGAAAATTAGATCTAAGTAACAGCACAATCATAACCACGTCTACTCAAAAGTAAACTCCATTGAGTCCAATGGGTCTTATTCCCAGGAAAGTGTCTTTCGGATTTTAGCCCAAGTCTGCAATCTTAGGATGTAGGATCCTGCAAAATGTAGGATACCCAAGGAAAATGTAGGACATGACAAAAAATCTAACACTCATGAATATTTATTGTTGACCATGACTATTAACTAATATTGAATACAGCTCCATGAAAAAGGAGGACATTGAAGCTGTAAAAAGGATGTGTCCTTGAAAACAAGAACATGGAAGTACTGCAGTGTTTCCAAGTCCTGGAAATACTGCAGTGTTTCCCCCAAATACAGTCACTAAGGGGGCACTCCTAACAAATTTAGGCTGGCCTAACTCACCTGAACTATCTTTCCATGGTGGTGTGGGGAAGTCAGTGTATGCCTGTCTACTGGCCTAACCACCCCCTCCCTCCATGAATGGGGCAGAAGTGCCTTTTCTGACACACTCAGGTAAGCACAGGACTTATGATGGGGCTTATGCCGGCCTAACTGGGAGTTAGGCTTGCAGCCATACTGCATGTGATAGAATAAATTCTACTATATTAAAAATAAAATACACATTTTAATGAATGGGAAATTGACTTAAGACCCACCTAGTGGGCCCAAACCCACAATCTGAGAAACACAGTGCAGTGTTTTTGCTCCTAGTCCACTATGAGCCCTTTCCTAGTCCTTTATTTCTGTCTTTTTCTTGACATGGCCAGATTTTTCTTCCTTCTTACAAGCAAGCCTTCAACTGAGTCTCTTTATCCAGGCCTTCTGAGTGCTATCACACATTTCCATTTACCTTTTGACATAAAAGTCAACAATATATTGCCACAAAATAGTATTTTTCTCTATTATAACACCAAGCCTATCTGTCAGAGACACTGTTTTTAATTATCCTTTAGCACAGTGATTTTCCTGGTGTACCATGGATAGTCCTCAGGTGTGCCTCGAGAATTTGGAGAATGACATTCATTAATAGGAAAATTGGAAGATTTGAACAGTCCAGTGTGCCTTGTCAATGGTAAAAACAACTGATGGTGTGCCTTGACAATTTCAATGCCTTGTTAAGTGTGCCATGAGATGAAAAAGGTGGAAAATAACTGCTTTAGCAAGTTCCCCATCTCTCTCTATTTGCTACTAGGGGAACAATAAGCCTAAACTAAACTAGTGGTTCTTAAAGTGGTGGGTCATGACCCATCACAGGAACCAGAAGCAGGGCATCCCCTCTTAACAATCACAGATTGTTTTTAACCCCTTAGCTTGTTCGTTACCTAAATAAATTGACTCTTTGCAGGTTGTTGGAGACCCCTCTGGGGTCTTGCGTGGTTGTGTAAACAGCCCTTATCTGTAAGAAGCAGTTAGCTATTTCCAATTTTTGAGAGAAAACTGGAATTAACCGCTGATTGGAGAAAAGGGCTGTTAACACAGCCACAGAGGACATCAGACAGGGATGCCCAGAATGCAAACACCTGGTTCTAATTCCCCTGTAGGTTGGGTTGCCATATGTCCCAGAAAACCAGAACTGTCTCAGTTTTGGGCATTGCGTTCACATGGCAAATTTGACCGGTGCATGTCCTGGTTTTGTAGAAGAAAATTATGGCAACCCTACTTGTAAATCACTGATCTAAACTTGCATACAGTGGTACCTTGAATAAAAAGCGTCTTGAATAAAGAGTGTTTTGTATAAAGAGCAAAATTTTCTCAGAAATTTTGACTTGCTTAAAGAGCACTGTCTTGAATAAAGAGCACTTCTGAGGAAGTTTGGAACAGGCTTCCATGGCAAGGGAACTCACAGGCAAGACAAGGAGACTAGCTTGAGCTACAGTGGGGCCCTGGGCAAAGTTTGGAAAATGCTTCCATTGCCAGGGAACTCATGGGACGTCCAGGGGGAGCAGCCTGAGTCAGATCTGTATGTGGGATCTGTGTGTGGCAGCGTGGAAGGTGTGCCTTATCAATGTTCTAGTGCTGCTCCCCATCAGCAGCTTGGGAATGTTTAAGTTGCACAAAAAGACAATAGATTCCATTGAGCCAATGGATAGCAGTGACTCCATTAGTGATTGTTAACGAGCACAATCCTAACCATGTCTACTCAGATGTAAGCCCCATTGTGTCCAATGGGTCTTACTCCCAGGAAAGTGTTTTTACAATTGCAGCCAAAGTCATCCCCTCTCTGTAACCCTCACACTAGCCATGAAGTTTCTCAAAGGTACAGTATAGTTCAGTGCTGTACAGTATTTTCTTTATTTCAGTGTTGTGTGTTACTGTATATTATAGTACAGTACAGTGTCATATTGCAGTGTTTTGTAATCATTTTTATAAACAGTTAATATTTTGATATGAATATTTTTGGGTTGTGGAACCATTCGTCTTAGTTTCCATTATTTCCTATGGGAAAATCTGCTTCACTTAAAGAGCATTTCACTTAAAGAGCATGCCTTCGGAACGAATTAAGCTCTTTAAGTGAGGCACCACTGTACATTGATACAATCTTCCTATGTACATGAACTGATACACTCAGCAGAGTTGCATGCATACTGGGATTTAGGCTGCAATACTGGGATTTAAGTTGCAATACTGGGATTTACATGCATACTGGGAGTTAGGCTTTAGACAGTTTCCTGAGAGTAAACAAACAAGCAAACATTGGTATTTATATATATTGCCTTTCAGGTCATCAGATTTCTCTTTTGACTTTATTCTCAAGGCGGTTTACATAGGCAGGCTTACTAACCCTAGAAGGGTTTTACAATTCAAAGAAAGGTTCTCTATTTCAAGAACTCTTACCCTACATTCCAGAGTAACTACAGGAACATATGAGAGGCACTTACTCCGGATTGCTCTATGCATTTCCCATAGGTGGCACCATAACTACATTGGTGTAAAAGGCCCTGTAGTTATTCTGGATTGTAGCCCTACATTCTTAGATGTTTCCTTTTATGTCTTATCTCACTTTCACTTGCTCACTGTTATGCCTTTGGACATACTCCACTGCAACTGCATTTCTTTCTTTTACACACACTCCTACAGTCTACTACCACTGTCCACTACCATTGTGCACGGCTTCTGGTGTTGTCAAGACCGCGACCTTCAGATCTTACCTTGAGGCAATTTACAGCGACTCAACCCTCTAGATCAGACCTTCTGCCTTTGTAAGACAATGGGTCAATCTTTTGAGTAGACATGGTAAAGATTGTGCTCTTAGTCCTGGTTGGTCCCCCTGACTAAATCTCACTGTTTGCTGCGGACAAACTAATAAACAAAGAATCTCATTGCTGCTTACCCACTAGATCTTGAGTGGGGGATGTAAGTATGAAAGCCGCCAATATTTCTTCATTTTTTGTTTTGTCAGTGAGAGGGCAATGCAGTGACACAGAAAATAGACTGCGTGAGCCTAGAGGAAAAAAAATACACACTTCAAGCATCTAATGGGTTTTGCATTTAGAGAGAGCAACTACTTGCTGTGAGCTGCATAAAATTGAGAAACTGCCGTGTTGTTGTAGCAGTTCTGCACATGGGGCAACAAAGTTGCCCCTTTAGTTGGCACTACAGTGGGTGCTTGATATCCAGAGGGGTGGTGAAGCTCCCTTGGCTGTATCCTGGCACATGTGCTGATCCATCTCATGGTGCACCAGCTTGATCTCCCCGCAACTCTCCCATTGCACAGTCTGAGAATAGCTGATTGTTAATAAGGCCGGGTAGAAACTTTTGGCTTGTTCTCACAAAGTTTGAATGATTTTGATTCTACCTTAAAAAATATATATATTGTCAAAATACTTGAATGCATGTGAGGAAAATCTGTACAAATAAAAGGCTAATTCTGTCTGTCCATCCAACAGGCACCGCTCTAGCTCCACCCACACTTGCTCTACATAGACATATTATACTTTTTTTGAATTGGGATGATCCTGGGATTAACCCCCACACAATCCAAACCCACACCTCCACACCCACAATTCCACACACGCTCTAGCTCTACCCACACTTGCTCTACATAGACATATTATATCTTTTTGGAATCGGGATGATCCCGGGATTGACCCCCACACAAAACCCAAACCCACACACAACAAAACACAACTCCACACAGGTCCTAAACCCCTAAACCTATCTTAATACCATGTCACCCAATTAAAAAGTGGTTACTGGATTGCAAACCTTGGAAAAGTTACAATAATTGCCAGATTGTCCATGTTTCCATTTACTCTCCCTGTTCCTGCTTTTTGCATCTGCAAACACAAGCATAGCCAAGAAATGGTGGTATTTTGAATTTGTTAACTGTGTTGCCAATAAGCTACACTTGCACTCAACAAACATTTCTCTATTTTAACCCCTAAGCAATTTTTTTAAACCAGCAAATGTTTTCTGCCTCTCACAGAACTCTAAAAAGAAAGTCATGAAAAAACATCTGCATATGGTACCAGGCCAAACAACATATAAACAAAAAATTGGAGGTGTGTCATAAAATATCCAATGCAGAACATCATGTGGGCCAAATCTGGTTCAGGCATTAATTCATTTAATGAAATCAATCAATCAATCAATCTATCTTTCTATCTACAGTATTTATATATCACTTTTCATCTAAAAAGTTCTCAAAGTGGTTTACGAGGAAATGAAAAAAAATCAATAGCTAATGGGTCCCTGTCCCAAAACAGGAATATTAGAAACAAATTCTTGGGGAAATTGCAAAAAAGAACACCAGCAGAAGCCACTAAAACAGACATTGCTGGGGTGTGAAGGGCCAGTTACTCTCCTCCTGCTAAATAAAAGAGGAGCACCCATTTGAAAGAGTGCCTCTTATCCAGCCAAAGGCCCCCCTCTCTTTTTCTCTCTGTTCTCTGCCAGTTTATATTACAACTCTCACAGAACAACAACACCATAGTGGTGGCTTCAATTACGACCATAATTTGTTCCAGAAGATTACTTGTCATTCAAAGCGCTCTTTATACAAAGAGGATTTTCCCATAGGAAATAATGGAAATTCAGACAATTCATTCCACAATCAAAAAATATTCATATAGAAATGATTACAATACTGTAATATAATACAAAATAATAATAAAAAATGTCAGGGTGATAGTTTTCAGATAGGGAGAAGAGAGAGGGAAGATAGAGGGAGTGCTGGCTGCCAGCTTTTGGAAGAACTGAGGAGCTTTTGCAGTTCATCTCATTTTGCAGAAGGGCAGTTTCTGCAAGAAGTCAGTCTTGCATCTTTGCAAAATAGGTCAACCTCTGCAAAAGAGGTCAGAAGGAATAAGTAATTAGCTAAAAGAACAATTAGCATTTGAGAGCAATTAGCACCTTCTGCAAAAGGTCAGCTCATTGTCTGCCTTGTTACTAAGGTAAATAGTTAATCAGGGGTAAATAGTTAATCAGGACTAAATGTTCCAAGACCTTGATCTAAAAAAGAGGCTCTGCAGAAGAGGTCAGAAGGTTAGCCTCCAGAAAACGTGCAAAACCTTTTGCAGCCTCTGCAGAAGGTGACCTTGTTACCTTGTTTTTAATACAGTATTTTATCAGTTTCTTGGAACCAAATATTCAAAGGCATTGCTCATTATTCAAGGCATTGCTTGTTATTCAAGGCAGAGTTGATTAGAAATTGTTGCTTGTCTTTCAAAGCACTTGTAATTCAAGTCACTCTTCTTTCAAGGTACCACTGTATTTATAGCAATCCCAACTTGTGCTGGAACAGGCAGTCTGGAACATCTGCACTGTAAACTGCACGATTCGGTGCAGGAAGCATTGTTGGATCTGCGTCCTGCCTCTGACTCCCCTCCCTCCTGCCACAGGCCTGCTCTGTCCACCCATCCCCCCACTCAGAACACCCCCTGGCTGACCAACTCCCCCCTCCCCCTCCAAAACAAGTGGAGGAGGAATGCAACCACATCAGTGTCTGTACAGCTCTGCAGGGAAGCTCACACTGGCTTTCAAATCCTCGCCATGGCTTGCCCCTCCCCTCACTAGAACCTGCAAAGAACATCATGCGATGGGGATGAATGCGCAGATGGAGGCCTTTTCCCATGAATGATGTCTCCACTGTGAATTGGGTGATGCACCAACAACGATGACAGGATCATTGGGACAGATTTTATTTTCAAAGAACAAACAAGGAACATCATTGAAATTTCAAACAAACAACACAGGAATATCAGGAATATTAGAAACATCAGTTCTTGGAGAAAAACGAGGAACTCGATGAGTAGAAAACTACTTCAGATGTTCCTGAGATGAACAAAGTTTCTCTCCTGAGTGGGTTCTCTGGTGCCTCATAAGATGAGCACACTGACTGAACGACTTTCCACACTCCTGGCACTTGTAGGGTTTCTCCCCTGTGTGGGTTCTCATATGGCTGTTAAGATGACCACTCTGACTGAAGGTCTTTCCACACTCCCGACATTTATAAGGCTTTTCCCCTGTGTGGGTTCTGTTGAGAATCTTAAGAGTACTACTCACACTGAAGAGGTTTCCATATTCCTGGCACTTATACAGCTTCTCTCCTGAGTTAGCTCTCTGATGCATTATAAGAGTACCACTTTGACTGAAGACCTTTCCACACTCCTGGCATTTATACGGCTTCTCTCCTGAGTGGGTTCTCTTGTGGATCTTAAGATCACTACCCCGACGGAAGACCTTTTCACACTCCTGGCATTTATATAGCTTCTCTCCTGAGTGAGCTCTCTTATGGATTCTAAGAGTATCATTTGCACCGAAGACCTTTCCACACTCCTGGCATTTATACGGCTTCCCTCCTGAGTGGGTTCTGTGATGGCGTATAAGGTTTCTGCTGACACTGAAGCCCTTTCCACACACCTGACACTTATAGGGCATTTCCCCTGTGTGGGTTCTGTTATGGATCTTAAGAGTACTACTCACACTGAAGATCTTTCCACATTCCTGGCACTTATACGGCTTCTCTCCTGCGTGAACTCTCTGATGCATTCTAAGAGTACCACTTTGACTGAAGACCTTTCCACACTCCTGACATTTATAGGGCTTCTCCCCTGTGTGGGTTCTCATATGGACCTTAAAACGACTACTCCAGCTTTTAAACTGAATGCTCAGGAAAAGTGAGGGGAGCCATGCAGCATTCCATTTGGGACTCTTCATCTATAGGGAAATTGGATGCCACATGGGGAGTTTTGCAGTGTAATAAATGGGGGACTTCAATTAATCTCATAATGACTGGGACAATTTGTGCTCTAGCCATGAGAGACCAGATTTCTTGACATGTTAAATGACAGCGCTTTCGAGCCCAGAGGAGTTAAGGAGCCCAGAGGAGGACAGATGACTCTAGATTTGACACTGGGGGGCTAGGGATGTGATTGTTACTGAGTCATTAATCCCCTTGCCTCTTGAGAATCGCAGAGCTTGCTTAAGTGTCGGATGAAGGCTCACCAAGCACTGCATCTGCCCCACAGCCAGGGTTTGGAGATCCTAGAAAGAAGGCACTTGGAGACATGATTGTTACATTTAAAATTATGCAGGGGACTGGTAGAGTGGATACAGAGATGCTCTTTCTTGCTCACACAATACCAGAATCAGGGGACATACTCTACTGTAAGGAGAATTGAGTGTAAGGCCAATTAGCACAGACCTGGATGGATGGCATCCGTTTCCCTTCCCTGCTCTCCTGTTTATCCACAATCTGCCAGGAAGAAGAGAGATGTATGAGTTTCTTAGCCTGCAAAGCTGCTTCAGGTGTGTGCTTGAATTCCTTCCCACTATAGGAGAGGTGGCTGTAGAGGAGAAGGGAAGATCCCTGGAGGAACAAGGACCCAAATGCAGGCCTGCTCCAGGAGGACCTCAACCAGGCCCCTCAAAAATGTACCAAATAAAAGATAAAACCACTCATGTATAGTATATGGTTTTCATGTGGTTAATTATCATCTTACTTACTATTAGTTTAGAAATATTACATATCACTTATTACATATAAATAGGGACCTGCAAAAGGCAAGGTTAACACAGCCACATTTCTGCCCTTCGCTCTCTGCAGCCAAGAACCTGCCACTTCCTTCCCCTCTGGGTTTGCACACTTTGCATACCCTCCGTCTCCCTTTTGGCTCAGCCCTTCTGATCCCCGACCTCAAACCCTTTCAGGGTCAGACTCCCAGATCCATGCTAGGCTTCTTGGGAAATTGAGTCTCAGGCCCAGAAGACCCATTGCACACCATTACACACCAATAAGAGACAGTCATCTCCCACTGTAATCAGAATATTTGAGGATGGTGTCAGTGGTGGGCACTTACCGGTTCGGGCCTACTCGCCTAAACTGGATCTTCCTGTTTCCCGCGAACCGCCAGCGACAGGGAAACACAAAAACATAGCGGACCGGTTCGGTCCGCCATGTTTTACACCCACCACGCCTGCCTAGAAGTGGGCAGGCCCGCTTCTAGGCAGGCTCCACGCAAGCGCCAACATCAGCGCTTGTGCAGAGCCTGCTTAGAAGCCGGCCTGCCAGCTACTAGGCGGGCTCTCCGCAAGCGTCGCTGTCGGCGCTTGCGCAGAGCCTGCTTAGAAGCCGGCCTGCCAGCTTCTAGGCAGGCACTGCACAGGCGCCAACGTCGCCCGCCCCTCGCCCCTCCGCAGTCCCGCCCCCTGACCCTTCCTGCCCCCTGATCCCGGCCTGGCCCCTCCCACTTCCGGCGAACCGGATCTAGGGAGAGGTCGGGCCCACCCCTGGATGGTGTTATTGACTCTACTCCAGGGTGACCAGATGTCATAACTGCAAAAAAAGGACAAGGCCCCCAAAATGTAGGAGACCCAAGAAAAATGGAGGACATGACCAAATAAAAGATAATGCCACTCACATATAAGGTTTTCATGGGGTTAAACACTATGTTACTTATTTCTAAATTTAAAACCATTACATATAATATATTAATTAGAAGAAGGCTACATGTTATTAGATGTGGGTCAGGGTCAAAAGAGAGAACAAAGACTCTGGAACTTACATCTTTAATAGAGTACAGAATGGGCAACTTATGATATGAACAAGGGAGGTAAAAACTGATTTTTCCCCTTCTGATCAGGCTTTCTTTATATCTAGAGTCCTTCACTCTCCCTCAAAGTGTTCACCCTCTGGGGCTCGGCAGCGGCTGGGGACATGGAGCTTCCCTGTCAAGGGCCTCTCAAGGACAGGTGCAGGCTGAGGGGATTGAGGCTGTCTCTGCTCTCCTCTGGTCCCCTCTCAGGCTCCAGGTGGGTCAACGCCTGGCCTGACTCTGAAGGGAAGCCTCCTCACTGGTGCTCTCCCAGGCTTTGCCTGGTGGTCCTGCTGAGCCTGGAGGGGAACCCCTTTTTATACAGTTCTGGAAGGGCTAAGCAGAGTCCTGACTCCACTCCCTGGAACCAGAACTGGCCCAAACTGGTCACAAGTTCACTCTGAAAACTGACAGGGAGTGTAATTCTGAGAGGGTCCTGAGCTGGCACAAATCCCGCTCTCAAAATGGCACCCCATGTTCCTCCTTAAAGCCCTGAGGAATGATGCAGCTTTGCCCTGGACTATCCCTTGTTCCTCTGTGGCTTAGTCCTCCTGAGATGCCTTGAGGTTCCCTCAGCATGACATGGTGCCACCTTCCTCATGCATTCTCCATTTTGTGATCATCTGCAGTGCTCAAGGGTGCCATTTTGTGTGAATAATGGAGCCTGCTTGGCCTTTATAAGATAAGATGGAGGGAAAGGCTTCTTCCTCTGGGGACACCCTCAAAGGGCATAGATCCTCCTTTTCCAGGACATGTCGTCTTCTTTAGACTTTTGTCCTGGAAAAAAATCTTCATTGTTCTCCTTCGCCTGATGAGCAGAAATATATAGCCTTCTTGTCACTAATAAATTACACATAATAGTTTAAAATGTAACAAAAACTAATATAGTGTTTAAATCAACCACATGAAAGGAATATACACAAGTGCTTTAGGTTTTTTGTCATGTCCTATATTTTTCTTGGGTGTCCTACATTTTAAGAGGGCCTTGTCCTCTTTTTTGGTTATGAAATATGGTCACACTGGAAGAAGCAACAACAGTAACCAAATTTATCCTGTCTTGTCATTTACCTCAGGTTTCTGAGGTAAAACTCTGAGGCACCACTTTCCTTTTGCGCGCTCTGTCATAGACTAGAAGGCGCAAGGATGACCTTCCCTGCTTTACCTCAGTTAAAACGCCTCAGAGTCACTTTTACCTCAGAGTCCAAGGCTCGGTAATGGCCTCAGACTCAGTACTGCAGGGGAGGGACAAATGTGGCTTCTCAGGTAGCTTTCAGGGGTGTCCTCTATTTCTCTAGGCAGGATCCCCGTCTCCCTGGAAGGCACATATGACATTATGGGTCCAGAACCTGCTGGACAAAGTTGTGGCAGAAATATTATGCCTATGCAGGAGCCTCAGTCACTGAGTTCCAGAGTTAAAAAATCTATATGATGATATTCCTCACTCTCCAGCCCGTCAGAGTCAGAAGAACTGCGTCAAAAGTGGTATATATAAGCTATACGTGAGTCTAGCATCTCCTGGTCAAGATGTGAGGGAAATCTTATGCCCCACAGAAAAGCCTGTGCAGGAGTCTTGGTCACTGGATTTCTGAGTGAAGAAATCTATTTGACCATATTCCTAACTCTTCACCTCTTCTGAGGAACTGCCCCAAAGCACTCTAAATGGGTCTGGAACCTGCTCGGTCACTGAGTTCCTGAGTGAAGAGATCTATATGACCATATTCCTAACTCTGAGGAAATGCCCCAAAGAACTCTAAGTGGGTCTGGAACCTGCTCGGTCACTGGGTTCCTGAGTGAAGAGATCTATATGACCATATTCCTAACTCTTTACCCCTTCTGAGGAACTGCCCCAAAGCACTCTAAGTGGGTCCGGAACCTGCCGGACAAAACTGTGAGAGAAATATTATGCACTGCAGCAGAACCTATACCTTGGTCTATAGTTAAGAGAACTATATGACCAAACTCCTCACTCTCCAGCCCTTCTGAGGAATTGCTCCGAATCACTATAAATGCTTTAAGTGGGTCCAGAACCTGCTGAAATATTATTCACTGCAGGAGAGTCTAGCTCTGGATATATCAAGGCAAGGTTGCCTTGTATTTAATAGTGTGATAACCCATTTTAAAATCCACTTCAAATCATCATTAATGGGGTTATTTTGCGGGACAAGGAAGGAGTAGCCTGGATAAGTTTAAGTGTTTAACAGGCATCCCCCACTTTCTGAAAGTTCATTTTGTGATGGTTCCACTTTTTCAGCACCTTTCAATTATACCCAGGACTCATTCATTCAACACATGCTTCACTCTTTCAACCTGTCTCTGCAGGTCTGAATGCTAAAATTGACTCCACAGATGTTGATTTGCATGTGGCATGGTGATCAAACTGTTTTTAGCATTTCCTTATGACTTTCTTCAGTAAATAACCATCATTCAAATTCATAAGATATTCATTGCCCATTGCCACACTGGTCTTTGTTTATTTTACTGTAATTTGTTGTGTATTTTGGCTATGTGTTAGTAAATATGTGTTATTTAGACAAATGCTATTTATGTCTTTTTGGTGGCCATTTTGCAATTGTAAGCTGAAATAAACTAGGTTCCACTTTTCAACGGTTATCACTTTTGGACAATGCTGCAGTTCCTAACCTGTCTGATAAGTAGGGGATGCCTTTCCTTCTCTATTGCTGCCTGGTTCCCATCCAACTCATAGCATACAATGGAGGTTGCACCAGTTTTGTTGCATACTTCAAGCTGGCCAGTGTCTCTTGGCATTTGTCCTTTGCATACCACCTCACATGGTCCACCTTTTGATGTACCACCAGTTACTTCTGGGTTGGGAGGCAAGATGCAATGCAACCAACACCATAAAGAGACAGGCAGCACAATCCAGAGCAACTAATCTGTCCACATAAGAGCCCTTGGGTTGCCCTATCTATCACTAGGCTGGAGCAACTGCAAGATGCTCCACCCCAGTTACTCTGGAAAAGGCTTAGGGCAGAGCAAGGCAAGATAGGGTGCCCTAAGAGAGGTGGACCTGCTCTGCCCTAACTGGGGCAGCCTAAGCAGCTCAGGAGAGGCAAGTTGAGGGCATGTTTAGCATTGCCTAGGGCAGAGCAGTTACTCTGAATCCAAAGCCTGTTTCAAGGCAGAAATGCCCTCTTCCAGTTCCTCAGAGATATACCACCTCAGGAGCAGGTATAGTAATGAGTAGACCCATAGGGGTCCATGATAAGGCCCGAGTAAGATTGGCAGTGCTGACCAAAAATCTGAGTTCTTGGCCAGCCTAGCTGTAACCCCTGCCTCTCAACCTCAGGATATGGAACAAACTACGGCTGCCCACAAACCTCAGGATACAGCAGGCCCCTCCAAGAATCCCCTTGTATTCACTGTAGAATGTACTGTCATTTCATCAGGGATTCCTTATAAGGCAGGCACCTTATAAGGCATCACCAGACTGGTGCGGCTGGTGTGGGTCGCATTGGGTGATGCGCTCCATATGGGGTGATGCGCTGGAGGAGTTTGACTGTCCTTTGGCAGGCCCCAGGCGTCAGCACGCTCAAGGCGGAGCAGTAGCCAGAAGCTGCCACTTGTCCGCGGAGCTGGCCCGAACGGCCGTCTGAGGTGCACTGCGCAAAAACTGAGCATGCCGAACAGCTTCAGAGGAGACTTCCTTAGAGTGGAGGAAGTCTGTGCCTCTGCACGGCCATTCGGCCTCACTCAGGAGGCGGAGCGGCAGCTGAATGGCTTCAGAAAGAGTACTGCGCAGGCACCAACTTTGGCGACTGCGCAGTCCAGGTGGGGGGGGTTGCGCGCATCCCAGGGGTGACGCATAGACTTCCGCACTGGGAGATGCGCAGAGTCATGTCACCACTGTAGGCACCACAGCTGTTCCTTGTTCAGTGTGATCTGAGGGGTGTCTCTTCAGGAGCAAGTCCTCCCCATGTGTCAATTACTTAGCATGCTCTGGAGCAGTTAGGGCAGCCCAGGCTTCCTGACTCTCTGGATGCAGCATAACTTTCTGCTCTGGATACAGAATAGTTAGGAGAGAGCAGTTAGGGCAGAGCAGGCTGAACTTGCTCTGGATTGTGCCCTTAGGGTGGATGAGACAGCTTTTTTGAGTTTGTAAAAGATACTTTGGATCCTCCTGTTACTGTTTATTGGGTTGTGTACCTTGAATTGCTGTTGGGTGGCAGGTGGCCAGGGGTCCAATGAGTACCCCAATGAGTCACCCCTACCACTGGTTGATAAACATTAGTATATGCTGTTATTTGCTTATGGAATGCTTCAGTGGTGTTCAGATGTTGCCAGAACACTCAACATCTTGTTCTGAACTACAAAAAAATTTACAATAAGAAATCTAATCTGTCTGGAAACATTTTAAGCTAATCATTTGGAATCTAGTAATTTTGGGGGAACTGATTGTCAGAAGAACTGGTTGCAATTTTGTAGAACACTGAAAAAAGCACACAATCTTTGAAAGCCATCATTGCTACGACTCCCATCCATAGGCATTGCTACAGGCAGTGACACCTCAGGTAGTGACACAGCGGTGTCGCTTGATATCTTGATGTCACTTTTGGGTTCGTCTGGAGGGTTAAAGATGGAGGTCCTTTTGGGGATAGCCAAAAAGGAAGGCTGCCAAAATTGCCAAAAAAGGAAGGTATGGACTCTACAATCAGGAATCCATTAGTCTTGAGAGACTATGGTATCGTGCTCAGCACTACATACACTGCATGCGAAGCACAAAGGCCTGGGTTAGATTGATATGGAAGATAAGCTGTTACCCAAGCAGCAAATACCCCCTCTCCACGGCACTGAAATAGTCCAGTGGAAAGGCAGAGAACAGGAGCTCACCCTGTCTTGTGGGGACCAACCCAGATCTCAAACCCTGGCCTGCTGGTTAACAGGCACAGTGTCTTAACCACTTGCGCCACACACAGCCTGTGGACTACATTCCTTTGACTACAGTTGGTCTCTGCTTCTCCTATGTTGGCTGGTCGTTATGCAGCATTCTCTTTCAGCCTGGTACCCAGGGTGGACCAAGCCACAACCCCACTTTGCTGCACCACTGCTTCTGGGATGCTAGTATACATGCCTCAGGAATCTCATTTCTGCTACAGCATTCCCTATACCAGTAACTTCCACAAAATGAAATGAAGATTTCAAGTAATGTTCCCAGAAACACTGTTCTACACATTGAAATAAATTAGAAATTCATATCAGATGGGACTGGAAATGTATCCCAAATTGGGGTGCATAGTTGAGGATGCTCATATCCAGTATCCAAGCCTCTTTCCAGTTCAGAGTTTGCCTCATCACTACTGCTCAGAGAAATGGTTCACCAAGAACACATTTTGAAAATGGACTTAAAACAATTACTCTCAATGGAATTTCACTGTGGACTGAAAGGTCAGGAGCTTTAATGGCCTTAGGATCACAGCTTTACATTAAACTGAAATTATTGTGAGCAATCCTACACTTTTTTCCAAGAACAGACATGAAACTGAGATATATTTTCACCTGCCAAATAAATCAATAAAATATACAGCACTGATGTCTTAAATGCTTCATTCTTGGAACCATTTCCTGATCCCTCTGGGTGTATATATCATAGAATAGAACTTTCAGTTTTACATGAAAAATTAAGTATTTTAAAATGCAGGGTAATGAGACAAGGTTGGAAGCTGGTATAACTTTATTTGCAGTTTTTCATTCTTAGTATCAAAAATTACTTTAAGTTTTCAGGGGAATTTTGCCTGCAAAATCAAGGCAGTGTCTTGCTTTCATTATAGTCATCTTTTATATTGTCCCATTTCATTTTATTATGCAGAGATACGTCTTAGCATTTATTTATTTAGATCCAATCTTTTCCAACCTAAAGAAAGTGGGATGTATAACAATATCACTGAAACATTGAAAAACTTCAGTATCACTTATAACACTCTGAGTTGGCATGGTGATGGCTAAATATATATTAAACAGGCAGGCAGACAGGCAGGCAGACAGACGTGTCTCTTCCAGTTGGAGAAGGCCATGCTGGGTCTTTTGCTTCCACGCTGAATGATTGGAGGTCAAGATTTCCCAGCTGTTGATGTCCAATCCCAAGGCCTTTAGATCCCTCCTGCAGATGACTTTGTATCGCAGCTGTGGTCTCCCTCTAGGGTGCTTTCCCTGCACTAATCCTCCATATAGGAGATCTTATGGAATCCGACCATCAGCCATTCTCACGACATGCCCAAGCCAGCGTAGACGCCGCTGTTTCAGAAGTGTGAACATGCTAGAGATTCCAGCACATTCCAAGACTGCGTCGTTTGAGACTTTGTCACGCCAAGTGATACCAAGAAAACGTCGGAGACAGCGCATATGGAAGGTGTTCAGCTTTCTCTCCTGCCATGCATAAAGGGTCCAAAACTTGCTGCAGTACAAGAATGTGCTCAGAACACAAGCTCTATAGACCTGGATCTTTGTATGTTCCATCAGCTTCTTATTAAGCCATACTCTTTTTGCAAGCCTGGAGAACGTGGTACTTTACCAGTACGTTTATTCAGCTCAGTATCTAAGGAAAGAGTGTCAGAAATAGTTGAGCCAGGGTACACAAAGTCATGGACAACCTCCAGTTCATGTTCAGAGATTGTGATACAGGGAGGTGGATCCACACCCTGACCCATGACTTGTGTTTTCTTCAAGCTGATTGTTAGTCCAAAGTCTTGGCAGGCTTTGCTAAAACAATCCATATCTAGGATTCTTTTTTACCTGCTCTTCTAGAAATTTTTAAGATTAATGGATAAAAGTTTTCCCCACCAGTTATTACTACAGTGGTATTACTCTTTTTGACCACATTTGCAAGGATGACATCCAGCAGTGATATGGTGTTGATTTAATCACTGACAAGATGGGAGAAGCTCACCTCCAGTGATATGGCCATGTTCTGCATGTCAGTGACAACAATAGCACAGAAGGGCCTGCAGCTGGAGATTGGCAGCAAATGACCAAACAATTGACAAAAACAATTCTGGCTTCACCCATGGCATAGTGACATGAAAAACACCTGCCTGCACCCAGACCAAGCCCATAACTGGAAGAAATGGCAAATAGCGCGCTCCACCACGATATGGGAGAAATGCTAAAGAAGAAGAGGAGTTATTTGCAGGCTACTCTTTGTGTGATTTCATTACATTTTTCTATAAAAATACGGTACTATTTGATTATAAGTGAAAGATTATTATCTTTTAACTTCTCTACATACAATACTAGCACATTGTAATATAACCTGAACTGCCACAAACTTTAGAAGTAACACACACTCAAACACACATTTTTCCCCTAATACAGGTATCCCCACTTTCTTACGGTTTGTTATTCTGTGTTCCACTCTGAAACAAAGCCCTGCGTCAGTGCTTGGATGCCTAAGAACACTGTATGAACCAGTGATTTCAGAGCCTCTGATTTACATGGTTTTGCCAGAGGAAAACATTACAAGCACATTTAAGCAGTATGTAGTAAAAATTAAGTCCATGTAATTTTCCTTTTCGGTACTGAGGATATCATTAAGGAACATCTAAGGACTAAATTTATTCCAATAATCATTACAATGATGAAAAAACCCCTTTGCTTCAATAATTGATTTAAGCTTCATTTAAATGTACAGAGCAGTTCCAACATCATTCCTTATTAGCTCTAATGACAAATTTTAAAATAGCATGACTCTGAAATAAAGATGAAAATTCATCCTAAAAGTTATTACATTTAAATGGATTTAATATTTAATATTTAAAAATCATTTGATGCAAATAGCCATCATGAATCACAGCAAATATACTTAGACGTAATTAAATGTTCTTGGGCCATATCGAGTTCTTTCATAAAAATATTTTCTTCCTTCTTCAAGACTTGGAGGTTATGTTTAACATTTTAAAATTTATGGAACAATATTAGTTTTCTCCACAAACATCAGCAGCTCTAATTCAAATGTTCGCAATTTTTTTCCCAGAAAGTCAGCCCCAGGGTACACTTTAATCTCTATGCCACACTATTTAATAACCTAACAAGTGTCCTCTTTAGTCAAACTACAGATGCAGCAAAACCATCACAATGTCAACAATGAGCTATTACAATGCAATTATGCTGTATCACATGTTCAGCTTCAATAGTCAAAAAAGGTTCTCCATACCTTGGCAGTGCATCTGAGGGATGGAATGGGGTGTCCTATAGAAGCTGCTAGTGTACGGAGGTTTACAGACCTCTTTAAGAACCAAAGGAGGCATATTTTAATGAGGCATCTTTAAGGACCAAATGCATCTTTCATGATTTTGTAGGAAAGGTACTTTACAAATGCAATAAATACATAAATAAGGCCGTTATTTCTTTTGTACTCCAGATGACAGCAGGACAACATCGATGGTTGTTGAGATTATTCCAAGAACATTTGGTGCACACTACTATCCATTTTTTAGCTACTATTGCAAAGCAGTGGAAGCAATGGTGGTTCACTCCCATTGCTGGCAATGTACATTGATGAACAATATGGGACAGTTGAGGAAGGAGTATCAGGGAATATTGAAGGAGAACCAGGGACATGTAAGGGGAGAGAAGTAAATACCTAGACCTTATCCCCTCTTTTCAAAACTTTTCTTTTCTCTACTAGTGCATACACTGTCACAATAAGTATTACTGAAAATATACAGTTTATTAGTGATGAATCATTACACTGCACACCTGAAATACTGCACACCTGAGAAACCAAAAAAGCAATCCTATGCTACTCAGTAGAACTTACTCCCAAGTAAATATGTTTAGTATTGTATTCACTTCTGTTTTGCTTCCACCAAGAGGAATGGCTTTGAAGGGGAGGAAGACAAGGTGCTTACACACTGTGGTAAAGCCCCCTGTAAAACTTACCACCTTGATCCCCCTTTAGCTAATACCACTGATTGTTTACAGCAAGTCCATAAGAATCCAAAGTCTAAAGAATCTCATTTTAATGAGATTTAATTTTTAGTAATTTTAATGTGAATTCAGAAAATACAGTAAAGGAATGACATAAATCAACATAATTTTTGAAAATGCCAATGTTATTTCTATATCAGTGGTCTTCAAAGTGGGGGTCGAGACCCCTTTGAGGTGGGTCACAACTTCATTTCAGAGTGGTCACAAAAAGCTGGATGTAGCCATCTTGGAATCTGGGCACCTTCAATGACACTTCCAGCCATTACATCACATCTGGGGGTTCCCGGACAGATAATTATCATTCTCAGAAAGGGATCCCAGGCTGAAATGGTACCATAACACTTTTCTATAGGCATGGAGAAAGTCTGACTTTAATAGCTTGCTATTACGTGTAAATGATTTGTCTGTTTTCTGCTGCTTCAACTCTGCAATCAGGAGTATATTAGGCTTATCTCTATCAATAACAGCAGCAGGAATTTTTGTCAGGTATCAAGTGACATTACTACTAGAAAGATGGCATAACTTTCAATAACTTGTGCACGCATGAATGGCATTGATTAGCAGAGATGCTGAACCAGTTGCTTCCTAAGGTTTCATTCAAACAGTATGCATTCCACTTTTAATCAATTCTATCTGTCAGATTTGTATTTCACTCTTATACCAATTTTCATTAGAGGTGGGAGAATTCCTTCCTTCCCCCACCCTGCCTAATCTCTCTGAGGTTTTTGAAACATTTTAACTTGGAAAATGAAAAAAAAAATCAGTATTGGTTAGGGTTAAATATAATATGGCCAAAATTATTCACTTTACACTTCTTTTGCCATTTACTGTTTGGAAATTGATTTTTGTTCTATTTTGATGAAGAACGTTTGGTATTGTTAAAAGTGAGACAGATCTCACTTTTGTACTTATAAAAAGTACAATGCTGCAAGTGCAAACTGGTTGTGCAAACTTTCAGAGGGAAGTTTCGGATGACTTCCCGAGTGGGAATGACAGCAGTGGGAACCCCAGCAATGATGTCTCTTCATGGAGGCACATGACAGTCAGGAGAAAAAAGGACAGGAGAGGTCAAGAACCACTGGAGCTATAAAACCGTTTCCAGAGTCTCTCAGATTCCACCATGCTGGCAGAAGTTCCACTTGCTCGCACACCTACACCGGATCCTGGGAGGCCTGCAATAATTCCCCTTAATGGCATGCCTGTAGATCCCCCTCAAAGTCCCCAATAGCTGCCAAAACCAGTAAGTGCAGGGGAATCATGACAGAAAAAGAGAACACAGAAGAGGGTGGTGGTGATTGGAGTTTCTCTCCTGAGGAGCATGGAACCTGTATGCCAACCAGACCTGTTTTCCCGTGAGGTGTGCTGCCTTCCTGGTGCCAGGATATGGGATATCATGGAGAGGCTACCAAGGATGATCACGCCTGTTCTTCGCCACCTGTTCTTTCTCATCCGCGTAGGAACAAACAATACTGCACAGCAAACTTTCCAAAAGATAGTTGGGGATTCTGAAGCTCTGGGGAGGAAGATTAAGGATCTGGGAAATACCCAAGTGGTCTCCAAACTTTTTGGCAGGAGGGCCACATCATCTCCCAGCACTGTGTCGGGGGCCAAAAAACTAATTTACATTTCAAATATGAATAAATTTGAATAAATTTACATATAATAATGTATTGGGGTGGATTACAAGGCTTGCCCATGGGCCAAATAAAGGGGTCTTGCAAGAGGCAACATTGAGGTTCGCCAAGGGCCACATCTGGCCCACAGGCTGGGGTTTGGAGACCCCTGCTTTAGAAGGCACCACCCCAGTCATGAGTATGCATGCACTCACAATACAGGTGCTTCAGCTGCTGTTCAGAGCACATGGGTTGTGATTGCCAGAGCTCATGGGTTGTGAATGCTTGTGGTAGTGCTTGCTGAAGGACTCTGGTGGGGCAGTTTGTCTCACTTCTTATGGTGGTTTTGCCTCACCTGTCACCACATGCTGCACATCCCTAACTTATTTCATTTGCAAACAAAGGTGGTCCTTGATAAAGTGCTAACAACCCAATCCATTTTTCTGATTTCTTTTTTTTAAACATTATCTTGTGATCCAAAAGAAACTTGTAAAGAATACAGAGCAGATAGCAGTCCATTGTCCCATATTTCTACAGAATTCCACATCAAAGTGAGAGCTCAAAAACATTCTGGCATATAAATTAGGTTTCTTCTTTTTGCTTTTGCAAAGATGAACATAAAAAAATTGTTTAGCAGCACGCTGTGAATAATTTTAGGTCCTAAATGACACAATATTTAAACCATATTTCAGCGGTGGTCTATATTTTTGAAAATAATTTGAAAGCCGTCAACTTGAATCATACAATGGTGATTATTTACTAAAGTAAGAGGGAGACAATCTGATTGTCTAAGAAGAAAATGTCTGGCCTGAAGTCGCACCTTCCTGCGCTTCTAACCATGCTCTCATTTTATCATAGTTTAAAAATCCACACCTCATATCTTCTGCTTCCTTGTATGGAGGGTGCTAATGACACACATAGTAAACCTTCTATTAGCTTTGTACTTCAATAGGTTTTGTTTAGTTTCAGCTGTCAAACAATGTCAAGAGGGGGAAAAATTTCATTTTCTTCTAACCCCAGGATTTAGAAATACATTATCAACAGGAAAACAAATACCGTATTTACTCGAATGTAATGTGCAGGTTTTTTTTTTCTTTTGCCAAACTAACCCTCCATTTAGCTGCACATTGTAATCACCAGCTAACAGTTTTTTAAAACTATGTCTGTAAAAACAGGGTGCGCATTAGATTCGATAGCACACTACATTCAAGTAAACATTGTAGTTTGTGAAAAGATGTCTACTGACCGTGCTATTGTCAAAGAAGTAAAAATATGAAGGAGCTTGTTACTCATTATTGCTTGTGTACTAAAAATAGACATCAATCCATTCATAAGCTTTCTTAGATCTTAGGAGATTTGCAGCCCATTCTATGTACTTGTACTTAAAAACTACACCGAATTCCATGGAGCTCATTTAAATGCAAACTTAATTTCAATCTTATTTATTTATTTATTTATTTATTTATTTATTTATTTATTTATTTATTTATTTATTTATATCCCGCCTTTCCTCACCTGCAAGAGGAAGCTCAAGGCGGCTTACACTTGCAGTCTTTGATGTAAATCAGTGGTGTCCAAACTTATTAGCAAATATTTTGGCAAGAGGGTGACATTATTCCTCTGACTTTGGCTTGGAAGCCAGATGGGAAAAAAAGAATTTATTTACATTTCAAATTTGAATAAATTTATATAAATGAATTAATTACATAATTAATTTATGTAATTAGAGATGGAATTAATGAATAAATGAATGAATTCAAATCAGTTCATAAACACTTTCTAACACAGAGGTAGTGATCTTCCCTACCCACCTGAATCCATCCATCTGTCCATCCGTTTGTCTGTCCATATGTCTGCCCACCCCTTTTGTGCAAATCTACTCATTTCCAACATCCCCCATTGTATGCAGTGTTCTCCTTCACCCTCCCAGACTCTGGGCTAACAAGCAGGTATTTACCTACTGCAACAGGTTCTCCTTTGAATTGACACAGGTTGACACAGGCCTTTTAATAGGTGTTGCTTTATGACATGTTTGCAACACCTTACATTTGGTCTATGGCGTCAGTGCCAATGTAAACGAAGAAAAGGATTGTGCCATTTATCTTACACCGTGTTCTTTATTTTTCTTCCTTTCTGCTGTATTCCAGTTTAATTATTTGCTGAACTATAAACATGTTGAAAGGTCTGTATGTGAGTCTCAATAATATATATCCACTAGGGTTTTCTTACCAAACTACTAAAAAATTAAGATATTTGATACAATATTGGCAAAATGATACAATATGTACAATATGGCAATATGATTGGCATATGTATCACAATATGCAAAATGTTTTAAATAAGTTAATATTTCCCCATATTATATTACTTAAGTTATTTATATCACCTCTTCATGCAATGTTTGAACATGCTATAGCAGTAGAATTGCATAAAAACTGCAATTAGATTTTTTTTAAGTCAGAGAATGATCTTGCATTAAAATATTAGAAAATAAGATTTGGCAACAGCCATTCATTTAAACACTATTTAATTTTTTGGGGACACTTTCAGAACAGTGGCAGAAACTGGTCATTCATAATGGTGGAAAAAAATGGCATCCAAATGGCTGCAAAAACACTGCACAAATTTGACTATCCATTAAGCTAACTTTCTGTGGATAGGCAGGAGTCCTCCTCAACATTTTGCTCCCACAGCCCAGTATGGCTCCAAAGAGAAGGCTCCATGCATAACTTAGCAATTTGCACCCCCTATAGCTATGCCACTGATTCCGCCCTCCCCATACTGAATAAGTAAAAAAATTCAGGATGTGTAATTTTCTGAGTTCCATGTTTATTGTCACCCCTGTCTTTGCTGGCATTGTTTTCTTAGTAGCGAAAAATCAGTGAAAACCAAATAGCAATTAGAACCAAGATTCCAATTAAAACCAAGTAATCAAAAGTCTATTCTATTTTTATACCTGCCTATACTACCATAATTAAATGCCAACTCAAAATGTGCTTTCTTGCATAAAAGTGGCAGAAATAGACTATGTACTTAAATACTATAGTTTTGATAAAGCCACCTTAGTTTTGATAAAGATCAGCAGCAATCTCCTTTGCTGCTGATGTGTATGTGTGTATTTAAAATAACATATTTTAAAGTTTCACATATTTTCAGTTTTTAGAAATAAAACATAAAAGTTTTCTTAGGTTGCAATCCTAAACACACTTTCCTGGGAGTAGGCTCCATTGTATTTAATAGGACTAACTTTTGAGTAGACATGCTTTGGATCAGGGGTGATCTATCTGTCTGTCTGTCTTTATAATTTTTATCTATTTATCTAACTATTTTAAAGTACACCCTGCCAGTTGAGTGGACGTAACAGACTATTCTTACAATTTTAACACTTGTAATATGTATTTCTTTTCAGTGGGACATTTGTGTTTCATACATTCTCTCTATGTGGCACAGAACAATCCTTTGGTTTTTCCGTTCACAGCAGGCAATTGCATCCCAAGACACCTAGCAAGCCAAGAGTTCAAGATATTCCTGACCTTCAGGTTACCAGAACTAAGCATGAAGTATTGCAGAGAGGTTTTGTGGTGTAATCTTTATTGTTAGAATAATAAATGAGATCTTATATACTTCTTATCGGTTGCAAATGTTCATGTAGCTCATTGTGCAATATGTCAGACAAAATGAATTTCATGATCTTTTGTATAATGCATATGTTCCAACACTTATTTCAAATTTAATTTATTTCCTTGCAATTCATTCATCTTTGGGAAGGGTGTCGGGGGTGAGGTGCCATGTTCATCCTTTGGTTTTAAGCTATGCAAGCAGAGTCCCTAAATTTTGAACTCTGGTTCATATATCCAAATTTTATTGAGGATTTCTGAAAATGTAGCCTTTCATTTCTAATGAGGCTTTCAGTGCAATCCTGAGCATATCTGCAATCTGAGCTACTCAGAAGTAAGTCCCATGCAGATATCCAGTATACCTACTCCCAGGAAAGTGTGGTTACGATTGCAGCCTTTGTCATTAACTATGGACGCAATCCAGAGTAACTACGCAGAGTCCTTGCTCTGATGTAAGAACAATTTACTCTGAACTGCAATATGAATTTCCCATAGGTTTTCACTAGGTGGTGCTATAACTATGTTGACATAAATGTCTCTTACGTGCTCCTGTAGTTACTCTGGATTGTAGGGCTTGTTTATCAGAGCATGGTTTTACTAGGATGAACTGTACTTTCTATCTGTGGTTCTGTTAATAGAAGATGACAGTTCTACCTTAGCTACAAAGTTTTATTTATACCTTCTTCAGCTAATTTATCTAGATTTTTCCACTGATATTACAAAGTACAAGTGTTGAGGGTTCCACATAATGGAATGTGCATTCTTGGTACTACTTTTCCTACTGCCCAAAATATCAAATTTCCATTTTTCCTTTATGTTTCTACCATGGTAGTTATTGCACACAATATGGCAAATCTTTCCTTGCTCTTAAAAACAGGTTATTTTTTTCCCAGTAATGACAAGCAAACTGGGGATTCTGCTTGCCAAAATAGCTTTTTACAAAGTACATTTCCAGGGCACGAGTGCCATTCTGGCAAACAGAAAATCTGATTAAGCTGCAGGTCTTTTTTGGAATCCATGTTGTGCGGAATTACAATGCTAAGAAGGATCTTGGAAGGAAAAGGAGCATAATGGTCAAGATTTCATAGATTATAGATTATAGTCTTTATTCATTTGTTTTGAGGCAGCAGTTTGGGCAATATCTCCATCTCAGGACTTTGGCTGCTATAGAGCATGGCCACTATCCAGCATAGAATGAGTTGGATTTATATGCACTTTGATTTCAGTGTGTTTATGCTTGTCTGATTCTGTGCTGGATTATGGTCAATTAGCTTTTCAGAAACTTGGAGTTACTACTATAAATTTTGCCTCTAGAATATGTGTTCTTTTCTTCTTTTTTCTCTGCCTCACTATGGTCTTTCATCAAACTGATTTGACCAAATTATTTTTTTCAAGCTATACACAATGGGTCCAATATTCTTAAGGGGACCTATATCCAGTATCTGCAGGGAATCCATTCTCAGACCCTCTCCCAATATTTATAACAAATCTGTGGGGATGGCCCCTTGTGGCAGCACCAGAAGTGTCTTCTGCTCCTGTCTGGGGAATCTTTGAGGGTCCCAGGCATAGTCTAGGCTTCTGTCTTGTTAGCGGTAGCCATCCATATGATTTGGCCCCATGAATTCTTGAATGCTATCTAATTCAGGGCTATGTTCTATTGATCAATGAAGAAATTCACATTAATGTTTAATGGCACAAACCTATCAGATACTGCTACTTGCAAACCACATGGCCATAAAGCTCTGATAGTTTTGCAAGTAGTCTCCAGTGGTGTTCTGGAGCCATCCCACAGATGTCACCAGATCATTGGCTGCCCACCAGAGCAGGTGGGAAGGGGTGAGGAGCAGAATGGAGAACAAAGAGGCTGAAGGAAGGTGGCTCTTGTTCCAATGGTTCACCTTGAGTGCTATCCCACCTAGGAACAAACTCCCACTTCCTTTTTATCCTCACATTTGGATCATCAAAATTGCTGGGGCAGATTCTAGGAGACCCATTGGAGATTAAGAAGTAAAGGTCATATCCTATCCAACATTCCAGTGCTGATGCAGCAACAATGCAGCCCCATGATAAGGGATAAACATTCCTTTACCCTGATGAAGCTACTGTGGTTTCCTCCCCACCATAGAATGCATTTCATGCCCCATTGCCTGCATTGGTGTGTAAATCGGGACAGGATTGTGCCCTTATGGGTGTGTATGGAATTTATATCCTTTTTCCCCTCTGAAGTCTCTTAATCCCTCCCAATTTTTTGTATGGCTGTACCAGAAAATTGCAGGGAACATAGGACTGGGTTGTAATTTCAGCTTTTTCTTTGAGCATCCTGGAGCTCTTCTTGTTTTCCAGAAAAAAGATGCTGCTTTTCATTGCATACTGCCATACAGATGATTTAGTTAAAACATACTCTAGTCTAGGTAGAGTTAGTTCAAATTCCATTGAAATAAGTTTGCCATATGCTCTGTTTTTCAGCCTTCTGTGTTAAATCCACTGGGAACAACGCTTTGCCTCTCTTATTTGCTGAGGGGTTAGATGACACATTTGAATTTGACTTACTTCTTTCTGTTGTTGTCAGAGGCTGGCACCTGAGAGGAAAATCTGGCAGGAATCTCCTCTACTTAAACTGTTAGCTTGGAAATGTACGTTGTTCATGGGTGCAAACACAAAAGAAGACAATTTAATTGGGAGCTGATCTATTACTATTTTAGAGTAATATTGCATATCACTGTTGGTATGATAGTATGCCAAATAGACAGTGCATCCAAACCATTCTGTCACCAACTCTCATATATTTATTACAGGACTTAGCTCTGGTGTTCAGTCCAATTATAACAGCCTGATTCTACAAGTTACAAACCTCTCAACTTTCACTCAAATCAGAGGCCTATAATCTCCAGCCTGCAGACAGGATATGGCATACCTGCATAATTAGCGGGGGCACGGAAAATGGTGGCAAAGGTTTATAGTTTTACCCTGCAGCCCCCTGTCTTAAAGCTCTGTCTTTGAGGAAACTTGAGCCAGGCAGTCACTTCCTCTATGAAACTGGAGCGCAGAGTCTTCAGGAGAGATGAGAAGCAGACGCTGCTGCCTGGCATGTGTTTTTGCAAAAATTGGGGCTACAATTTCACAAAAATTGAGGCTACAAGATCCTCTTCAATCTGGCTTCAGGCCTGGCTTTGGGACAAAGACAGCCTTGGTGGATGACCCATGGCAAGGAC
This sequence comes from Cryptoblepharus egeriae, assembly GCA_030015325.1. Lineage (NCBI taxonomy): Eukaryota > Metazoa > Chordata > Lepidosauria > Squamata > Scincidae > Cryptoblepharus > Cryptoblepharus egeriae. The sequence goes on from JAREYC010000001.1 coordinate 7,789,853, forward strand.
TGGATAGAGGGAGTGTATCCTTGCTAGTCCTCCTGGATCTCTCAGCAGCTTTTGACACCATCAACCATGGTGTCCTTCTGGGTAGGTTGGCTGAGTTGAGAATCGGAGGAACTGTTTTACAGTGGTTCCAATTCTTCTTGACCAACTGATCCCAGATGGTAGTTCTGGTGGACTCCTGTTCGGCATCTTGGCCCTTGGGGTGTGGGGTGTCACAGGGTTATGTACTGTCCCCCATGTTGTTCAACATCTACATGAAACCACTGGGAGAAATTGGGTGTCGGAGGGGATTCGGAGTTGTATGTCATCAGTATGCTGATGATAGCTCTATTTCTCCTTTCCACCAAATAAAGTGTGCTTTAAAATGCTTTGTATGTTTGTGGCAAACAATCTAAAACATTTACTTAAAAGGTTATGTTGTAAAAAATACAATACGGTACAAGATATGCATTTGTCACTTCTGCATAATGATGGGACTCACATATGAAAGTGGTTAATGCACAACCAAGAGGCTGTCAGTGAGGCTTTCAGGTCTTCCATAGCATGTGTCAGTCTGTTAACACAGTAAAGGGCAAAATCCTAACCAGTTTTCCAGCTCCATGGTAAGGGCAATGTGACTCTGAAGGGAAGGGAATGCAACGACAATTGCAATAGTTGCCTTACAATTGCAGTAGGGAGAATCACCTTTCTACCAAATGAGGCCACCTGATCTATAAGGTAGTGTTTTGGGAAGGTAGAAAGTAGCCCTGTGCAGAAATTAGTTTTCAGACAGTATGACTGCAATCCTATAGACACTTTCCTGCGAGCAAGACCCATTTAACACAATGGAGCTTACTTTTGAATAACCATTCGGAATGTTACAGGAAAGCTATATTCTGTCTGCTCACAAGGAAAAGGAAGACAAGGGAGATTTTTTTCCAGGACAAAAGGCTAAAAAGAGGACATAACCTGGAAAAAGAGGATGTTATGTCATCCTGCACTTCAACTCCCCTACTGCATAGGTCTTTTGGACCTCTTTTCCCTTAGAACGATGGCATGGCACTTCTGCTTATAACACTTATGTGTTGTAAATGCTCTGAGGAAACAGAAATGTTGACCCCTGGTCACAGTGCACGTATGACTGGATTTTTCTGGATTTGTCTTCTTTTATAGCATTCTGTCTGAATGTCCTCCAAAAGGGCTTCATTGTCCTCCATTTTGGCTTCATTTTGGAACTTTGCAATGGTGTGCAGTACCCCATCATGTCATATGTCGTTGGATTCGTACTGAAGAGCATGATCCAGTGCAAAAGTTGGTTTTGCAATATCGCCTTCCTATGAAAAGTTATGGCCAAAAAACTAAAAATCAAAAATATGCACTGAGCTCTATGAGAAAGTGAGAGTGCGCATTATCACAGCTTTACTCATGAGTAGGCAAATGTGCTATTGTCTGCTGTAAAGGCCACGCTGAGAGGAATCCAAGACCCTGACCTCCTTTTGAGGTTTGGGCATCTTGTCACCCTGTCCCTTAAAGTGGTGGAAGAAGTGGTAGGAATCCAAAGGGATTACAAAGAAGGGATGCCATTATTACAAGGCAATTTTGCCACAAATCCCTATGCCTTGATACATCCAGAGTTAGACTTAGAGCACAATGCTAACCATATCTACTCAAAAATAAGCCCCACTGTGTTCAATGGATCTTACTCCCAGGAAATTTTTAGGATTGCAGCCTCAGTCAGTTTGGGCAGTTTCCTCAGACATAGTTTCCCTCTGCTGTGCTGTAGGGGAAAAGCTTTGGTTATCTTGGCAATAATGTAATGAATAAGTACACAGGAAAAAAACATATCTAAGTTGTTACAAGACTGGTGTTCTGACAGTTTGTCCTTCTGTCTTGAGGAGACCTCTGAGGAGTGAGACTCACCAAGCATCCACCCAAACCTCTTCAACCTAAGTTTCTGTGGGGAGTCTTTTGCTTAGTGGCTCTCATAAGGAAGACTTATAGAGCTTCCTCTCACTCCAAAAGGAGTGACAAAGCCAAAGGCTGGAAGCATGGATTTCTGTGTCCGCCCCCCCCCCCCCCCCCCCAACAAACCCATCTTGGGCAAAATTGGGCCAGAGAGCATGAACTTAGAGCTCTCTCTGCGGTCCAACCTTCACACAAAGTGGAGGAAGGTCCTTTACAGATCAGTGCCCAATTGGCCGGAGTGCGGTGATTCCAACCAAGAGGCTCTATCTATTGGCAAATTAACACCAACATGTGGGGGCTTTCCATGTGATCTTCACCAGACAGACCAGCTGGACCCACCATGTGAGAAGTAAAAACCTAGAACGACAATCTACCTGGGATCTTATTTGAATTGGGAACCACAAAAAGCCCCATGTTGATCAAGCTTCCCTCTTTGCACATCCAGGACAGTGTCTATGAACATAAGAAGAGCCTCCACTGGATTGGGCCACACGCCCAGCTAGTCCAGCTTCCTGTATCACACAACAGCACACCAGATGCCTCGGGGAGCACATATGACATCTGCATCCAGATTCCTCTTCCTACTCCTTCCTACCTATCCCATTACTTCACTAGTTACAACCGTATTTCTAATATGGATGACCTCAGAGGATACTTTTTAAGCTTTAATTATATGCAGATCTTTTGAGAAGTATGACATTAGGGCTTGCATCTTATATAGTCATAAATTACCATACCTCCATACCTCTCAAAACAAAATTTAAACTAATTTTTAAAATTGATTTGTGCCAAGCCTACAGGGAAGCACATATTCCGTCTTTCTGAATAGCAGTGTGGAGCTTTTGAATTTTATAAAAGTCCTTTAAAAAAAATCACTCTGCATAAACACTAAAGTTATTGGTGGGGGGAAAAATCTGGGGTCATTGATGAGAAACAAAACAGACAAATACTTGGACAGGTGCAGCTTTCCAAAGACAACCATGACATGTAAAAAGAGGAGGCCATGCTTGACAAATGTTATTAACTTGTTTGAGGAGGTGACAATGAGACGTGACAGGGGTGAAGCAACAAACATAATCTACTTGGACATTGAGGTAGCTTTTATGCTTGTACATTGAGGGCTGGACATAGGGTTAGTAAGAAACCAAAGGGAAAGTTCTCAACTACTTGAAAGGTGACAGGATTAAGGTCAGAGAAGCAGAAGGAAACGAGCATATCACATAACCGGGGAGAACCGTTCAATGGGGACACCCTGAAAATTGGGAGAAAATTCCTCATTTGTTCATTCAGGGAGAAACTTGAAACAAAAATCTCAAATCATTGATCATATGTGAGGAATAAAAGCAAGCACCTCTGAGGAAGAAGTATGGAAATTTAAGGAATCCTAAGCAGAGTTGTCACCACATGTAACCTGATTTGGACCAAAATGCATTAGGATGCGAACTCCTTTCCATGACGTGATGCAGCAAACTTGACCATGCAGGGGGAAACTTCTTAAATCTTTTAACCATGAAATAAAACAAATTCACTGTTTTGTGTGTTTCCTGGTGAAAATGATGGCACAAACACAAGCTTGACCTTGAGTTTGTGGCTCTGTCATAACATTATTTAGATCAGTGGTCCTTAACCTTTTTGGCCCCAGAGACCGGTTCAGTGGGAAAAAAATTTCCAGGGACCAGTCTGTGGGTGGGGAGAGAGTTCTGCCTCTGGCAACCTGCAGGGAGGGCTTCCCCACCTACAGCACAGCATAGCAGCCTCCAGCTGTAAATCCCATTGTAGTGAATAGAGCTATTGCTAGGTTAGTGTAGATAGAATTGTAGGTGAGAGCCCAATGTCTCAATGCATGTCTACTCAGAGCAGGGATTTTCAACCTTTTTCAGTGCAGCATGCATTGAAAATGCACAAAGCCATCCTAGTCACTCTTATTGGAGAGTAAGCCTCATTGACTATAATGGGACTTATTTCTGAGTAACAGGCATTGGATCGGACTCCGAGGCTTCAATCTTATCTCTGTTTTCCTGGGAGTAAGCTCCACTGCCTACAGTGCTACTTAGTTAGATCATAGAATCATAGAGTTGGGCGGGACCCAGTGGATCATCTAGTCCAACCCCCTGCCTGTAGCAAGAGATCCTCGTCTTGTGGGGACCCAGGTCTCGAACCCTGGCCTTCTGGTTAACAGGCATAGTGTTTTAGCCACTTGTGCCACCAGAGTTCTCCTTCTGAGTAGACAGGCATAGGATTGGGCTCAGAGGCTGCAATCCTGTTCATACTTTCCTGGGAGTAAGCTTCACTGACTACAATGGGACTGAGTAGGCAGGCATAGGATTGGTCTCTGAGGCTACAATCCTCCGACAGAGCCCTCCTGCTGTGAGGAGCGGACGATGCACTTAGAGGAGTCCTCTCACAGACTGGTCAGGCAGCTGCCGCGGACCTCCAGTGGTCCCCGGACCAGGGGTTGAGAAACCCTAATTTAGATAGTGACCCTGTCACTCACTGCCTGAGAAGTGCCCCCTTTGTTGGTCACTGCATTGTATTGGACTCTGGCTAATGCCTGGATTTTAGTGCATGATAAATGCTGTGACTGTAGGATGGTGCATGTGGATCCTGAGCCTTTTGATTTATTTCACACAATTGCTGGCTTAATTTTTTCCATTTAACTACAGGAAGGATAAAAAGGAATACTCACTCATCATCTCATCTCAGGAAAAAAAAATCTTCATTTACAACTCAGTCTAATGCATCTGCACCTAAGTAGCACCCACTTCATTCCACAGAAATGTTTCAGACTGTTGAGACCTCTTCAGGGTAACGAAATATTCCTTTGCTCCAGGGTAAGACTAAGCTGCTCAGACCCAGGTTTCTGTCGTGCCAGCAAAATTGTATGGATCTAGATTGGACATTGGTGCCAGAAAGGAGGGTAGGATATTTGCATATGCAACTTCCACCCTTCCTGATCTCAGTTTGCACTCCTTTTTACCCTCACATGCTTAATAATCTCATTGATGTCACTATAACTGAAATGTATTTACAGTAATTTTAGAATGTGACTAATTTTTTAAAGAAATTAGACTTTATTTTAAAAAACAAGACCTAAGGATTGTTTTTGCCATGTCCTGTATAACAGATCAGTTCTGCTGCAAATAGAATTCTTCACATGGAATAAATTGATGTGATGTTACATCCTGAAAAGTTCTGTATCTCCATCCCTCTTTGATTCCTGTCCTTTTCCAATTTAATTTTCATTCTCTGTCTCTTGCATTTTCTTTTTCCCTTTACTGTCTTCATTCTTGGCTACTACTTAGATCTGACCAGGCCCCTTTAGGGATCGCCACCTCAAACCACAGCCACCATGATTTTAGGAATGACAGTAGCCCAAGGCTTCCTTCGTTGCTCAGAGAGGAAAATCCCTGCCTGACAGCAAAGCAACAAAAACACTAAGAAGTCATCTTTCAAGTCAAGATTTGCACTCATGAAAGTTTGATATGGACAGGAAGCTGTTGTAAAGACATGAAGGGAGAGGTGACACAGGGATCATAGTGATGGGACAGAAAGGTGATCTTAGCAAAGGTATGTTGAGCTGGCTGGATAGGAGTTAAACAACTGAAACAATACCCAACTGAAAGGCTTCTATGGAGTCTGAAGTGCCACTAAGGACTGCACTGGGTAACACTCTCAGAATTTTGTGTGTGACTCTCCTAATGGCCAAAATTGTGAAAACAAATGTGTTTTACATCATTTGATGAGTAATTTAATGCAGAATGCAATGACAAAAATATTGGAATAGCTGCATTTTAGCAAGTTTATAATAACCAAATAACTAAAAAGGGAAAACACAACTGCCTAATGTAACAAGTGGATGTACTTACATCAAAATTAACTTATTGTTATGAAAGCCAATAAGGTGTTATTATGGCACAAAGAACCACTTCTTAGGCTGAGTTGGGTCTCATTTCCATGGATCAAAGCTAAGTGATCCAGGCCCAGCAAAGGAAAGACAATGGTGATGGCAATCTCACTGAGCTTTGAAGTTTTCTGCCTCTCTTCGCTTACAGAGAAGGTGGCAGCAGAGGGTTGGCCACTGCTATCACTATCTTGGCCTCCCTTCCCCACAAGCAAGAAGGAAGAGGCAGTGGCAAGCAGTTGTGGTGTAGCTAGAGGGGGTGGAGCAGACAGTCTTGGAGGAAGGTGTGCAAGCCTGGAATGGCTCGAGACGAGAGGGATGCCTCCCTCTAAGACTGGCTGCTCCACCCCATCTAGCTATGCCACTGTCAAGCAGACAAACAGGGCTTCTGACATCTCTTCTACCACCATCACTGCCATCTATCTCCTTCTTCCCTTCCTTGTTTGAGGAGAAAGAGAAGATAATAAAAACGGCACTAGTGGTAACAGCAATGGTAGTGCAGGCCATTGCTGCGTGGCAGATTCACATCATCACTGGGCCAACCTTATTTCAGCAAACTTGCTAATTAGTAAAGAAATTTTTTTTACCAGACATCTGCTAGGATTTCTGACCTTCTAATTATTAGGATTATTCAGAGCCAAAGTGGGATAGGTCTGTGTTTCAAAAACAGCAAACACCCCTATAGGGCACTGACTGGGGTAAGGACTATGGATCACTTGTCATTGCAGGTAGGGATCAGCGGGAGAGGTGATTAAAACTATCTCCTTGTACATTGTCATGCTTAAAATTGATCTCCAAATACCGATTTTCAGGAAATAGCTGCATCCTAGGAAAAGATATGCCCCAAGGGTGCAATTTGTAATGGGCAAATGGTGGAGTGGAAAGCGTTAATCCTGCTAGTCCTCTGGATCTCCTCCCTCAGTGGCTATTTTTTTAACAGACATACTTCCCAGTTGTACCTCTCTTAATGATGGCCTGCAGGTAATATGTAAATGATTATTACCTTATCAAGTGGCTCCATGAATACTTTGTGACATGAGTATTTGGTAAGAGGTCACCTGTATTCACTCAGGGGAACTAACGTTAATAGCAAATGGAGACTGAAGAATAGTATTGCATTAAATACAGAGAGCTGTCATCCATCTGCAGTTGGATGAGCTGCAGCAAATCATTTTGTCCAGCCTAGTCCTCTTCTTCAATCTCAAGCATCCCTGCTTGCTCCAGTCCAACATTCACTGGAAAACCCCTTGGCAGAAGATTTCCCAGTTATATCAGAGAAGAGAAAGTTCTGCTAAATAGTGGGCACTGATTTGAGTAGACCCACTTGAGTAGCAGGTCTGTTTCCTTGTCCCAAGGAGATCTTTGGCATCTTAGGGTTAGAGCCCCTAAGATACTCTAAGAGCCCCATTGAGTACAGTTTTGGCATGCAGGATACTTTTTGGCTCGCTCTCTTCTTGGATACTGGGGAAGCTTAGGACTGGGTCCTTTTCCACCCCCTCAAGACATTTTTGCTTTAGTTTGGATGGAAGGAAGGAAGGTCATGATCCACTGGTGGGTCATGAGCCACAGTTTGGGAAGCACTGCCCTATCAAATGTGAAAATATTCCTTCTCCTCCCTAAATTTCTAATAAGGCTCAGAAATATGGAAAAAATTATCTTCACCATTTGATAGGGGCTTACAGTTGGCTTGACTTCAAGAAGGCTCAATGCACCAAGTGGTTGTGTTCACTCGTTCATGGAGTTGGCCACTCCAGGTGGTGGTGCTGTAGGGGCTACCAGCTTTTGGTCAGTTGTATCTGATCCTTGTAAAGCCAGACATCTGGTCTATACTTTTAAAATGAAACATTCTGGACCCCTGGAATGAAACACTCTGTGGTGCCCTCTGTTCATGCAAATTCTCCCAGAAGGCATCCTACATCCATGCATTCATCAACACGCCAATTGGATCATAAAGACAATTCCTATGAACTTCCTACACCAGATTGCTACAGCATTGTTGCTGAACCCTATATTAATTCCTTTGCTATGACTAGTTTCACTAAATAATGATAATGCAGCTTCCAGTATGAGCATCATCAAGTTCATTATTAAATATAAAGGCATCATCTAAAGATAATAGCATTTAAGCCCCAGAACCGAACATATGTCTTTACATTGACATTGTGGCTAAAATCTGCCTCTGGCATCAGTAAAGCATTTTTTTTTTATTGTTGATGAATATATGTCATGTGAATAAGCTCCAGCCTAATTATCATGCAGTATTGGGCACAAAATAGTATCTTTTTTAATCAGAGAATGGAAAGTAATGCTTGTGTTGGAACAAAACAGGAATACGAGATAAGGTAAACTGCTGAAATGAGGTGTATTGTACATTTATACATTTAAATGCAATCTCTTCTTAACAAAGTGAATAGTTTAAAAGCTACCTTTGTCTTTGGATGCTGGAGAAGAGACAAGGAAATTAATATTTTCCTAATAAATATGTCATCTTATATTTCATGCCTGAATCATCTGAAAATGCAGATTAATTTGCAAACAGTTTAGAGAGCTGAACTATTGAATTGGGTCCTCTAAGATTTAGGATTTGTCATCTTTTAAAGTTGACACCCAGTGAGAGCTTGTCAATTACAAAGCCAGTGAAATGAAGTGAAAATAAGTCTCGTCTTCCATCTTCTCGTTTTATGCTTGGCTGGTTATGGAGAGACATCATTTACAAGCTGAGAATAATTACTCGCAAAGTTATGTTTTACTCGAAACCTAAATTATTTATTATTTTATGCCATTGTGATGAGGCAGCCATCATAATTCAATAATAATCTCATCACTCAAATGACTCTACAAGGAATCATTTGGCCACCCAAAAAGCGACTTTTATGGGTTAAAAAAAACATTTGGTAAGAGGGAGTGAGTCTTCTTGATGCAAGAAGCTGCTTCCTTTATGATGAGTTATTAAAATCCTATGGTTTTCTAAATATGGAGCAGTATATAATTTATCAAAACATACATATCAAAGTATGTACATGCTATAGGTAAAATAATAGCATAGGAAAAACCCTCTTCCTGATTACATAAACACAGGTTATAATTTTTTCAGTATCTCTGTGTTCTGTACGAGTAATGTTTTTGCTTATTTGTTTTCTCCTATTCACAGTGATCGTTTTATTTTCTGTGTACAATTTAGCAAATGCTGTAGTCATACAATCCTCATTCATTGTACAGGGCATGTGCAGGACTCTGACTTGAAGTGAATGACACATAGCTGCAGTGCTTGTTAGATTGCACTCCTGCCATTTTTCTATGAATCAGGTAATATTTTGCAAAATCTGGGTTGGATATCTCCAACATCTCTATTGAGAACATGATGGCATGGATCCTGTATGGGCTTCAGGGGGCAAACTGGCTTTGAAGATGTGGTCCGCATATGCCAAAAGACTCCCGCATGGATCAGTAAACATACATGAACTGAGTGTTGTGTGAAAGCACGTTCTATTGAAATCAATGCAGGCAGCGTAAAAACAAAGGAAGAGGGCAAATCTGATAACGGATCAAATATTGTTTTGACAGAAGGAAGGAGATGCTAATTGGAAGCAGCAAGCACAGGGCAGAGAAATTCACGGTGGTCCTAGAAAGATCCTAGCTTCAAAATAAGTTTAGTTGAAAGGATTCAACAGGATGCAATACCATGAAAAATGCCAGTGTATATATGCATGGAAGCACTCTTCTTCAGGTGTATCCACCGGTAGATATGAAACCACACACACTATCAAGGGCTGCATGCATGTTGCTCCACTTTGATCAAATTGCTAGTGCTATGATCTCCTAGCCCAGTGATTTTCAGCAAGTGTCCCGTGGCACACTGTTATGCTGCAAGTAGTCCACAGGTGTCTTTGGGAGATTGGGAATTTATTTATTTATTAGATAAAATCATTTATTAACAGGGCCATTAAGGGATGTGAACCCTCCACTAGCAGTATGGTGTGCCTTGTCAATTGACAAAAGACTGATGGTGCGCCTTGACAGGCTGTGGGTGGCGCAAGTGGCTATCCCTACAATCCAGAGTAACTACGGGAGCACGTAAGAGACTTTACGTGCACCCGTAGTTACTGTATCACCCAGTGAAAACCTTTGGGAAATTCATATTGCAATCCAGAGCAAATTGTTCTTACACCGGAGCAAGGACTCCCCGTAGTTACTCAGGATTGTGCCCTAAGACACTGTGCCTGTTAACCGACAGGCAAGGGTTCGAGACCCGGGTCGGCCCCACAAAACAGGGTGAGCTCCTGTCCTTAGCCCAGCTCTGTGACACAAGCTGGATCCAATTGTATTTGCTCTGACTTTCCATTGGACTAATTCAGTGGTGTGGAGAGGGGGGATTTGCTGCTTGGCTAACAGCCTATCCGCCATAACAATCCAACCCAGGCTTTCGTGCTTTGCATGCAGCGTATGCAGTGCCGAGCATGATACCATAGTCTTCCAAGACTGACGGAGGCCTGCGCCTTGATAATTTTAGTGCCTTGTCAGTGTGCCATAAGATGGAAAACGTTGAAAATCAGTGTCCTAGCCCTTCCTACTATGGTGAAATCCATCATATCAGTTTTTAGTAAACAATTTGAGAACTCCTTGCAATGGGCTTCCTGGTTTGGGGAAAAGGCTGTGGTTGTAGCCTAGGCATGTATTATGTGTGCATTCTGATGGACCCAAGCCAGTGAGCCAGTTTATCTTAATGTATGTTTCAGTTTTGCTGTATGGAGCTCAATTCTGTGCTTGTCTACTCAGATGTAAGTCCAATTATATCCCAGAAAAGTGTAAATAGGATTGAGCTGTCATTTATGTAGAAATGTTTTTTTTCTAATTTCAGGATCAAAACTTTGATCATATTAAAGTGTATTGGATGGAAAGCAATGATTGCTTGTTCTGTTTTATTTTGCTGATAGTTATATGCATAGGATAAGCTATGATTTTTATTCATTTTGATCCATTTTTTAAAAAATGAAGTAGATTTCCCATCATACCACTTCTGAACGAAAAATAGAGTGCATACTTTAGTTTGTGCATGAAATATTCAAAATGAGCCGTGAAGTTTTTGTTCCTCTGATGACTGATTTTTTCCATTGTTCCTTTATTTTTGCACGATGACAATGAAAGATCTGAGACATAATTAATAACAATAATATAGCATGTGCAAAACAATATTCATCCCAGCAACCTTTACACCTAGCTTGTAAAGTAGATCAGTGTTCATAGTTCCATATTGCTTACTGAATTCACAACAGAGACAAGGTAATTGTTGGTTCAGTAAGTGGGCCACAAAACAGCTCAATTCTGCTGAGGACTGGGCTGCCAGGTAAGATGTATTGCAACAGTGCAAACCAGGTCCACTGTCACAAAATGGTTGTTGATGACTTGCCCAGTTAACCATTTTGTGCACACTGCCGTAGCAGCACCACAACACCACCAACAGTTTCAACTATGCCTGCCACACCAGGTAAGGTTGTAGTGGGGACAGAGGCAAGCAAAGGTGGGTGGCAGCAATAGTACAATCTGGATCCTATTATTTATTAATAAGATATTTCTAATGGGCTGTGGATGGCATAAGCAGTTAAGACACTGTGCCTGTTAACCAGCAGGCCAGGGTTCGAGACCTGGGTCGGCCCCACAAGACAGGGTGAGCTCCTGTCCTTAGCCCAGCTCTGCGACGCCAGCTGGATCCAATCGTATTGGCTCTGCCTTTCCATTGGACTAATTCAGAGGAGTGGAGAGGGGGGATTTGCTGCTTGAGTAACAGCCTATCCTCCATAACAATCCAACCCAGGCTTTCCTGCTTCGCGTGCAGCGTATGCAGCGCCGAGCATGATACCATAGTCTCTCAAGACTGACGGAGGCCTTATTTCCCTTATTTCCCTTATTTCTAACTGGAACTATGATTTTTAAAAACTGAATGCATGATGTCTGAATGTCACTGTGCCCTGGTTATGAGGGTTTGCAGGATACCAGCATAAAATACTGTTTTGTTGTATTGTGAGGTTTTTATGGAAGGGAAAGGCAGTGGCTCTCCAGATCTTCATGCAGGATCTTCTTGCATGGGAATGAATCTGGGAACTTCAGCATGCAAAGCATGGGGAGTACCACTGAGAATCAAGACTGCAATAATCTGCAATACTCTGGAACTAGCATTCTATCACCAATACATGCCTTTCTCCTTTCCGACGGAAGTCAGACATCCACTTGAAGCACATCAGAAAGTTTCCCTTTTTCCCAGTTGTGTTGTGGGGAGCACTGCCCAGCAATCTACAGACCTACCCAGGGCTCCCCAAACACTGGCACAGCCTAGCATGACCTCTGGAGAAGCATAAAATTGCCCCTTATTCCCCTTCTGGGGAGCAATCCTGAGGATTGCTTCTCTGCCCCAACTCCTCCCCCACAAAGACATACACCCAAATCCAGAGTAACTATGGGAGCACGAAAGAGACTTTACGTGCACCTGTAGTTACTGCACCACCTAGTGAAAACCTATGGGAAATTCATATTGGAATCCAGAGTAAGTTGTTCTTACACCGAAGACTCCCCATAGTTACTCTGGATTTTGCGCTTATAGTAAATCTCTCCCTAAGTTAGAGAACAACCGCTTTACTCAATCTGCTTCACCCATATCGTATGAGCACCATAACACGACGTACTGTACAATGCCACTGGCCCCTACTGGTTTTAGTCATAAATGGCTTTATATGCAAATATGCAAAGCATAATTTTATCGTAAGCAGAAACTGTGGATTGGTAAGGCAAAGATCCTGGAAATGTGGAGTGTTTTTGTGAACCATCTTAATTAACAGTACTATAGTTTACATGCACTATAAGAAACTGAAGATGCAATCCTAACCAACTTTCCAGCACTGGCAAATCTGTGCCAGTGGGGCACGTGTTGCAACCTGCAGTTGAGATGCAGTGACTGAGACCTCCTCAATGTTTATTCCCTTACTTTGCTGCTGCCCTTTCCTTGGTACTAGAAAGTTATTTAAGACTGCACCCTGCATAGCTTCATTATGGGCTACATCCATGACCCCTGGTATCAGCTGGATGAAAGAACCATGTGGATAGTGAGTGGGACAGGACCAGGACATTCCATGTTGACCTTCCAGGTGACATCTTCCTTCTTCTAGTCCAGCTCTTTCCATTGGTTTTACCATTAGGTTTCCTCCATCCTAATGCAAGAGCTGCCTTACTGCCGTTGTTTCTTCGAACAATTCCTGAAATATTGTTTAGTATTTTCCATTGGAATTGTAGGAACAGATGGGGAAACTGAGCACTGCACGTGGCAAATATGTGTGCCCTTTGATGAATTTTGTACTGAAAAAATCTGTTCTGTGTATGAGGATACATTTATAATGTTTTCCCCTCTGAGCTCTCTCTCTCTCTCCCCCCCCCCCTTTCGGAACGCCAGACAAAAAGCTTCTCAAGTGCTTATACCTTCCTGCAAGCATTATTGACTTCTTGATTGAAAAGAAAAAGTCTTTTCTGTTTATGAACATTTTCATGTAATGTAATCTGGCATTCCTCATTGCTATTCCTGGAAGTCTCCTTTTATAAAACTTAATGGATGTCAAAAATGAGTCAAATGAATTGAGTATGAAAAATAAATAGACAAAAGAGAAAACTCATGTGTGTTAACAAATGTCATTTAAAGGTCCCTTAAAATTAAAAAAAATAAGAAAACCCAAAGGGAGACAAAAGGGTTGGATTTGACTAGGGGAAGCACCACCTTCCCCTATCATAACCCCAAATCCAGAGTAACTACAGGAGCACGTAAGAGACATTATGTGCACCTGTAGTTGTTGCAACCACCTGGTGGAAACCTATGGAAATTCATATTGGAATCCAGAGTAAGTTGTTCTTACACCGGAGCAAGGACTCCCTGTAGTTGCTCTGGATTTTACCCTAGTGTCTTTTCTTTTTTTCCCCACCTCTTTGCTGCTTGTAGGACTAGTTTGTGGGCTGAACAGGCTATTTCGTCTTTCCGAAATAGTGCTTTGGTTCACGACTGAGCCGAGATGTGGGAGGAAGGGGAATCTTTCCTTTCCACTGATTTAGACAGATTAGCTGGCCTAATTGGGCCTAAGCTTCTGTGAGGAGAGGCAGAGAAAAGGTGAAAGCCCAGCCTCTCCAAGTCCTCAAGTCACATCCTCCTGGTTGACTGGTCTGCTTAGCCAAGCTGAAACTGGTCGCATTGTCATGTGGGGAGCATTAATTGGAGTGCAGACTAATTTGCAAGAATGCTTTAGTGCCCTTTAAAAAGGTGATTTAAAATTCAAAGTGATGGAAATTGTATAAAAGCATGCTGATCTGATCATTGCCCAGAATTCGGTTTCACATTTACTCTGTTAATCTGTTTTTCTTATTTTGGCTTCTAAGTATACCGCGGAGGACTTGAGTGATTCGGCAACAATACTCAAGCTTCCCTGGAAAGCTTGATAATACTTCCCTTTTTTCTAGGCTCAGAAAATCAACAAGCGGGGATCCCTGCTGTTGGTTACACAAATAAATATATTTTATTGGTGGTATTCCGGCCAACCTAGCGGTTCGAAAACATCCAAATGCAAGTAGATAAATAGGTACTACCATGTTGGGCAAGTTACAACGTTCTGTGCACATGTGGGCCATATGTCCATACTGGCTCGATGGCTCTGGAAAAGGAATGACCACCGCACCCTAGAGTCGGTCATAACTAGCAGGGCACAGGTGTCCCTGTGGAGGGACACCTTTACTTTACCTTTAATTTTATTGGTGGTATTCAGACAGGCAGACAGACAGACAGACTGACTGACTGATTGACTGATTGATTGATTGATTGAAAAGCAATGTGGAAATGCATGAAATCCTAACCAATTAAGGCTGTATAACTCACCTAGTATAACTTCCTGTGGTGGTGTGGGGCGGGGGGCAGTGCATTCCTATGTGCTGGCCTAACACTCTCCCCCCTCACGAGTGGGGCAGAGCATGTGATAGCCTCCACACCTCACAGCAGGAATTTATGCCATGTGAGCTATGCTGGTCTGGTTAGCATTGCACCCTCAAGTGTTAAATCCTAGTTAAATCCTATGGAGCAAAAGCATTAATAACACAATTTATAAGTGGCCAAAAATGATTCAGACTTTCTATTACAAAGTAAATTGCACATATAAATTGTGTATATATATTTTGAGTGTAAGCTGTTTAGGCAGAGGCCTGATTCTGATTGTCCAACACATGATAATGGTGGTGAATAAGGTGAAATCATTCCAGTAGTAAGTATATCTATAATTAGATATGGAATATGCTGGAATTCACCAATAACCAGTGATTCCACCCTTTATGAGACCACAGATCACTGACCCTAAAGTTGTAATCTTTGAGGACTTTGCATCCCCTCTAGCTATCTGGGAAAAGCAGAACAAGGAAACTATGGCTGCAATCCTAACCACACTTTCCTGGGAGTAAGTACTATAAAACACAATGGTACTTACTTCTGAGTAGACATGCTTAGGATTGCAGGGTAAGGCTGTGTGCATCTATAAATCTTTCCCTATTTCCTTGGAAAATGGCTGTTATACAAGGCTGGATCTTGCCATGTCAGGGCCAACTTTTCATCAAGTTGGGATTGTGCTAAGAATTCCTACTGGGCTGACAATTTTCAAGAAAGCCCGGTGGACATTCAGATCACAGCTGAAATTGGGAACTCTAGCAGTTTGTGACCTGCATGAAATAAACACAACCAGCATGCCGTATTGTTGTATACACAAAGGTTGCAACTCAACACAAACTTACCTGGGAGAAAATCCCATTGAACACAGTGGGATTTACTTTGAGTACACATGCCTAAGATTTCAGTGACAGTCATTGTTGTAGCCAGTTCACTTTTCAGTCTTTTTTCCCTCCTTACTATTAACAGTGAATAAATGAATATAAAATGTACAGCCAATAAATGAATATGAAATGATACTGTGAAAAAATATATATATGTAAAAATATACAGAATGCTTCTTAACAAACCAACTCTGCTAGCTTTTATGAAGAATACCACTCACTCTCTTTGTGAGTCTACACTGAATCTACACCACAGTTGTTCTCCCAGAGTTACACACAGTTTGGGCTCTTTTTGCCTCCATTTCCTATAGGTTTTTCTGCTTTTGTTCTTCAACTTTATTGTGTGTTCAAAAAGAATGCTTACCATGGCAACCTTGTCTACACAACACATGTAGAATTTGCTTAGTTTGAAGACACAACTTATAGTTTCTGTGCTGATCACTCAAGATTACTGGTCACATAAAGTAAATAAATGATTTAAATAAAAATAAAGGGCTGTGTTTAATCGAAACCTAAAAACTCGAGGAGAATCTTTCATAGCATCATAGAATCATAGAGTTGGAAGGGACCTAGTAGGTCATCTAGTCCAACCCCCGGCCTGCAGCAGGAAATCCCCCTAGAGCATCCCCAACAGGTGCTTGTCGAGCCTCTGCTTGAAGATCCCTAGTGAGGGAGAGTCCACCACCTCCCTTGGCAATCTCTGCTGAACCGCCCTCACCATCAGGAATTTTTTCCGGATATCCAACCAGAATCTCTTCTCTTGCAGTTTGTACCCATTGGTTCTAGTTCTGCTTTCAGAGGCAGCTAAGAACAAATGAGCCCCTTCCTCCATATGACAGCCCTTCAGGTATCTGAAGAGGGCAATCATGTCTTCTCTCAGCCTTCTCTTCTCCAGGCTGAACATCCCAAGTTCCCCCAACCTTTCCTCGTAGGGCTTCCCTTCCATCCCACTGATCATTCTTGTCGCTCTCCTCTGGACTTGCTCCAGTTTGGCTGCATCTTTCTTCAAGTGAGGTGCCCAGAACTGAACACAGGACTCAAGGTGAGGTCTCACCAATGCAGAATAAAGAGGAACTAGAACTTCTCATGACTTGGAAGCTCCAATCCTCTTAATGCAGCCTAAAATGGCATTTGCCTTCTTTGCAGACACATCACACTGCTGGCTCATGTTCAGCTTGTGATCCACGGCGACTCCAAGATCCCGCTCACACGTTGTGTTGCCAAGCCAAGTATCCCCCATATTATACCTGTGTTTTTGGTTTTTATTGCCCAAGTGCAGAACCTTGCACTTCTCCCTGTTGAAATTCATTCTGTTTGTTAGGCCCAGGATTCCAGTTTATCCAGATCATCCTGGAGGTTTCTCCTGTCTTCTGATCAGCTTGGTGTCATCTGCAAATTTGATCAGGCTCCCCCGTATCCCTTCCTCAAAGTCATTAATGAAAATGTTAAAGAGAACCGGTCCCAAGACAGAGCCTTGGGGTACCCCACTTGAAACCGACCTCCAGAAGGGTTTACTAAAACCCTTTGTGTGCGGTCGTTGAACCAGTTGCAGATCCACCTTACAATTGCCCGTCTAGCCCATATTTTTCCAACTTTCCAATTAAAATGTCATGTGGGACCTTGTCAAAATGGGGCAGCTTTTTTCAGGGACTCCTTCCCTGTGCAAGATGCTCTGGAGTGAATGGCAGCAAGCCATATTGGCAATGTATGGCATAGTGCAGAAGTTATCACCAAAAATATACCCCAACTCCAAAAAAAAATCCCACTCATGGCATAGCTAGAGTGGATAAGGCTAGTAAAGATGAACCTGGTAGACGATGACTGTCTGTGAATCATGGGTCCTAGGACCCTACCCACACCATCTCCTTCTCTTGGGACAAGAAGGATGAGAAAAAAATTGTGGTCTGTTAATCCACTTGGTAAATAGGTGTGAAATTTTATAAGGTGCTAATGAAAAGAATTCAAGTGCCCATCAAGAGCATTAAAAATCTGGCAGCCTGTGTATTTTACCGACATATTTCGTATAAATTGCTAACTTCTGTATCAGTGATAAAAAGAATTATCTTTCTATGTTCCATGCTAAAAACACTTCGGTAGATGTTTGACATATTTTGTGGGCCAGAACCACATATGTCTTATCAAGTGACATAGCTCAATAAGACAAATACCATATGCCAAAAATTAGGAAGGACTCCGTTCATCTCCAAGGAATGCGCATGCTGCATTAGCATTTTTAAAGCACGAGATTTATCTTTCTGCCTTTCTGCAATAAAAAGTATGCAAACCAAGGGAAACCAGAGAGTGTCACCAAGATGGTATTCCTTCCTACGTGTCAGTTTTGCTCAAAGTCCAGAACATGATTATTTCATCAGACTACAGCAAAACATGAGAAACCGATTTGTATTTCGATTTCGATTTAGGATTACATAATTATTATGAACTATCACAATGAACCCACTGTTGAGGGAATAAAATTTCCAGAATATTTTTGAATTCTAGGCACTCTTGGGCACTGCTGGGTGCTGGCAGTGACACTGGCACCAGGCAGCGGGCATTAACAGATACTGGATACCACTGGGCACCCACTAGGACTGGGCACTGAATGGTACCAGGAGGCAGTGGCAGGTAGCAGCAGGCACCAGTGGGAACCAGGCACCACGATGCAGCGGGCACTGGGCATCCAGAATGGGGTCCACTGGGAACCATTGGGCAGCAGGCACCAGTAGGCACCAGCCATTCCTAGCAGACACCAGGCACTATTAGGCAGCAGGAACCACAAGGTATCACTGGGAATTGGGCACCGCTGCTCTGTGGGCAGCAAGCATCACTGGGCAACCCCAGGCACGCTGCATTACTGGGCATCTCTGTGCTAGCCCTGGTCCAGGCAGCAGCAGGGAGCAGAGGCACCACCAGGAACCAGTGGGCACCACCTGGCACCCCTACTTAGTACAGGGCATCACTACCAGGCATCGGGCACCAAGCACCACTGGACACTTGCTACCACTGGGCACTAAATTGGTTCTTAGTGGGTCCTTACATCACAGAAAGAATACACTTCCCAAATTTCATGCTTCTAAGTCCAGTGGTTGAGGCTGGGTGTTGATCAGATAGTCTTCAATGGACAAAAATGCATTGTATACCTTTCACCCACTTAGGGGTTAATTTTTTTAAAAAAACCAATTGTTAGTGAGTGCTCTCCCCAATTCTCACTCTGTTTTGAAAAGTTTCACTGCTGTCTAGTGGAAGAACTAACCACTGGTATACTGGTCTGGTGTTTTCCCAGCACTGAAGCCCACCACCAACTGGTGCTAGACTCTCTGCTAGCGCAACAGGCTTCTAGCCTGGGGCGATGTGTCTTACCACCATGGACATTGCCATTGCATAGCATTGGGCTCTTATTCCATTTTTTTATGTATAGAATGCATAGGTTTGCCAAAAGAAATACATTGCCAACAGATATAATCATGAACAATTTAGTAAACCAACCAGAAAATGCAACGCTCAGTTAAGAATTGCCTGCTGGAAAATGTTTAGGATTAAATGAACCAAAATTCTGAAGGATGCAGGATCTTAACCACACTTTCCTGGGAGTAAGTACTATTGAACACAATGTGACTTACTTCAGAGTAGACATGCTAAGGATTGCACTTTTCCGCTGCTTATAACTGTTCCAACACAGCTTTCTTCTTAGCTAAAGGCAGATAGCCAGGTACTTTTCTTTGAGTTGTACAAGGAAGATGAAGTAGGCATAAGAATTTAATTTGGATGGTTTTTTAAAAAAATTCTAAGTCTTTTTAAATATTAAGATTTGTTTTTAATACAAAAATCAATTTAACATCCCATTTCTCCATTATTTGAGACAGTAGATGATTATTAATTAAAGTAAATTATTCTCACTTTTTAAGCTTCTGAAGGTAGCTTTTGGCCTGCAGTAAAAGGTAAATTCTGTGCTTCTTGATAATGTATGGAAGCAATTAGGCAGCTCTCTCTTTTCACTAGGAGGTGTAGGGATAAGACTTTTTGTTAAATATATAACGGAATAATATGTATACATATGCACAGAAAGAACGAGAGCGAAGCTGAAAATATCTACATCATTGTAAAGAGTGTCACCAAAATGAATGAGAGGCAAAGTCAATATGTTGTTAATGTCTGTTCTTGCAGCCGTACTAGGCAGCACAATCCAGAGCAACTAATCCGTTCACATAAGAGCCCTTGGGTTGCCCTATCTATCACTAGGGTGGAGCAACTGCAAGATGCTCCAGCCCAGTTACTCTGGAAGAGGCTTAGGGCAGAGCAAGGCAACATAGGGTGCCCTAAGAGAGGTGGACCTGCTCTGCCCTAACTGGGGCAGCCTAAGCAGCTCAGGAGAGGCAAGTTGAGGGCATGTTTAGCATTGCCTAGGGCAGAGCAGTTACTCTGTATCCAAAGCCTGTTTCAAGGCAGAAATGCCCTCTTCCAGTTCCTCAGAGATATACCACCTCAGGAGCAGGTATAGTAATGAGTAGACCCCTAGGGGTCCATGATAAGGCCTGAGTAAGAATTGCAGTTTTGACCAAAAATCTGAGATCTTGGCCAGTCTAGCTGCAACCCCTTCCTCTCAACCTCAGGATATGGAACAAACTACGGCTGCCCACAAACCTCAGGATACAGCAGGCCACTCCAAGAAGCCCCTTGTATTCACTGTAGAATGTACTGGCATCTCATCAGGGACTCTTTATAAGGCGGGCACCCAGTGGCGTCACCAGACTGGTGCGGCTGGTGTGGGCAGCACTGGGTGATGCGTTTCGTATGGGGTGATGCGCCGGAGGAGTTTGACTGTCCTTTGGCAGGCCCCGGGCATCAGCATGCCCATTCAGGCCTGCTCCAAGGCGGAATAGCAGCCAGAAGCTGCCGCTCGTCCTTGGAGCTGGCCTGAACGGCCATCTGAGGTGCACTGCGCAGAAACAGACTGAGCATGACGAAAAGCTTCAGAGGAGACTTCCTTAGAGCAGAGAAAGTCAGCACCTCTGCACAGCCATTCGGCCTCACTCAGGTGGCGGAGCGGCAGCCAAATGGCTTCAGAAAGAGTACTGCACAGGCACCAACTCTGACGCCTGCACAGTCTCCTCTGAAGCCGAAAGTCTTCAGAAAAGTACTGTGCAGGCATCAGAGATGGTGCCTGTTCAGAACTCTTTCTGAAGCCAGTTGGCTTCAGAAACAACTGCACAGGCACCAACTTTGGCGACTGCACAGTCCAGGTAGAGGGGTGCGCGCATCGCAGGGGTGACGCACAGACTTCTGCACCGGGTGATGTGCAGAGTCGTGTCACCACTGTAGGCACCACATCTGTTCCTTGTTCAGTGTGATCTGAGGGGTGTCTCCTCAGGAGCAAGTCCTCCCCATGTGTCAATTACTTAGCATTCTCTGGAGCAGTTAGGGCAGCCCAGGCTTCCTGAGTCTCTGGATGCAGCATAACTTTCTGCTCTGGATACAGAATAGTTAGGAGAAAGCAGTTAGGGCAGAACAGGCTGAACTTGCTCTGGATTGTGCCCGAGGTCTAATTAATCTGCTTCAGGATTGTGAGTTGTGACATCTGCCTTACCTCTGTATCTCAGAAGTTCCAAAACTTTTCAACCAGCAGCTCCCTTGATTGACTGGGCCTTTGGCTGTGGCTCCCTATTGGAATTACAATCCTATACATTGTATAGGACTGTGGGATTTTTGTGAGCATTTTGTGGCTTCCTGACTAGTTTCCACACTCCCACCCAGGAAGCCACAGCTTACAATTTGGGAGCCATAGCTATAGATCAGTTCAGAGTTGCTTCCAAAGTTGTGCAGTTTGGCATTTGTGTGCTAAATCAGAAATGGACACTTTCATTATTTTGTTCTTCCAGCCTTTCGTTCTTTCATACGTTCTTTTGTTTCACACGTTGTCTGAGCAGTTTTTACAACTCTGATTAGGATACTCCATTGTTGGAACTCTAATTCCTGGAGGGGGAAATTCCATTAGGATTGGACTGAAATTAATAGTCAGTATTTTGAAACCTCGAGTTCCCTGGAATGCATGTCCCCCTCCTACCACCATCCCTTCATCTCACCCTTTGAAAGGCAGCACCCACATTCTCTCCCCCACTGGAAAAGCGCAAAGAAACATTCCCTCCAACTATTCCAACCAGAATTGTAGGAGAACAGAAAGAGAGGAGAAGCCCAACAATCATCTTTTTTGTGTTTAGCAGTCCTCAGTCAGTCTTGGAAGACTATGGTATCGTGCTCTGTGCTGCATACGCTGCATGCGAAGCACGAAAGCCTGGGTTGGATTGTTATGGAGGATATTCTGTTACCCAAGCAGCAAATCCCCCTCTCCACGCCACTGAATTACTCCAATGGAAAAGCAGAGCCAATACGATTGGATCCAGCTGCGTCACGGAGCTGGGCTAAGGACAGGAGCTCACCCTGTCTTGTGGGGCCGACCCGGGTCTTGAACCATAGCCTGCTGGTTAACAGGCACAGCGCCTTAACCGCTTGTGCCACCCAAGCCCTTTTGTGTTTAAATACTTTTAATACTGATAATGCTGCTGCTGCTACTAATAATAATAATAACAACAACAGCAACAACAAAATGAACAAAATAAGAAAAAGATTTTTCTATGGCCAAACTGTTACTCTGCTACATTTTCATCTCACTCTTTCTGTCTCTCTCTTTTCCCATGTTCAGGCTTCCTCCTTTTCTCCTAGAAAAACTTAGGGCAAAGACAGGGAGGTCATGACAGTGGTTCATGCTCCTTGGTCCATGGAATGCAACCAGGCAAGAGAACCCCAAAGAAGTGAGAATCCATGGCACCCACTAAGTAATAGGGTTTAGGGAAGCTGGTTTGCATTCCCTTCAGATCTGGACCTCTTCAAAGCTCCCTTGCATTATTCATTCATTCATTCATTCATTCATTCATTCATTCATTTGCAGAATTGTTATCTCGCCTTTCTCTAAACATGTCGACTCAAGGTGGCTCACAACATTAATATATATTATATAAAACATTTAGAAAACATATAAGGGTTTCTCTAGGACTAAATTTTGGAAGCAAGCTTGGTCCCATTTTCCTTTGGCACTGATACGTCATGAGGGTTATCATGGACTTCAGTATGAACATGTGGCAACCCTTGTTCATGCCCAAGCCCAAAATACATTGTGCTTTCCTTTATACATGTGTATACACTCCTACAATTCAAAATATCAAATTATGACTATGATGGGGAGAAGGGGCAGGGCAGTAAGTATCACAGGTGCCACAACACATCATGTAAATGGCCCTTCCCATTTGGTGTCACATCTCAGACTGAAAGGAGGAGGAAGGGCCAGATACACCATGCACCTGCTATACTTACCAGTTGCACAGCGCACCTGCAATATTCTGCTTCCTTCATGTATCTATCTATGGGACAAATTGGGCAAAATCCATAGCAGTTACAGGTCTGCGCAGTCATGTCAGCCTCTAATGTTATCTTATGGAAAGTCATCTTAACTGCTCTGGAGCAAGGGGCTTAATTTGACTTTAGGATATAGGCCATCAATGCACAATTATACCTGGGTGAGTTGGGGGAGATCTCGCAAGGCAGCAGTAACTACCCTCTCCAAATTACAGCATCTCTGTTACGATAAGAAATCTCACCAACCCTGCAAGCTCTCTCCAAATTTCTCCATCCACATCTGCATGTGCGGACAGGAGATTGCAAAGAAAGAAGAGGGTGTAAATGGTTTTGTGGCATCCAGCCATAACCCTTTAATCCCAATGATGTGTCTGCTCATCATAACCACATGGTCTCAAATGGCTTTGTTGTTTTGTGAAGAATGTTTACTCTGGGGAACGTGCCTTTTCTAGTGGAAAAAGATGAACTTGGCAAACCAAGAGGCAGAGTGGTAATGTCATCCTTCCGTCAGAGTCGTGTGGTTCAGATTAGTTATTGTGTTCAACAGTCACTCTGAATTTTGCCCCCAGCTCAAACAGTTTAAAGATTTCATTCACATGAGTTATTGATGCATTGATTTTCAAGCTCAACTCCCTTGAGATCTGGTTTTGTTGAACTGTACCCGGGGAAAATGGACCACTTGTTACGAGGCTTTCAGCTTATATCCTCAATGATGTGTAAACTGAAAACAATATTCGACAGGTATCCAAAGCTCTGTTGTACCTGAAATGAAAGAAGGGCTAAATAAGGTTGGGGAACTTAGATATTAGGGGAAAAATTAGTAGAAAGTGTTTGGCTGGCCTGTAACTCTTATGAAAGACTGACACTGATTCTGATTTCCTGCAACTGAAACTTACAAACTAGTTCCATCGTATGTAATGTGTTTGCTACATTATGAATTATTTAAAAAATATTCAGAACCCCAGGATATTAAAAACCCCGGAATTACCTAAAATAACAATGCCAAATACCTATTCATTAATGAGAATTACATATCTTGTTACTATAGAAACAGAAATGGAAGCAAATAGAAATGGGGTAATTCCTCATTTCTGGAAGTGACACATATTAATACCATTACCATAGTAATGATATTATTACCTTCTATCTATTAATACATGTAGCATCGTGTCCTATGAAGAAATATCTGCACTGAACAGGTGGGTCATAAATATGTGGGTACTCAAGATATCAGATAGTGGGGTGAAACTTAATAAAAGTTTCCTGGGGTATGATGGGAAAATTACTACTTGTTGAAAATTTGTACAAGTGTGCCATAAAAGTAAAGATGTCACCCGCTGGTTGCAGTGCTTGTTGTGACTGACTCTAAAGGCAGTGTAACCCTACAATCCAGAGTAACTACGGGAGCACGTAAAAGACAGTACGTGCATCCGTAGATATGGCACCACCTAGTGAAAACCTATGGGAAATTCCTCATCATCAGCTTGTTAATTAAGCTGTGTAACTCCTTGCCACAGGATGTGGTGATGGCCTCTAGCCTCAATGCCTTTAAGAAGGGACTCGAGAAATTTCTAGTGAAAAGGACCATCTCAGCATTGACGGGTGTTTTTGTGTGTGTTTGCATAGATAGATGTAAATGTAGGCAATCTCAAAATGCCAGATGCAGTGGAGGGCAGCTGGATACAAGTGTGTCTTGTGTGCTCCATGATGTATCAGGTGGACCGCTGTGATTCAGGAATCTGGACTAGATGGGCCTTTGGCTTGATCCAGTGGAGGCTCTTCTTATCATCTCAGTGTACTGAGGTCTGGATCAGTGGTTCTCAACTGTGCCACATGTACATAGAAGTACATATGCACAGTTCAGTACACAGAGTTGGTGTTGGCGGGCGTATGTTCGGCACTCTCCACTTGGCAGTAAGATCATGACCATCTTCCAGTGGTCATCATGACCAGCTTCCAGTGCTGATAGGAAACTAGAGTTTGCAGGCATTGTTAAAGTACTTGGTTTCCAAGAAGCTCTCCTGCACACCCTTAGCCTCCTACTGACCTTGGAAGCTCTTTCTGTGGTCTCCAAACCCAGAAATAACTAATTGCCACAAATGCATTGAATAACATCATTAGTAGAAGAAAATAAATCTCTTGATATATTGAAACTGAAATAAATCTCAGTTGTACGTTATGTCCTTAAGAGGCTTCTTTTTTAACTTTCTTTTCAGCTCATAATGATATGCCAAATATGAGTGAAGAGTGTAAACCCTGTTGTCTTATTCAGAACAGACAAACTTGGAGGAGACAGAAATGTCAACTACAGTAATTTCCGATCAGGTACAAATTACCGAGGCAATGACTTTGGAGTAGGTTTGTGCATTGCTTGCTGTTTATTTGTTCTTTGATTATTGCAGTAAAAATGTAAGGGAAAAAAATTGTTGATCTGCTGAAAACTCCACATTGGTTGGTCATAATCTAAGATATAATAAAATTGTATATCATTTTTCCTCTCCTGGGAACTACCATTACAAGAAGCTGTCATTCTCCCTGCTACGCATTTTCACTATTTAAAAAACAGAAAGTAAGCAGTGAGTTAGGTGAATAGTTGCAATCCATGTGGGCTGTGGGTGGCGCAAGTGGCTAAGACGCTGTGCCTGTTAACCAGCAGGCCAGGGTTCAAGACCCAGGTCGGCTCCACAAGACAGGGTGAGCTCCTGTCCTTAGCCCAGCTGCGACGCCAGCTGGATCCAATCGTATTGGCTCTGCCTTTCCATTGGACTGATTCAGTGGTGTGGAGAGGGGGGGATTTGCTGCTTGGGTAACAGCCTATCCTCCATAACAATCCAACCCAGGCTTTCGTGCTTCACATGCAGCATATCCAGCGCTGAGCACGATACCATAGTCTTCCAAGACTGACGGAGGCCTGCATCAAACATTTAACGGTTGACAACAACTGTTCTCATTGTGGAGATCTAGCAAAGGCTCAGTCTTCCCCAGCTTTCCAGTACTGATCCAGCAATGGTGATGGTGTGTGGGCTACATTCTGGAGGAATATAGTTACAGAGGCCTCCTCAAGAGTAGTTTGCACCCTTATCACATGGCTGCATCAGAGCTGGAAAATTGGATAAGATTGAGTCCTAATGTGCAGATCGTAAGGGCCTTTATTGAGAGTTTGACTTCATGTTCAGAAGCATTTAGCCATCAAGTGCTCGTCAAAAATTACATATGCACATACGTTACTGCTGACGAATTATGGTACAAAGTGGCATTTGGAAAGTTTTGAATGTTTCTAGGAGGCAATAAAATGTATTAAATAAAACATTATTGTAATTAATGAGCTTTAGAAGATAGATGGGATGTGCCTCAATGCATTTTGAAAACCATCAGTTGCTTTGACAGTGTGGGAACACACAATAAGACATGGCCCAATTTATTTTCCAGTGGCCTCTAAAATGCTTCAACTTTTGGATAATTTTTTTAAAAAAACCTTTGTAAGGAGATTTTTCAAATCCAACATATATGTGGAAACAAATGAATCTTTTTTAACTTCTCCACTGACGTACCAAGTAAGAAATGTAAATAGAACAGTATTTGTGGTGGTTGTCCTTTGGTTAAAGAATATGGGCTGTGGGTGGCGCAGGCAGTTAAGGCGCTGTGCCTGTTAACCAGCAGGCCAGAGTTCTATTCCCGGGTCGGCACCACAAGACAGGGTGAGCTCCTGTCCTTAGCCCAGCTCTGCGACGCCAGCTGGATCCAATTGTATTGGCTCTGCCTTTCCATTGGACTAATTCAGTGGTGTGGAGAGGGGGGATTTGCTGCTTGGGTAACAGCCTATCCTCCATAACAATCTAACCCAGGCTTTCGTGCTTTGCATGCAACGTATGCAGCGCCGAGCATGATACCATAGTCTTCAAAGACTGACGGAGGCCTGCTTTTTTTTTGTCCTTTGGTTAAAGAATTTTACTTCTCAGTATCAAAATCTGGTCCTGTGTGTTTTATTACTGTAACTTCTTACAATGCAATGCTGCCCAATCACCAGTATAGCCACCCTCGGTATTTATAAATCAGGCAGCAGACTCTATGGCCTCTACAAAGTTTGAGAAACACTGGTGCATATTGTTCTTATTAAATGAATGTATTACCAGTATTTTGTAAACTGCATTTAAGTGCTTTGAGCATTGGGAAGAGATGAATAAAATTTGAAATCAATCCATCAATCAATGCACCAGAAATGAAGCTTCTGGTTTCAGGGGAAAATATTTCTATAGAGTTGCTTTCAGAAACAGAATTTTTAGATGCAACCTATACAACAATTGTACTCAGAACTAACTCCATCGGTTCCATTTTCATAGGTTTTTTTTAATTTTTTTTACAAAACAAACATTAAGTTATTTCAAGTGCTTATCATGTTTTCTCTGGGTGTACACAATGACCCAAGTTGACGATCCTTCATGTTTTCTATAATTTGTAGAGATATTGTTCTGCAAACCAACAGGAGAATGCTGCAGTTTTTTTTTTACTATGGAGATTAGCTCATATGCAAGTCACTCTTGTGAGATTTCTTCCAGGAATAGCCCTACAATCCAGAGTAAGAGACATTTACATCATGGCACTACCTAGTGAAAACCTATGGGAAATTCATATTGCAATCCAGAGTAAATTGTTCTTACACCGGAGCAAGGACTCCCCGCAGTTACTCTGGATGTATCTTTTGTATGTGTTCTACTGTTGAGCATGGGAGTAAGTTTCATAGCGTGTTGATATTGCTCAGAGCACTGTAGGAGAAAGCCCTGGCCAAACTAGCAACATTTAGATGTCAATGTGCACTTTCTGAAAGTGTTCTTAAGGAGATGGAAATACCAGATCATTTTATTCATCTCCTGAGAAACTTGTATGCAGCAACAGCTAGAACCAATTATGGAACCACTGAGTAGTTTAAAACTGGGAAAGGAGTATGATAAGGCTGTATATTTTCAACCTTATTTATTTAATTTGTATGGAGAGAACATTATGAGAAAGGCTGGGCTGGATGAATCACAAGCCAGAATTAAGGTCGTTGGGAGGATATCAATAACCTCAGATATGCAGACGATACCACTCTGATGGTAGAAAGTGAGGAAGAATTAAGGAACCTATTGGTGAGGGTGAAAGACGAAAGCGCAAAATGTGGCTTAAAACTAAACATTAAAAAACCAAGATCATGATCTCTGGTCCCAACAATTCATGGAAAATAGAAGGGGAAGAAATGGAAGTCATGACAGAGTTTATTTTGGGAGGGGCTTTAAGATAACTGCAGACGGTGATTGCAGTCAAGAAATTAAAACACACCAGCATCTGGGGAGGAAAGCTATGGCAAGTCTAGACAAGTTAATCAAAGGTTGATCTTGCTGACCAAGATCCATCTAGATAAAGCTATGGTTTTTCCTGCGGCTTGCCATGCCATGTAGAGAAGGAGACTGCCGACTGGGCTGGTGCTGGGAGGAGCGTGGCCCAGGCTGGGGGGCCTGCCATCCCCAATCCTTTTTCGCTGCTTGGAGGAGGTAAGGATGGGGAAGATGCAGAGGGGTTGAGAGGGAGACTAGAGAGAGAAAGAAGGAAAGGAAGGAAGGTAGACTAGCTGGGCTCTAGGGAGCCCAACACATGCATGACCTGCCTCTGAGAAGGCAGAGCCAGAACTGGAAGGGGTTGCCCCCACCAGAAGGAGATTTTCTCAGCATGTCTGGCCCTGCCTCCTGGATGGCGGGGGCAACCCCACACAGTAATGAGAATGCCCCTCTTTTCTGAGTTCCAGGGAATGTATGGCTGTGAGAGTTGGACTGTAAAGAAGGCTGACAGCTGGAGAATAGATGCCTTTGAATGATGGTGCCGGAGAAGACTCTGGAGAGTCCCTTCAGTCCATCCTTCAGGAAAAAACAGTCCATCCTCCAGGAAAAAACTCTGACTGTTCACTGGAAGGACAAATACTGAAGCTGAAGCTCTAATATTTTGGCCACATCATGAGAAGGGAGGACTCCTTAGAAAAGAGCCTGATGCTTTGGAAAATTGAAAAGGAGAAGGGGGCAGCCACGGATGAGGTGGTTAGACAGTGTCAGCAAGGCAATGAAGATGAATTTGGACGGACTTGGGAAGCTGATGAAGGATGGGAGGCCTGGCATGCTGCAGTCCATGGGATCACGGAGAGTCAGACACAACTTAACAATTAAACAACAATGTGCTTTACCAAGTTATGAAAACGAGAGGGGGCATTTTGACTGCACAGCCTGAACCCAAGCTTGGAAAAAGCCATAATTACGTGACAGGGAGCATTACTCCAATGAGACTACTGTAACTTTGAAGGATACTTTATCAAGACATGTTCATACCGTATTCTTCTGTCACCACTGTTGGCCAGAGTGCCAAGTTGATAATTAATGAAGCAGCAATTCTTGCCTAATGGCATAAACACTTGGTTACTCTTTTGAATAAAATGTGAGTTTGATTGACTCAGATCTACGATTTGCAATCTTGTAAAACCATAGCAGTGGACAATAATTGATTTACTCCTCTCCGGTTGGCATGACTGTATACTAAGAAGCAGTTCAGCATATAAGTGTCTGGGATCCGATATGCCATATTCACTCACATTGCATTATTAACAAGAAGCAGAAGTCCCTGGTTCGTGCTTTGGTGTGTAATAATACATTTTCCTTTTGGTTGCTCAGAGTAGCTAGGATTTCCAATATGAAGCTTTCCATGATTTGGTTTTGACACTTAAAATCAGGTTCTAACTTGCTCGATGCTCAGTGATAGAAGGACATGACTCATGCATGAAATTCAGAGACATAGGATTTCTCAAAATGTTTGCACAAGAATGTAGAAGTCAAACATTTTTGTTTTCTGTTATTTTATTTGCATATCAAAGGACAGGACAACTTAATAAGGTTTTAACAGACTATAGGGAGCAGTGCTCATCCCCATTACAAGGCTGAAGAGCCAGTGTTGTTTGAAGACATCTATGTGGTCATGTGGCCAGCATGATTAAGGGTGCAATCCAGAGTAACTACGGGGAGTCCTTGCTCCGGTGTAAGAACAATTTGCTCTGGATTGCAATATGAATTTCCCATAGGTTTTCGTTAGGAGGTGCAGTAACTATGGGGGCACGTAATGTCTCTTACGTGCTCCCGTAGTTACTCTGGATTGTAGGGTAAATGCCAAAGCGCACAGAATGCTATCTTCCAACCATAGTGGCACCATATCTACTCACATTTACATGCTTTCAAATGGCTAAGTTGGCAGGAACTGGGCAAGAGATGGAAGCTCATTACGTCTTGCAATAATCTGATTTTGAACTGCCAACCTGCAGTTGACTTCAGGTCACTTCAGGTTAACAACCACTCAGCCACTGCAGCACTGTTTATTCAATATATTGTATGTCACCTAGTTCTATAAACTCTCCAGAAGGGAGGTGATTGTAAGCTGCATCTCATGTAGCATTAAAAAAAAAAAGCAGGCCTGCGTCAGTCTTGGAAGACTATGGTATCGTGTTCGGCGCTGCATACACTGCATGCGAAGCACGAAAGCCTGGGTTAGATTGTTATGGAGGATAGGCTGTTACCCAAGCAGCAAATCCCCCTTCTCCACACCACTGAATTAGTCCAATGGAAAGGCAGAGCCAATACAAGTGGATCCAGCTGGCGTCGCAGAGCTGCGCTAAGGGCAGGAGCTCACACTGTCTTGTGGGGCCGACCTGGGTCTCGAACCCTGGCCTGCTGATTAACAAGCACAGTGTCTTAGCCATTTGCGCCACCCACAGCCCTAATGTAGCATTAGAAGCTGTTTTTTTAGTGTTGTCAAACCAGTGGCAATCTTGCTATTTAGCTAACCGACTCAGCATAACTATAAATGGAAAGTTCCTAGGCAAATCCATCGCAGCCATTTTGGAGTTCTAAAGAGGTGGCTTCCCCATGATCAAAGTAATTAGTAAAAAGGAAATCAGTATCTTTACTGAAAGATAAGAGGGTCAAATCTCTTCAGAGTGTAGATTATTTAAAACCACCACAACAGCCATTTCCCTAGGATGAATACCATTAAACAGGCATGGGGTGAGGGAAGCTGAGCTCTAGGGTAGCCCCTTTTGTGGCAGGTCTTTTGTGAGCCAATGGGTAGGTGTAGGATAGGCACCCAGAGGTAAGCAGAAGTCAGTGGGTAATCCTTAGAAGTTGCCTGGCAGAGGGACGCTGACTGGTGATCCCTCAGGTTTGAATTGCAAATTGGTCTCAAAACCTTTTTGGTTTAGAGTGGTACCCCCTAAGCCTTTGGGGCTAGCCCAGAGATTCTTGGGTCATCATCTGATGGGTTGCAACAATGCTCAGTGTGACCTGGAAATGACTCTTTTCTTTTTTGCCTAAAGGATTTTAGGGCAGCCACTTTGATTGCCCTTCAGGGAAAGAAAGGGAAGAAATTTAGTCAGCGAAATAAATTAATTTCTCCCAATAAGCATATTGCCCTATTGTGGATTTTTGGGAATCGGGATGATCTGATGTGATCACCTGCCATTTTGTTCGACATGGTACTGCCCGCCTTTCCCAGTGTTTCAGCCAATAATGGAATAACGCCTTCTTTCCAAAAGAAGGCTTGAAATTTAAATTTTCAGGTCACTTTCACATCACTCCTCCTTTAAGGTCACATCGAACAAATTACACTGACACATATTTTCCATTCACTAAGATTACCCTTGAAAGACCACCATTACGTCCGCATGTAAATGTGTTGCTTTCTGGCCCTATATTTTAGATCAACTACTATCTTATGAAGCTTTTAAAATGTCGCTTAGGACAGAATTTAAACTAGGAATGCCTGCTTTCCAAAGATGAGCTGATTTAAGCCTGAATAACATCACCGCTTAAATTACTATCCTGCTGCTGCCAAGACAATGTAGCAAATGAACCACTATGACTTACCTGGGTGAAATGTGTTGGAAAAGCCATACAAAGATGTAAAGACATTTTTCCAATAGGCAAATTGACCAATCATAACCATATTCTGCACCTCGTAGAAGGTCTCTTTATTTTTCAGTTAGATATAAGCAGGTTTGTTTTCAATATTCAGTTGTAACATCTCTGCACCTTTCCCATTAGGGATGGAAACACTAAAATTATATATAAGGAACGATGTAGGAGATTGTACAACGGTTGATAATGCTTTTTTTAATGCATTGTATATTATACAACTAAAATATGTTACATTTATCAACTTTTTAGTTACCAATGAAATCATCATCTATATATCAAACTGAAAAGTCACTCACTGGCACACTCACTCACTCAACGCCCATCCAAAACCGCTGGGTTTAGAAGCGTGAAATTTGGGGTGGGTGTTTCTTCTGTGATGGAAGGAGTCACAAAGAACCTCAGGTTTTGGAAATTCCAACCGGAAGGGGGTGAAAAGGGGTGCAACGCATTTTCCTTCCTATACTTTGCATTGAAGAATCCCTTGCACATGGGGGTTTGATGCGCATGGGGGGCTGATGTGCACGGGGTTGATGCGCATGGGGGATGTTGTGCATGGGGGATGTTATGGATGGGGGGTTGATGTGCATGAGGGTTAGATGCTTATGGGGTGATGCGCATTGGGGGGGTGGCGTACAGGGAAATTTTGCTTCTACAACACGGGTACGTTTTGGTAGTAAGAGTATATTAGAGACAGATCCAAGTGATTACAAGCCTTGTCCATGGACAGATGGGGGGGGGGTCATGCTGCGGGGATCTTGACCTGTTCTTGGCTACACATTGATTAGCTGGTACCACATCCTCTGCGTGGTGTGGGGGTTGCAAGTCTGAACTACTTTTGCTAAAGCCCATGTGTGCAATGTCAGCAGAGGGTGGTGTGCAGAAAGAGCATAAGCAGGGCCTGCACCCACCCTTGGGGTTCTTTGGAGGGCTGGTGCTTCACTACCTGCTTCACTACCCCTACAATCCAGAGTAAGTACGGGAGCACATAAGAGACATTATGTGTACCCGTAGTTACTGCACCACCTAGTGAAAACCTATGGGAAAATCATATTGCAATCCAGAGTAAAGTGTTCTTACTCCGGAGCAAGGACTCCCAGTAGTTACTCTGGATTGCGCTCTACATCTCCAAACAGGGATGTTCTGATTCATGATCTGCTTTCCTCTTGAGTAAACTGAAACTTCACATGCTGGGGTTGGGGCAGTTTGGGCAAATCCCTGCTCCTTGATTTGTTGGTGGCTGCAACCCTAGGCACGCTTTCCTGGGAGTAAGGCTCATTCAACTCAGTAGGGCTTACTTCTGAGTAGACCTTGTCAGTGGAGGGCTGCTGAGCCAGGGATTACACAATGGGGCTTACTTCTGAGTAGATCTTGTCAGTGTGGTGTTTCTCGGTCATGGACTACACAGGTGCAAGAGTGGGCACCAGGATGTAGGGCTTTACTTGGCTGGGGTCTACACAATGGGGCTTTCTTCTGAGTACACCTTGTCAGTGTGGGGCTGCTGGTCCAGGGACTCCATCCCCAGCAGGCCTGGCTGAGTCTGGACTTGAGCCTGGAAGGGGGAGGAGGCTCAGGCCTGGCTCAAGGAGGGGATCCCAGTCAGGCCTGAGCCCAGCCAGAGGGAGGAGGAAGGCCTGGGAGCAGAAGGAGAAGCAGTTCCTGGGTGGCTGAGGGATGGAGATGGGGCTGCCTCTACTGGGAGCCCAGGAGGAAGAAGGGCAGTCCGGGGGGAGAGGGAAGGGGGTCTCCTGCACAGGGAAGCCAGGCCAGGCCTGGGAGAAGGACTGGATGCAGCCTTGTGGTGGCCAGAAAGCCCCAGCTTTCCTTTCCCTATGAATGGTCTCTTCTGGTTCACATACCAGGAAGATTTATAGAATCCCCCCATTAGAGCAGAGAGGCTCCCCTCCTTTCCCATCTCTTTAGGGAACATCCACCAAAATTGAGTGTTGAGACAACATAAAATATTGCTTTATCCAGCACGTATTTGATATGTGGAACTCCCTGCCACAGGATATGGTGAAGGCCTCGGGGCCTATGGGAGGGGACCGTACAGATTTTTTGGGGGAAAGAAAGCCTATTACAGGTTAGAAGCTAAGAGAGTTCTGTGTGGCCGACCTCAGACCGCCAGGTGCAAGGAAAGGCCCCAGGATGCAGCTCTCTTGTTTTGGGTGCTCTTGGAGACTTTTCTTGGGCCACCAGGACATCAAGGAAGCTGGACTTGATGGGGCATCAAGGAAGCTGGACTTGATGTTCTCCTGATGCTCCTCTGGCCAAGGCTGCCTCCGTATTGGAAAACTGCTTTTAGTCATCAGGACTAATGACTACGACATTCATCCAGAATCTGCCTCATCTCCTCTGCTGCAGCCTCCCTTCAAACAGTTGGAAGGGATTCAAGCCTGTGCATGAAGCAGGAATACCAGTCGGAGAAAAAATAAACTCACACAGGTTTCTTTTCTCCTCCTAACAGATTGCAGAGAATCCCAGCAAAGAAACCTTGTGGAGGAGCAGAAATGGCAGCCACATGTCCAGGCCGGGTAAGGGAGACTTTCTCCCCATCTCTGCACTCCTCTTGTCTCCTTTTCAGCTTCTGTGTGCTTTCTTTTAATGCTCCACTGAGTATGCATGTTGGAGGTTGGGGTCACCTTGTATAGTTTCACAGCAAGTGTTTCAGAATAGCAGGGATGGGGACGTCACCTTGTAAGACTTGGGCTAAAGTTGCCAAACATGCAATTACAGGACTTCTGTGTATTCAAGACACACATGTTTTAAAACTGGAAGTTACTCGCGGGTCACAGTCCAGGGTACACATTCCTGGGAATAGGTCCCTTTGTAAGTAGTAGGGCTCGCTTTCTAAGCTTCCATGCTGAGGATTATAGTGTCAGCTTGTGGACTTGAATGAAAGGAAAGAATCCTCTCCCTTCTGGAAACCTGGGAATCTTTATTAGAGGTGGAAGCAAAGAAAAGTTGAAAAGGAACGTCACAAAAAGGACCGTCACAAAAAGGAACGTCACAAAAGGAACGTCACAAAAAGGAAAAAATGTCACAATCAGAATTGTTTGTCTTTTCAGGGAAACAGGAATACTGTTTCCCCTTTGGATGGCATTTTTGGCTTCAACAGACAAGCTAATAGGATACTTTGCCTTTTACTTTCAGTGCCCGGTTTCGTTTGGAGATGTTTCTGTGCATTTCAACAGTGAGGAGTGGGCTCTGCTGAAGCCATCGCAGAGGCGGCTCTACGAAGAAGTCCTGATGGACAATCACAACAGTGTGACCTTTTAGGTAAGGAGGATCCTTTGGGTCTTACTAGTTGGATGCCCCAGGTCGGAACCTCTCACCAATGGATGCTGCCTGGAGACATGGGTGCTGATATGCCTGGAAAGGGAAAGGTACAGCGCGGACAGCTGTAGGCTCCGTGCACACATCAGCTGCTCCCAGAGGCCCACTGAGGCAAGTAGGTTGGTGAAGAGAGAAGTTAGGGGGAGGATCCATGTGGGGAGAGGGCAGGTTGTAGGAAGCAGAGGTAGGGATCTACAGCTGCAGTACATTCAGGGATCCTATCACCTAATCTGGCTTACACCACTCCTTGGACATTTGCTGGTAAAATAATCAACATTAATCCTAGGATACGCATTGCCAGGGGTGGTGGGAGCATTAGAATTTATGTACTGTACAAGTACTGAAGAGAGATATGATGGTGGAAAGATGTGGTGCTGGTGAAACGGTATTTTCGAGGGGGAAAAAGATGTCCTTTATTTGGAGGAAATTTTGTATTTATTTTATTTTGTATTTATTTTGTTTGGAGTCCTCCTTTCTCCCCCAAATGGCACTAACAAGTGTAAAAATACAAACAGTGAAAGACAGACAATATGAAAACAAGAAGACATGAAAACATCTGTAAAAAAAAAACAACAATAAGTACCCCAAAACAGCCATCATAGGCCATAAAGGCTGTTTCTGAATACAAAAGTCTTCTGGCCTCGCAGGCAGGATATAAAGAGGAAGTTGTCCTTAAAGGGGAGGGAATTCCTTAATATAGGTACCATCACCAAGAAGGCCCTGTTTCTATCTACCATCCCTTTAACTTCTGTTAATGGCAAATCTAGTGCATGCGTTGGGTCTGCTGCCATGTTACCATGGGGAAGCAGAAACCTTCTCCCCTTCTGCAAGGTATGGATACAGCAACCCCAACAGGTCTACTTGGATTTAGGCCACCTCTAGAGTGCCTTACTGCACTTTTACAATACCCCTGGCTGGAACAAGAGAATTGTGTAGGCATTTTGGATTGAGCTCTAAATCATTTTCTATTCTTGGGAATAGATGTCCCTTGTTGTAAGGCTTTTGGGACAACATGCAGAGGGGAATGACCACAGCCTATTGCAGGCCTAAGAAAGGGGTACACAGATGCATTTGAAAATACATATTTCTCTTCCTTTTTATCGGCAGCCATGCTTGCACCGGTGTGGTCCTTTCTTCCCCTTTCAGTTGACTCCTCTCTTCTCTGCAGCTAGCAAGCACTTAGGTTTAGTGCCTACTCCTATAAACAGCAAAGAAAAATTGAACTGCTTCTGGATGTTGATGCCCCTTTTCTATTTCTGTGACATTACTGTCACAGTAAACATTTCTTTGCACACTTTCACGCTGCCCTCCCTTCCCTCTGAACCATTCAGTTAAACACTTGCCAATGCACAGGGCCCCAGGATGCTGAAGGAATTTGCCCTGCTTGTATATCTGCATCTTGACCTTCCTGACCTTCCAGACAGGCCCTCAAAAGACATCTTTGCCCACTTGCCTGAAGGGTTCCTTATATATTTCTTTCCTGAAGGGAAAGAAAGCGTACTCATGCCTGTTAATTCATATGGTGGATGATTTAACATATTCTGGATGACCAGAAAATCCAAATTAATGTAAAATTGCTAACAAAAGTGAACTGATCTTGAGTATCTGCTGCCTGTTCTGGATCCATATCTCAGCATTGAGATGGACCACGAGAGTGCGGCCTCATTCAAAGAACCTTTATAGAACCCTGTTGCCCCCTATCTCAAGGTCACCAGGAGCAGTGATGGGCATCAAAGAAATTAAGAACCGGTTCTCTGTCCATCTGGCAGCCACTTTTAAATGGCTGTTTTTAAACTTTATATGTACTATCTCTTGTTAACAACTGGTTCTATAGAGTAGGTGCGAACCTGCTGGAGCCCACCACTGACCAGGAGTCTTGGATATCACAATATCCCACCTAGCTTCCTTACTTTATGTTTTAATCTGTATTTAATCTTACTTCCTTTAATTATATTTTAATCTGTATTTATTAACAATTTTAATGGTGTTTTATTCTCCAATGTTAGCCGCCTTGGGCTCCCTCTTGCAGGGGAGGAAAGGCAGGGTATAAATTAGGAAAATAAATAAATAAATACTTACATTGGTCTCTTAACAGCATTTCGTTCTTCAGTAGAATCTCTTTGGGATCAGATAGTAAGAAAAAAGAAGCAGACTCAGTTTTCACAACGAAGAACCCACAGAGGGAAGAAACCCACAGAGGGAAGAATCCTTAAATGCCAGGATTGTGGAAAGATCTCCAATCGGGAATGGAAGTTAAAGTGCCATCAGAGAACCCACACAGGGGAGAAACCCTATGAGTGCCAAGACTGTGGAAAGACCTTCAATAACAGTAGTTCACTTGTAACCCATCATAGAACCCACACAGGGGAGAAACCCTTTAAATGCCAGGAATGTGGAAATGGATTCAGTGATAATTGGACACTTAAAAGACACCAGAGATTCCACACAGGTGAAAAACCTTATGAGTGTCAGGAGTGTGGAAAGACCTTCAGCCAGAGTGGTCATGTTGATAGATTGCAGAGAATGCACTGAAGTGGGAAACCATATATTGCTTAGTATGTTCATATTGGTTTTCACCTCAAACTGAGTCTCATGTTTGCATCAAATAATAATAATGTTACAAAAATCTGAACTACTTCTGCAGTGTTTTTTTCCAATTGTAGACAATGTTCTTTGGTTTAATAAAATTTGTCAAAATTGTTGTTATGACTGTATTTACTAGACAAGGAGCGGAGCACACAGATGGCGCATTGGGACAACCCAATGGCAGCCCAAAGTCAACGCCATTTTCAAACCATCCAGGTTGTGTAGCTGCCTGTTCAAAAAGTCTGTGGATGAGGGAGGAGTATTTGGATGAGGTTTATTCAGCAGATATTTCTGACCCAGGTCTATTTGGATGGCAGGGCCTTTAATAGCTTTTAACAGAGGAAGTGATGAATTGTTTGGAATCCCAACCTGTTGAGTGTCTGCCTGTTGCAAATCCTTGCCGCTGGCTTAGTGCTTGGCAGATCTAAAGGTCTTAGAGCAGGGTCTCCAACTCAGAAGAGGCATCATTCAGCACAAACTCATGTCATTAATTCATAAGTGACATCATTAAGTAGATGATGGCTGGAAAGAAACACTTGGATCTCAAATAAAATGAGCTGCAAGTGACAAGACAAAATAATAATTTCAAGACATGAGAGAGCCCCGTTATCATGTGGAGAGAACCCAGTAGAATGAGGGTTGGAAGAACGATGGCTTCTGGGGCTGCATCTGACACCCCTGCCTTAGAGGCTGCTCCCTGATGTATAAATGGCAAAGGCTGTGGCTATGGTGCAGCAATACTTTACTCCCACCTCAGGTAGCAGCCTATTTAACCCTTGATGTACATAGACTGATCTGCCTTGTCGCTTTTCCAAACTACCAAAAATTGGATCACAACCCACTGGTTGCCCCAGACCCACAATTTGAGAACCATTGTGCTGGTCAAAGACCATAATAAAGGTATTATAGATTTGAGAACCGCTGCCCTAGCTTGACGTAATCAGATGATTAGCGATGCAGGTCAATACATGCCTGCTCACAAGTTAGTCCATCTGTGCTCAGTGATGTGCTTAGATTTGTTATCCAAGAGCACAAAAAGGAGGTGTCCTATTGCCCTGGGAAAGTTGGAATCTCTGGGCTTAACATTCAACAAGGGGTTGTTTTGAATGTGGTGTGCCATGTACAAGCACCAGTTGACGGGAGTTCAGGGCTCCTATGACTTTAAGTAATGGAGACGGAAGTGAGAAGATGTATCTTTTGACCGCACCTGCCAAAATTTATCCCTCTACACCAGTGGTTCTCAAACTTCCTAATGCCGTGACCCCTTAATACAGTTCCTCATGTTGTTGGGACCCCCAACCATAAAATTATTTTCATTGCTACTTTATAACTGTAATTTTGCTACTGTTATGAATAGTAATGTGAATATCTGATATGCAGGGTGTATTTTCATGGTTACAAATTGAACATAATTAAAGCATAGTGATTAATCATAAAAACAATACGTAATGATAGATAGATAGATAGATAGATAGATAGATAGATAGATAGATAGACAGATAGATAGATTGATTGATTGATTGATTGATACATACATACATACATACATACATACATACATACATACATACATAAGCCGGCTTTCGCCTCTGAAGCCGAAATGCATAGCTAAGGGGGGTGACTGGGAAAGAAAGAACAAAAGAAAAAGAGGAAGTCTTTTTCGCTAGTCATTTACTATTTTGTTAGCATGTTTAAAATGTGACCTAGGAATGAGTACACAACATCACTTTGCCTGCACATCTAATACAGTTAACACAGGTGTGTACCGTCTCCTGTTCTCCTTCCCTGTCTTAATCTGCTGACATGGATCAACATCAACAGGCAAATGGCACCTGGTATCTTGCAGTGATAGTGCAGCAAGTCTTGCAGGTGCCTCAGTGCGCCATATAAGTGGTCACTGGGACTGTTCTGGGCAGCACTGGCAATTGCCCAGAATACGTGCAGCACCTGCAAGTCTCACAGCACAGTCTTGATCATGACTATTCAAAAGTAAGACCCGTTGTATTCAATGGGTCTTACTCCCAGGAAAGTGTGTTTAGGATTGCAGCTTTACCGTGCTATCTTATACCATCGACACCATGCCTTTACCATGCCACCTTTACCATGCCACATATAACTATGTTCATGCGGGCAGTTTTCTGCCTTCATAGGTGAGCTGCTTTGATAAACAGACTGAATAAACTGAACACAACTCTGCCTGCACATCTAGTACAATTTATTTATTCTCTTTCAAACTTGAGTATATTAACTTCTTTTCAAAG
This sequence comes from Cryptoblepharus egeriae, assembly GCA_030015325.1. Classification (NCBI taxonomy): domain Eukaryota; kingdom Metazoa; phylum Chordata; class Lepidosauria; order Squamata; family Scincidae; genus Cryptoblepharus; species Cryptoblepharus egeriae. The sequence continues at coordinate 7,830,097 of JAREYC010000001.1, forward strand.
CTCAGAAAAACCTATCTAAATGTCTTTTTTTACTTTTGCGCTACGAACTAAAGAGATGTGAGTTTGTCATCAAAGCAGCGTGTGATGTTGAAATGAAATTAAATTTATACTTTCAAATGCCAAGACAATAGGAAAGAGTTTCAAAAACAACTTCAGTGTTTCTCAGTGTGTATGCGTTTATTCCTCCTTTCTTTTTTTCTCTCATGCATTCAGGACAGGTGACTTGAAAATCACAGTAGCTTATTAGAATCATACCATAAAATGAAAAAGAGATATTCTGTCCTCCAAATGCCATCCTTTTTCTTTATCATGACAATATATGCATCGCCTTTCTTATTTTGTTTTCTTTATGTCAAGGATATATACTGACTTTTTGGCATTGTTAAGGCATCAAAAATATTAATAAATAAAATAAAAATCCACAAACATTTAAATTTTTTAAAATGTTCAGAATTCTAATGTATTCTATTCTTTGGCTCAGAATATTCCACAAGTTCTTCAAAGTTCTCAAGAACAGGCCCCTGAAATTCATGAAAGAGTTGCCAGAACATCACTCCACTCAATAAAGGGTCAAGGTTGTCCACTCATGGAACAAAAACGGGCAATTCAATTTCCTGGCTGCATCCTGTTGGGATACCCCTTCCAGAATATCTTAACCCTCTTCCCATACTGGGAGACTCAACATGGGTCTCCTTGTATCTGCTCCCTAATGCCCACTCTGTGCCCAATTGTGATTGCACACTAGTGGGCACAGATCCAGATACCTATTGGTGACACCTGGCGCATAAGTTTGTGACACCTCCAGGCCAGCATGGGACTTGCATAGCAGCTTAGGCCTGCCTAACTGGGTTTTAGAATTGCAGACTTAGAGCACAATCCTAACTGTGTCTACTCAAAAGTAAACTCCATTGTATTCAATGGTTTTTTACTCCCAGGAAAATGTCTTTAGGCTGCAATCCTAAAGACACTTTCCTGGGAGTAAAACCTATTGAACACAATGGGGCTTACTTTTGAGTAGTAAGCATTACTTTTAAGTAGTAAGTAGTTTATTTGTACTCCAAATAAATTAATATTACACAGAATATTATTAATATTAATATTAGCCAGAAACATCAGACTTCCCATGGTCAGATTTTCCAAGAACATCCTCCTTGCCCAGTTCTTATTTCTGTGGTAAAAAATAAAATGGCAACATGCTCCATACATTGGTCCATACATTCATCCAGTATTGGTCAAACAATATAGTATGTTGACATGTATTTAGTTCAATGATGACATTGCATTCAATTTCAGACATTTTACTGGCACATTAATATCATACTTGGCCACAATCCTTTACACTCTTATTTGTGAGTAAATCCTAAAGAAACTTTCCTGGGAGTAAGACCCATTGGATACAATGGGGCTTACTTTTGAGTAGACATGGTTAGGATTGCACCCTCAGTCCCTTTGAACTAGTTGGACTCATAACAGGCATTTTCTGCTGAGAATTATGGAACGTTTTAGAGGTAGGACCAGTGGTGGGCTTCAAGGGGGTTCTCACAGATTCTATAGATCCCTTTGCTAATGCGCGCCTGGTTCTGAAAACCGGTTACTACTGGGACACAGAACCTGTTGTTAATTTAGGTTACAAGGACATAGAACCTGTTATTAATTTATTTGAATCCCACCACCAGGTAGGACCCCAATGAACTGATAATTTCTACAGTTGTGTACTCACATGCAATTCCTAATCAATGATAAGAAATGCTAGTTGCATTTTATGTATAATGGCTGATATGCAAATAATTAGGTTGGAACAGAATTGTGGGAAGTCATAAACTCTTATGCTACAATGATATCAGCACATAGATGTGCACCAGACTTCTTATGCCAACATAAGAAGGCCTGAGGGATGGGTGGGTTTGCATCGACCAAGCTCGGCTGGCTCAGGGGTCTAATGAGGTGGAAAAGTACAAAAACCTTACAAAATCGTTACAGACATAATAATATAATATCCTTTATTTATATCCCACTTTTTTCCTGGGGGACTAAATATCTATATATATAAAACTGAAAAGTCAATGACTCACTCACTGACTCATCAATGCCCTACCAAAACTGCTGGGCCAAGAAGTGTGAAATTCGGGGATGGTGTTCCTTCTGCCACATGAACACCCACCAAGAACCGACGCTGAGAAATTTAACCCTTAAGGGGCTGAAAAGGGGTGAAACATATTTTTGGCCTGTACTTAACATTGAAGACTGATCAATCCCCAGCCCCAAATCCTGAACCTGCCAGTTAGAGGTGTGAGGGGGGTGTTGTGAGGGGGGTGTTGCACATGGGAGGGGGTGTTGCGCATGGGGGTTTATGCTCATTGGGGTTTATGCTCATGGGGGTTTATGCTCATGGGAGATGATGTGCATGTGGGATGTTGCGAATGGGGGTTTATGCACATGGGGGTGATGTTGCGCATGGGAGTGATGTTCCAGATTGGGGTTGATGCACATTGGAGATGTTGCGCATGAGGGTTGATGCACATAAGGTGTTGATGCGCATGGGGGTTTATGTGCATGGGGGGTTGATCTGCATGAGGTATGATACTCCTCAGGGCTGATGGCCATGAGGGTTTGATGCGCATGGGGGTATGTTGTGCATAGGGATGTTGCACATGGGGGATTGATGCACATGGGGGATGCTGTGCATGAAGTTTATGCTAGGGGGGATATTGTGCATGGTGGTTTATGTTCATGGGGGGATGTTGCGCACAGGGGTTGATTTGCATAGGGGGTTGATGCACATGGGGGCTGTTGTAGATGGGGATATTGCACATGCACATGTTGTGCATAGCAGTTTATGCATATGGGTGGGATGTTGCATATGGGTGGGATGCAAATGGGGTGATGATGCATGTGATGAGTCTCAGCCTGCGTGATGTGGGTAGATGGTGTCGCAGGTTCAGGGGTCCCAACCAACATGGATCCAGCCCCTCCACTGAAATAATTCCACGGAGACAGATGGAACATGTTAACTATTATCTCTTTACTTCCATCCATAATGGATGCACTTTCTTGTATTAGTTTCCAAACGTATATCAGATATGTAACAGGTCACAAAGATCTTCTAACTCGGACCAAAGTCCAACAGGTCTTCCCCACTAACAGGTAAGTACTTCCCTTTTTCCAAGTCCACTTAACAGGTAAGTATCTGGTGTCTCCCTCCTGGGTAGGCCCAAAGTCTCACAAGCACCAACACAGCCTCCTCTCCTTCTCTCCCTTGCCATTACCCAGTCTGCCTCTCTTCCCAACTTTTCCTCCCCTTTTATCCGTACCAGGGGCTCCTCCCCCTGGGGAGTTCCACCACCAAACAGGTCCCTTAATGGGTCCAGGTCTGCGAAGGGTGAATCCTTCTCCAGGTGTCATCCTAGGTCTTCTTCTGGTCAGCCACTCTCAGACCTCCTCTGCTTTCTTCCATTTCTTTTGTTTCTCCTCGAACTCCTTTAAGAATCTCTCTACCTCCTCAGGATCTTCCTCTCTATTCCATAGCTCCTCAGTCTCTCTGTCTCTCGCCTCTCTCTCCCATGGTGGGGTCCTGGAGACTGGCACCCAGACAGCAGCTCCACAATGGCAATCAGTGTCCCCCTCCTCATAGGACATCTTGAGGAACATCAAGTCTTCTGCTAGCTCTTCCTCTGGGGTCTGCCTCTTGGTTTCCCCCACAGTGTGCATGAGGGGATGTTGTGCATGGGAGTTGATACGCATGGTGTGGTTGATGAGCACGGGCAGATGTTGTGCACGGGGGAATGTTGCACATGGGGGATGATGCACATGGGAAATGTTGCACATGGCGGTTTATGCGTAGGGGGATGTTGTGCATGGAGTATTATGCACATGGGGGATGTTGCGCATGGGGGGTTGATAAGCACGGGTTGATGTTGTGCATGGGGAATGTTAAACATGGGGGATGATGCTGTGCATGGGGGATGATGCTATGCGTGGGGTTGATGTGCAATCAAGGATATTGCGCAATGGATGGATGGCGTAAAGTGGTATTTTACTCCTGCAAGATGAGTACATTTTGCTAATATTACAATTAAATTAATATTACACAATACAGTTAATAAATTTATATTACAGAGGAAGTTATAACCATGAGGAGTTTGGGGGGAGATGAGAGGGAGGCATTCAAGAGCATGGTGAAGATAGGTGGTGAGCATTCCTGGAAGGAGGTGGGGAGTGGGAGTTGGGGCCAGTATCTGGCACTTGTATGTCATATTCTGATCCCCATCTGGGGAAGCCCTGGGTGCTCAGATTTGTGTCACCTCTTGAGGTAGCACAGATCTGAAAAGCCCTATTAGGGCTCTTGTAGTTCTCTATGGGACAGGGGAAAAAGTATATAATGTATAGAATCAGCAGGACAGTATAATGTTGTAATCTTTGCATTCTTATTGTAGCTCTCTCTCTCTCTCTCTCTCTCTCTCTCTCTCAGCATATGTGTGTGTTGGGCTACCACATGTCACTCCAGTCCTCCCAAAGTGTGGGAGGACTGGAGTGACAGCTCCATTCCTTACCTTATTTCCCCCTTACTAGAGGCTATTTGGTCCATTTCTATCCTATTTGGTTCTCCATGTACAGCAGAAATGATGGAACATCATGAAATGTTTTGTATAGAACTATTATTGTTAATATACAATTATCTCCTAGGTTGGCCTTCTGAGATAAATAGGACTGATGGATAGTAACATACCTAGAGCCCCCTAGACTAGGGTGCAATCCTAACCATGTCTACTCAAAAGTAAGCCCCATTGTGTTCAATGGGTCTTACTCCCTGGAAAGTGTCTTAGGATTGCAGCCTAAGCCAGTGCCAAACTGATGACCAAATGAAATACAGGTATTGGATCTCACACAGCAAAATATAAATGCATCTGATTTTGTTTTGTTTTTTAAAATCAGCTGCTAATTGCATTTCAAGTATCAGCATTTTGCATACAGTGAGTAAAAATGTTTGGCAGCATTTGCAATAAATGTGAAAGAAATATACACAGGACTGTTATTCAGCAGTACATACACTATAAGCTTGGGAGACTTGTATGCATTAAATCTAATTTACAACAGGTCCTTTCCAAGCCACAACAGAATGGGAACAGTGTTAAAAATAATCAATAGCACATCTGAAGCGGCATTATTATTTTTTCATGTGAAAACTGTAAATTGTTTCTACTTAACAAGCAAATATATACCCCATCACTGGTCTCCAGGTCACAAAAGAGGGTTATCCTGTCACCATCACTGATTTCTGAAAAGTGTGACATGTATTTAGTTGTCAGCTCCGATCAGCAGCATTCACGAATCAACATTGCATCGGCAGCAAAGCACAGCATTTTGTGCTCTTTTTGAAGATAATTAGAGTTCCCTTTTGTTGCAAATAAGATGTAAAACAGCTATAACTGCTGGTGAATGTGATTAAAGTAACCTCTATAGAACCCCATTATTCTAGACAGATTCCTTCAGATGCATAATTTCCCCATTTTAAGAAAACATAATGCATGCACATAAAATTCAAATTGTCGAGACACCTTGAACAAAAATTAGTTTTTCTATTAAGGCATTCTTAGTAGCTGGTTAACATGTAAAACTCTTAAAGTGTATTTTAAAATAATCATGAAATAATAGTGCATGTCACTGAAGGTAAACACTTTATCGTGAGAGGTTTGTTCACACAGAGTTTGATATGAAATTTTTACTTACAAAAGTTCGGGGAGGGGGGAACGTATGAGAGCACGACAGAGAGGTATGGCTGGGTTACGGGAGAGTAATTCCAGAAAAACCTATGGGGCAACTCTTGCATAAGTACACATAATGATGGGAATTATTTATTAAGATGATATGCTGGTCTTTGCTCTATTAGGCTTCTTTGAAACATTATTGATAACTCTAAACCATAGTCCATTGACCAGATTCGGCCCCAAGCTAATTTTAGCGACCTCCAAAAGTCTTGCCATATTTGGATCAAAGCAGGATATTAGATTTCCTTGTAATTACAATTATAGAGTAAAAGGAGGGAATGTGTTTGCAATGTGTAGAAAATAAAGTTTGTTACATATGAAATAAAACAAGAGAAGTAACATTTTTATTTCTCAATTAATTTTATACATAATACGTTTGTACAGTAGCATTCCTTCCCCCTGAATCCACAGATATAGATATAGAAACTCCAAACCTCACGTAGTTGCAAACCACCTATATATGTCATTTTTATTTGCCTAAGCACAACCTAAACAGTGTTTTTTTAACTTGCACAGTCCAAATTGGCAATATTTCTCCAGCCACTTGGGTTGTGAAACTTATGAAATCAATTTAATGTAGAAATCAGGATATCAGGTTTTCCTATTGCTTTCCCCCACCCCCTGATATTTTCAATTTGTGGACAACTGAAATGGTAGATGCCAGACCCACAGATCTGGGGGGCAGAGGACAGCGTAATAGGTAAATTTCTATGTGCTCCATAACTTGGAGTAGCTTGGAAGGCTTCTATTTTATGGCAAAAAAGTCCAGTCCTCAGCTTACTGACAAGTGAACAGTCTTGTCCTTGAGGACCACCAAAGTTGGCCATCCATGATGTAATCTATTGCTACTTTTCTTTTACTACACACATATAGAGCAGGTGCTGTTAAGCTGTGGGACAGCGCACAAGAAGTTATGAATGTATCTATGGGTGGGAAGGGACAGGCATAAATTCAGAAACATTCACATTTAATCTCTAAAGACCGTAGAGAACATTCCTCAAAATGTGATGAGTATGTGATGGAAAACCACTCTACATTTTAATACAAGTGAATGTAAATAAAAAGGGTTCTAAGTTAACATTAATTTAGGGAATAATGAGGAATGATTGATGCATAAGGAGAATGCATCCTTACTTTTGTCAAATAGCCGTAAACTCCGCTCTCCTCGGCCTGCACCGTGGGGTACCTGCATATCGACAGGAAATGTTATTAGAGAAGCTTACAAATGAATAATCATTTGCAAGAACTCACAGCGGCACTCTCAGCGGGAAAGTGTAAGAAAAGGGGAAACTTTGGAAGCCGCGGACTGATTAGGGTGAGGGTGATTCTCTGTCAGGAGAATGAATTGTGCAAGAGTCCCCAAGAGGGAAAAAAATCCACCTGAAAAGAAACAGCATTATGAACAGTACCGAATATAGCTTGCAGGACACTGATCTTATTAAGGACTAATACTAATTTTCACACTGCCTCCTGCTGAACTGGAAGCAAGTTTACTACTGAGTTTCTTAATTTACACAGGACACCATTATCTTTGGTTGGTCTTAATGCTTCCGAGTAGAGGTCATTAACTGCTGGGTTCATGATTATCCAGTATGAATTACAGGCAGCCTCATAGAAATACATTTTTTTTCATAGTCTCCATATGCGATTCTTTCAAGATGATATTTAATTTCTGTCACTCCTCCTCAAACAGAGTCCATTCTGAGATACCATCTTTTTTCCCGACAAAAGAAGTAAAATCGTCCCAAAGAAGAGGTAATAATTTTGAACCCTATAATAATTGGAATTTGCAATCAAATTAGCATGCTTTGAAAATAGAAGTCAATTAGTAGGACTGCAACCTTCAGAGCGCCGACTTGTGAGGAATCCCACATTTGGTTCAGTGAGAGATTTTGTATGCAGGTTCTTTTCTTGTTTGTCCAGGTTTGTGATTGCACATTTTCCTGTACTAATGAGCAATTTGGGGGCAGAGGGAGTGCAGAATGGTCGGGATCGGGCCTGGGAAGGGGCAAGATCAGTGGCAGTATCACACACTTTATCCAAATCCCCTCTTGGCCAACCATCTGGCTTCTTGGGTTCTTAGCTGGAACAGATCCAAGTAGCCCCATAGGGCAGGCTGGAGCATTACTTGAGGTAAAAATTAAGTCTCCCCTTATCCTGAGATGACCTCAGCTCTGCTCCTAACCTGAACTGGATACAACCTAGACCATGCACAGGTTAGGATTGTGCAGGATTGCCCTCCACAAGTGTTCATTCCGTGTGCATGCACTAAATAGTCACTGGGGCTCAGCAGTTCGACTTAAGAGCACAATCCTAACCATGTCTACTCAGAAGTAAGCCCCATTGTGTTCAATAGGTCTTATTCCCAGGAAAGTGTCTTAAGGATTGAAGCCAAAATTGGGCAACCCAACTCCAGTGGCCAATTTATTTCTGGACCCAATTCAAGGTACTGGGGTAAATTTCTGAATGTGTTGCACTTTTTATATATGCAGTGGGATGGGGAAATCCCTTTTAAACCCAAGGGTGCAATCATAACCATGTCTACTCAGAAGTAAATCCCATTCTGTTCTATGGGACTATATTCTCAGGAAAGTGTGTGTAGGATTGCAATCTTAGGGCACAATCCAGAGTAACTACAGGGCGTCCTTGTTCTGGTGTAAGAACAACTTACTCTGGATTCCAATATGAATTTCCCATAGGTTTTCACTAGGTGGTGCAGTAACTACGGGTGCACGTAATGACTCACGTGCTGACGTAGTTACTCTGGATTTGGGAGTTAGTTGCACAATTCCCATTCAGCAATCAGTGTACATACTGAAGACTACTTTTTCTTGCTCATGATCCCTAACTGGCTCAGGGCATCAGTGTTTAATTTGCAGTTGTGTATTTGGCGACACTATCTTCCCACTTTTCTCAGCCCTTCCCACTTATCACTTCCTTGCTAATGTCCTTAACAAATTCTTTAATGAAAAATTCCAGGAGCAATTTTATTTGAGATTTAACACAGCTGAAAAAGGTCCACATCCATAAAAAAAATCCCAGAATCAGGAGTCAAACTGGAAAGCATATTTAATGGAAATATTTGTGGTTTATGGTTAAATAAGCCCATTTTCATAAAGATGCATGTTCAGTCTATTTTACTTAAATTGAACCAACCAACTAAAAATTCATTTACTATTTTTATATCAGTGCAAGCATATTTATAATAGCAGGGAACACTTTTGTGTCTCTGCATGATATCTTCAGAAAGAGGTGAATTTTCATTAATTTAATGCAAATATTCACAGAAGGTAAACTGCTTAGGCATATACAGAGAATGTTTTCGTGGCAGCGTTGTGTGGAAATAGGAAAATAATATAACATAATTGTACAATAAATGGAATGCAGCAGTTTCAAAATTACTTACACTACAGTGTGGTGCATAAAAAAGAATATAAAAAGATTGAGATATTATTTGCAAGTTCAGAGCTGCTTTGCTTTGCAATTGACTTCATTCTGATATTATGTATATTTTAGGACTATCTCATCTTTTTGTACAACGGAAATATCAACAGGGAAGGCATATCTGATCTCTTCCAAATACCTTGAAAGCTCTGATTCCTGAAAATTGTTTGAACTGTATAAGAGCCTGATAAGAGTCACATCCAATGGTTTATCAACATATTTAGCATTTCTCTCTGTTTACAAAATGATTTGCAGGTGTTATTGTAGTATGTCAAGCATATTCTCTCGTACTTGTGACCTGTGTTACCATTGCTCTTCATCACCAAAGAGAACACGTCACCCACAAATGATCCTCTTGAACCGGACACTTAAGATACAATCAGTGTAACCCATTTGTGCCCAGTTCACAGTTGTACATATTTGATCCATGTTGTGTTGATGCAAAGTTGAGCAGAAATGTTGAATGAAAGAGCAAATGAAAAAGAGGACCTACTCTACAGCCCAACCCTATAGGGTCCTTATGCTGCTGGTACTTGCATTTTGGTAGCATAAGTTCATTTATGGATGTTGCAAAATGCAACACACCATTTTGCACAGATGATCACTGTTGCAAGTGTTGAATCACTATGATGACACATCAACACTCTCCACAAATCCTGACACTGGTGAGACACATTCACATCCCTTTGCAGGGTCTCCTAACTTTTTGACAGGAGGGCCACATCATCTTTCCAATACTGTGTCAGGAGCCAGAAAACTAATTTATATTTCAAATTTGAATAAATTTACATATAAGAATGTATCGGAATGGATTACAAGGCTTTCCCAAGAGCTGGATAGAGGGTTCTTGCTGGGGGCCACATTGAGGCTCACTGAGAGAGGCCGAAGACTCACCGAAGCTCACTGAAGACCATCCAATGAGTTATATACAGTATAATTAAAGCATTTGCAGAATCAACATAATCAACATACAACTAAAATTTTAATTAAGCTCAGAATAATGCAGGCCATGCCTTTTTATCAACTGGAATTACATTCTGGAACTTCCAGAGAATTAAAAAAAATGAGTGGGTACCAAATCAGTGGAGAAAAATAGCTATTCAGACCCACTTTTAGATTTCTTGCTTCTCCATTGTTGCCCCATAACACATTAGTATGTATTGGACTGGATGAGCTGCATCCTCGAGTTCTTAAGGAACTGGCAGATGTCCTTGCAGAGCCTCTGTCGATCATCTTTGAGAAATCCCTGAGGAGTGGAGAAGTGCCACTGGACTGGAAGAGGGCAAATGTAGTCCCAAAAATGAAAACCTGGGAATTTATAGGCCAGTCAGTTTAACTTCAATCCTGGGCAAAATATTAGAACAAATCATAAAACACACAATTTGTGCACATCTAGACAAGTACTCGGTGATCAAAACAACCCAGCATGGATTTACCAAGAATAAATCTTGCCAGACAATCTGATCTCCTTTTTTGATTGGGTTACGAGCTTACTGGACATGGCAATGCTGTGGATGTCATTTATCTTGACTTCAGCAAAGCATTTGACAAGGTCCCACATGACATTTTAATTGGGAAGTTGGAAAAATGTGGGCTAGACAGGGCAATTGTTAGGTGGATCTGCAACTGGCTCGATGGCCGCACTCAAAGGGTTTTAGTGAATGGTTCTGTGTCAACCTGGAGGTCAGTTTCTAGTGGGGTCCCCCAAGGCTCTGTCTTGGGCCCGGTTCTCTTTAACATTTTCATTAATGACTCTGAGGAAGGGATACGGGGGAGCCTGATCAAATTTGCAGATGACACCAAGCTGATCAGAAGACAGGAGAAACCTCCAGGAGGATCTGGATAAACTGGAATCCTGGGCTGTAACAAACAGAATGAATTTCAACAGGGAGAAGTGCAAGGTTCTGCACTTGGGCAATAAAAACCAAGAACACAGGTATAATATGGGGGATACTTGGCTTGGCAGCACAACGTGTGAGCGGGATCTTGGAGTCGCCGTGGATCACAAGCTGAACATGAGTCAGCAGTGTGATGTGTCTGCAAAGAAGGCAAATGCCATTTTAGGTTGCATTAAGAGGACTGGAGCTTCCAAGTCACAAGAAGTTCTAGTTCCTCTTTATTCTGCATTGGTGAGACCTCACCTTGAGTACTGTGTTCAGTTCTGGGCACCTCACTTTAAGAAAGATGCAGCTGAGCTGGAGCAAGTCCAGAGGAGAGCAACAAGAATGATCAGTGGGATGGAAGGGAAGCCCTACGAGGAAAGGTTGGGGGAACTTGGGATGTTCAGCCTGGAGAAGAGGAGGCTGAGAGGAGACATGATTGCCCTCTTCAGATACCTGAAGGGCTGTCATAGGGAGGAAGGGGCTCATTGGTTCATAGCTGCTTCTGAAAGCAGAACCAGAACCAAAGGGTACAAACTGCAAGAAAGGAGATTCCAGTTGGATATCCGGAAAAAATTCCTGACGGTGAGGGTGGTTTGGCAGTGGAAGAGATTGCCGAGGAAGGTGGTGGACTCTCCCTCACTGGGGATCTTCAAGCAGAGGCTCAATGAGCACCTGTTGGGGATGCTCTAGGGGGATTTCCTGCTGCAGGCAGGGGGTTGGACTAGATGACCTACTAGGTCCCTTCCAACTCTATGATTCTATGATTCTATGATTCTATAGTATGGATGCTCTACCAAATTCAGCTACTGAAAATGGCCTCATTCAACATGGCTGAATGAGATATAGCATATATAGCAATGATTTCTAGGGCAAAAATTGAAGAGCAAGAAACCTGGAAATGAATATTTAAAGCTTTTACCAAAAGAAACTTGCAACCAGTGTGATTTAACAGTGAAGAGGAAAGAAACAGGTTTTCTTTCCTTGATAACAAGGAATTTAAAGGCAGACCCAGGTATCAATTGTGACTCCGAGTCAAATTGTGGATGCCAAATCAATGGATAACTCGGTCCCATCTGTACTTTATGTAAAAGAACGATGTCAAAAAAATAATATATGGATATAGATAAATAGCAGCAAAAATCAATATTGAACAGTTCAGAACTCATGGACTTATAGTGGCCCATGTGGTTCTATCTTCCTGGATCATTGCAGAACCTCGATCATGGCATATGCCAGGTTTGATCTTCAGAGCAATTCACATGGCAGCCCAAATGGACAGGACCCCAAATTCTCCTCTTGTGCACAGAGAATTGGGTTGCTGTTTATATGCTAATTCATATTTCGTGGTTTCAATGTTGTTGGTGGCAAATGGCATCTAAGTTCTTAATTCATCTAATTAGTATTTTAAGAGTTCTCCAATACACAACTCACCAATACATTCAATACTGCAGTACACTCAATGAGTCCTATTGAGTCACAAAGGGGTGACTCAAGTACTCATGAAATGCTCCTGTTACAACTTGTTTTTGACTCAAGTCACGGGGTAACTCTTGAGTAAAGCCCTATCGGACTTGTTCCAATATGACCAGGTGGTCTCCTTTTTATAAGAGATACTACAGTATAGGATATAAGTTATGCAAGACATGTGCTTTGCTGCTGAGTCAAGAACCCTTCTTTAGAAGAAATCAGCACTCGTACATCTCACTGTGCCACTGGAGGACTAAAGATTTAGGTCCCCATCAATTGCAATTAATTCATATATATCTGTACCACACTAGCCATCATAGTTCTAGTTGACACATGAGCAGCAACCTGTGGGATTGCCATTGCTACAAGCATCCAATATCTCAGGATCAAAGCTGGCTTCTGAGAACTGTAATTCAGGAAGGAAATACCTATCTTACTATAAATCCATTATACAGTACATCAGGTAAAATGCAGCTATTTTAAAATTCACAGAAGATGTGACCAAAGTGTTAACATCCATGAGTACAAAAATATCTGACCCAAGTCAATTGGCAAACATGTGGGGTGACATCATTTTTTTCCCTTTCACTGAAGAATATCTATAAAGGAAATACAGGCAGGGTGTTGATAGATTAAAGTAAAATACTATTTGGAAGATGGAATAACTGGAAACTATTCCTTCATGTCCCTTATTATTTCACTTTTTAGCTGTGCTTACTTTCCTATATGTAAGTCCTAAAACTCTGGCAAGAAACGCTGAACTAGGGAAAAATGAATAGAAGTTTTATCAAGTAAATTGGCTCTTTTCCCATTATCTAAATTTATCCAAACATCAGCCTCTTTGACCCTTTCCGGTATTTATGTTTAGTCGACAAATGTAAGTTTAATTTCCAGTGTCCTGTGGCTACACTGATGTATTATCAAATGATGGTAAAGTTCACCACATCCCTAATTGGAAGACAACTTCTAAAATGGAAGGAGAGAGACAGGCTGCAATCCTAACTTCCAGTTAGACCAGCATAAGCCCCAGTATAAGTCCAGTGTTGACCTGGGGATGTCACAAAAAATCCGTAAGGCACTTCTGACCCCCTCTAGGTGGGTTAGGCCAGTGTACAGACATACACCGACATCCCCACACCATCACAAGGAAGATTGCCAGGTGAGCGATGCTGGCATAAATTGGTTAGTATTGCACCCTAAAAATGTGAATAAAGATCAGATGCTATATATAATAAACACTACTGTTAAATGACTAGAGATATGCTAAGAATAAATTTTAGCTCACATCATTTACAGATCTGATGCTTACTGACACACTGCCCTCAGATCGTTACAGTATATAATAAAATATGCAAATTTAATGATAGCTTTGTTACAAATGATGAGTTAAAAGGAAGGGGGAGTTTGATAATAATTGTAAAACCTATAATGAAACCATAACGTTGGTTCCCCCATTTTGGTTTGTTAATATATTTATTTTAAACATATCATGGAAAAAAGTGTTGATAGCATTTGCTGAATCCTAATGAAGCACCTACTCTTGGTATAAAAAAGTAGGCAGAATAGTCAAATGACCTGAGTTTTCTGGGAAGGAGGCTGAATGCATGGAATAAAATTGTTTGGATGCAAAGTTATTGTGTGCATAATGGTTAGTTTATTCTATGCAGGTGAATCAAGGAAGGGCCACCTGTTGGCACGACTTACCCCATTAGAAATTTAATTGGAGGGGAGAACAATGCAGATGTTGTGCCTGCTCAGTGGCTCAGTGGAGTGTTATTAAATAGGATTTTAAATTAGAGATGCACCACATATTTCCTCCAGTTTCTAGTTTGGGTAGAAAGAAACAACTGCAACATGGCAGACCTTTCCCTCAAGGTACCTTGTTTATAGTCAGTGGCATTGCTAGTGGGGCTGCAAAGCACTAAGACTTGCAGGGAGCCTCACCATAGCATGCAGTGGGGCTCTCCTCCTCCCTTCGGAGCCATTTTGGTCCCATTTTTGGTAGGGGAAGCAAAATGGAGGCATACCAGCTGGAATGGCTATGAATGGGAAGGGAAAGGGATCGCCTGCATGCCACAGTGAGGCCCCCTGCAAAATTTAGTGCTTTACACCTCCTCTAGCTATGCAGGGTGACCAGATGCCCAAACCTCAAAAGGAGGACAAGGTCTTGAATTCCTCTCAGGCTGGCCTTTCTGGTGGATAATGGCATGTTTGCCTACTCACAAGTAAATCAGCGATAATGTGCACTTTCACTTTCCCATAGAGCTCAATGCGTATTTTTTAGTTTTAGTTTTTTTGGCCATAACTTTTGGTAGGAAGGATATATTTCTGCTCCTCAATACGAATCCAATGACATTACACGATGGGGTACTGCACACCATTGCAAAGTTCCAAAATGAAGCCAAAATGGAGGACAATGAAGTCCTTTTGGCGCACACCCGGGCAGAGGCTTAAAAAGAGGACAAATCCAGAAATTCACAGTCATATGTTCACCATGTAGCTATGCCACTAGTTATACTGAGTAAATATGTAGTTAGCTTTTTTCCTTTAACACTGTGGTTTGTCCCAAATTTTCGTAATGGGATGCATTACAAAGAACTAGAAAAATGAAGACTAATTTTTGTGAAGGTTGACTATCAGATAGATTGAATTTCAAATAACAGGTGGCCAATGAGCTCCAAATACTCTCGTGGGCCAATACCATGAGTTATTTACAGTGGTTAAACTCCTGTTCTATTGCTGCAATAAGTATAATAGCTACTTGTTAGTATACTAGTATACACTGGCTGCAATCCTAACCATGTCTGCTCAAAAGTAAGACCCATTGTGTTCAGTGGGTCTTACTTCTAGGAAAGTGTCTTTAGGATTGCAGCCTATGTCACAAATCATACGCAAAAGGTGCACGCTGTGAGACCTCTTGCACAAATGTCTGGAAGGATCGTGTGCATGCCAGAATCACCTGGATGCTGTCCCAGAGAAGGTATACTGGTGTGGGGAGTTAATGGACTGTAAAGGGAAGGCTCAGAACAGGGTGTGTTAGATGGCCTGGAAAGGGTGGCTTGTGGTGGGAGCAACATGCGCTTGGATGCAATCGCCTTTTTATGACCTGACATTCTCCCTGTTTCACCTCTGCTGAGACATTCTGGAACCTTTTTGTAACTTGAAATGTTTGTAAGTTCAACACCATTGACTTCAATGCATTTTTTCACATTTTGAGAAAAAGAAATTTAAAAAGTGGAAAAGTAAAGTCAATAGAGTAAAACCTTGGGTTGAGAATCTTTTGCAAGACAAGCAAACATCTTCTATATACAGTGGTGCCTCACGTAACAAACGCCTCACATAAAGTATGTTTCACGTAACAAACAAAAATTTTTCTAGGATTCTGCTTCATGTAACAAACTGTGCTTCACGTAACAAATAAACTCGTTGGCAGTTGGGACAGACGCGCTGGCCGGCAGCCCTTTTAAAAAGCGTCAGGGTTGCCTAGCATGCCATAGCAAAAGCAACACTTCCGTGCTGTTCCTCCAGTGGCCGGATGTCCGCTGGGCAGAGGGAGAGAAGAGCAGTGGAGAAGAGGGAAGAGGGCTAGCCAGAAGGGAGCAGGGAAGAGAGGCTCAGGATGGAGAGAAGGAGAAAGTGGGGAGACACTTGGAAAGTGCCTTGGATTGCAGCCTCCTAACCATGTTAATTGGGGTTTACTCCCATGTTTAACTCCCATGTTAAATGTTTAAATGTTTAACTCCCATGTTAAATGGGCTTACTCCATGTATTAAAAGGGGCTTACTCCCAGGAAAGTGTCTTTAGGATTGCAGCCTAACCCTACGATCCAGAGTAACTATAGGAGCACGTAAGAGATATTAATGTGTACATGTAGTTACTGCAGTACCTAGTGAAAACCTTTGGGAAATTCATATTGCAATCCAGAGCAAATTATTTTTACACTGGAGCAAGGGCTCCCCGTAGTTACTCTGGATTGTGCCCTAAACAGGCTTCAGTGGATCATGCACATTTTATGCATGTTTTGAATTCAATTCCAGTGTTTTGTCATCATATTTACATGCAGTTAATATTTTTATATGAATATTTTTTGGATTGTGGAACCAATTGTCTGAGTTTTCATTATTTCTTATGGGAAAATCTGCTTCATGTAAAGAACGTTTCACATAACAAACATGCCTCCAGAATGAATAAATTTGTTATGTGGGGTAACACTATATATAAAAGTGAGAAGTCACTCACTCATCAATGCCCTGCCCTGCTGGGCCTAGAAGTGTGAAATTTGGGGAGGGTGTTCCTTCTGTGATATCAACACCCACCAAGAACCAATGGTGAGAAATTTCACCCTTAAGGGGCTGAGAAAGGGTGCAACGTGTTTTTGTCCTATGCTTTACATTGAAGACTGACTGATCAACATCCAGCCAATTTGGTGTCCAGTGCCTGATGCACTAGGAGGGTGCACTGGGGGATGGTGCACGTGGGGGTTGATGCGCATGGGGTGGTGTTGTGCATGGGGTGGTGTTGTGCATGGGAGGTTGATTCACATGTGGCTTCTATGCACATGGGGAGTTGATGCACAATGGAGGTGTTGCTCATGAGGGGGGGTGTTGTGCATGGGCGGTTGATGCGCATGAGGGGGTTCGATGTGCATGGGGGTGTTATGCATGGGGTGTTGATGTGCATGGGGGATGGTGCGTATGAGGGTGTTGATGCTCATGGGGGTATTGCGCATGGGGGTGTTGCACATCGGGGTGTTGTGCATGGGAGGTTGGTGTGCATAGGGGTGATAATTATGCATAGGAGGTGTTGCACATGGGGGGTGATGTGCAATGTGGGGTGATGTGCAAGAGGGAGATAAATTTAAGGGAGTATTTTACTCCCATAATGCAGGCACATTTTGCTAGTTTCTAATAAATTTTGACTTGATATACAAGTGATGTCTTGGTAACCCAATGAAAAATAGTCCTGGCTGGATACAGCGTGCTTTGGCGCTCCACCAGTATCTACTCAGCTCCTCCTGGGAGACCAGTCTATGCATGTCTTCTCTGAAGTAAGCCTATTCCAGGCAATGGGGCTCACTGCTATGTAAGGGTGGCAGTGGAATGGAGCCTGAGAGACCTGAGAGAGTAAGGGCAAAATCCAGAGCAGTGATGGGTCCACACAGTTATGACATCCTCTAGTGTTATCTTATGGAAAGTCATCTTAACTGCTCCGGAGCAAAGGGCTTAATTTGACTTTAGGATATGGGCCTAAGTGCAGGTGAAGTTGTTTTATTTTTCTTTATATTTTGCATTTTCTTTATTATTTTGTATTATATGACAGTATTGTAATAATTTTTATATGAATATTTTTGGGTTGTGGAACAAATTATCTTAGGTTTCCATTATTTCTTATGGAAAAATTCTCTTTGATATACAAGCATTTTGGATTACAAGCATGCTTCCAGGACAAATTATGCTCATACACCAAGGTACCACAGGTACCAAGGTTATACACTTAATACTGTTTACTGTGTACTTTGCACTATTGGAGACCTATGCAGGCAGAGGGTGCTCAATATACTTGCAGCAGAGAGTGCAGGCAAGATGGGTGACCTGTGGAGGAAGAGGGTGCGGGGTATGCTTGCACTGTGGAAGACCTATGCAGGGAGAGGGGTGCTCGACACTTGACACATTGTGGAAAAGTTTGCAGACATGTACTTCAACATTTGATAACTTCTGATCCATTTTTATCTTTGAAAGTTTGTATCTTGCAGGGATGTTCGTAGCTATGAAAGCTCACATCTTGAAGGGTCGTAAGTCGAGGACTTACTGTTCCAGCTACTGGTTCAAGCTACATACATATCCTATTTTTCAAGTCCAGGTTTTCAATATGCTCAGTGGAAAATTTTTGTAGACAATTGGCACACGTGTGTCTTTTTTACCACTTTGGGATTCCCAAAACGAGAAAGGCCAAAACATTAGATCAGAAAGTATTCAATGTGTATTTAAAAACTGGACACTCCTTCCCTTTCCCTGTGAAAAACCACAAAGATCCAATGAGGCATTCTGGTTGACAACACCTGTGATGAATTATTTGTAAATGTAATGAATTGCATTACTAGGGGCACGTCAAATTATACGTTGATAATGAATTTTTGGATGCATCTGCGATGTAATTGCTCCCAGCGGACATGTATTCATCTTCACCTGGCATTATTTTCCCTATTTTTTGTGTGTGGGTTTTTTTAATTATGCATTTTCGTTCCTATCATAATTGTTACCGTGATCCCTGTTCCTTTGTTCTAAGCAGGTCGCTGTAATGCATTGCACATTCGGAACAAAAGCGGAGGGGGAAAAAAACCACGTACACAGAGAGATATTGGCTAAACAAAACACTGGCCTTTATGTGTTACTGTGTAAACCGCCTTCTTGGCTTCAGAGGTTGGGTGGTGTTGACAGGAGAATCCGTTGTTCCTCTGCCTCTATCTGCCAGCTGCTGGTGCTGCTGTTTCTGAGCGCATGAAATGAAGAAATGTTAAAAGCCACACCGATGACAGATAGGCTCTTGCTGCTCGACTTGCTCTATCTTAGATTTTAACAAGGCAAATAAAAGCAAATTGGGAGGGTCAACCCGCCGGTGTCTCGCCCCAACTTTTGTTATGGAAACATTCTCAATGAAAACGTCTTTCATCGGTTTCTGGTTAAAGAAACCAGCAGCCTACTGTTTACCGTGTATGCGCAAACTTTCCAAATAAGAGCATGTTTGCTATCCAGAGTTCATGTCCACTTCACCCCTTCTTTTGCAGGCACAAACCCTGCCATCAACGCCAGAGTCAACAGATTAAACGGTGACAGCCCTTCTGGGAAGAATCAATGGGTTTTTTAACAGCCTCCTTTAAAAGGGGAAAGAAATGCATTCAAAAATTGAAACTGTTTAATCTGAGATACTTGATCAATATGAAGCCCAGGCTCTAAAGCTCGTTAAGCTGAAGTTCTAGAGTTTAAAGTTCACTTACAGTTGAACAATCTATAGGTTGTCATATTCTCAATATTTCATACAGTGGTGTCACTAGGACTCGTGTCACCCAATGCAGGTGGTCAGCGTGTCACTCCCATGATGAACCTCATACAGTAAGCAGGGCAATGCCCCCGACAGATTGCTGTGGTGATGCACTATTTCCCCACCGCTGCTAGTTTTGGGGCTTTACTTCTGACACAGTTATTTCAACAAGGCTTGTTGGATCCCTTGGGATTACACATTGAATGATCTATAAAATAATGGCAAAATACAAAATGTTTAAAAAATTGGCCTGTTGTGGTGTCATCCCCCTGTGCACACCACCCACTGTCACCCACAACCCCCAACTGAAGTCACTGATTTCATACAGTCCTGGACTATTCCAGGTGTTTGGATGCTCCCTGTGTGCAATGCAGACTCTGTGTAGATTGGCACCTTCTCCAGCTATGCACTAAAGTGATTAGACTGCAATAACTATACAGAATTACATATTCACGAGATGAGGCTGGTCTTGGCATCTGCTGGCATCAGGTATAACACAGGATTTACGTAAGGCTGGCCACATGCATACAGATAACTAAAAACTGTAACACAACCAGGACAGTTGTTTACCACAATGCACCATTGCTGAAATTTGAATCCCCATACCACCATGGGAACATGGTAAGATTCATCATGCTGGCCTAACTTGGTTAGGATTGTGCCCCCTGTTTTATGTGTCTAGAAGCTGTAATGCCAGCTTCCTCCTCCTATTACTGCAATCCAATCACAAAGATAAAACCAGAATCCATGCTTCCAGCAAGATCACCACCATACACCCTATGTGGATGCATTTACCAGTTGTTGCCATTGACATGACCAAGATGTGGTGTGGCAAATACTTGAGATACAGTATTTCAAGTAACAGTATTTCTTGAACAGTGTTCAGATACTGTTGTTTGAAATGCTGTATTTCAGGTAACAGAAGAGGGTCTAGCACTTCACATCACAAAGTACATGGCGATGAACATCAATGGTTTCAAATGATATATGACTTCATATAATGGTTTTGCAGGGAGCCTCAATACAACATGCAAGCGGCCCTTTCCCATCCACTTCAGTCCCATTCTGGGAGGGGGAGCAAAATGGAGACATTTACATATGACTTGCATGCTATGGGAAAGCTCCCTGCAAAAGGTAGTGCAAAGCACCACCTTTACCTATACAAGTACGGTTCCAACTACCATACTTTTAGCTTTTAAATCTACACAGTAGCCTCTAGGATAAGGGTTAGAAGTACTCAAATATAAGGATAGAATAGGCAAAAATAGGAGAAGGATAAGACATGCACCTCAACAGGTATTGGCATATTCATTCCAAACCGCATTTCATATAGGAATGTGTAAATTTGAGATGTACACCATTGCTAAGCAATGATCAGTTATGGGTGCAATCCAGAGTAACTATGGGGAGTCCTTGCCTTGGTCTAAGAACAATTTGCTCTGGATTGCAGTATGAATTTCCCATAGGTTTTCACTTGGTGGTGCAGTAACTACGGGTACACACATAATGTCTCTTACATGCTCCCGTAGTTACTCTGGATTGTAGGGTAAATCTGTTATGTTGTGTTACTGATTGATATTAGCCACCCTACAAGAATTTGTCCTAATAACACTTTTTATGTGTATATATGCTTTAAATACACACTACAACTATTGTTTAGGGCAGGGGTCTTTTTACATCCAGTTAATATTTTTATATGAATTTTTTTTGTTGTGGAACCAATCGTCTGCGTTTCCATTATTTCCTATGGAAAAATCTGCTTCACTTCATTTTTCTTACACTGGAGTAAGGACTCCCCGTAGTTACTCTGGATTGCACCCATAAAGAGCTTAATTCATTCCTGAGGCATGCTCTTTAAGTGAAACGCTCTTTAAGGGTGCAATCCAGAGTAACTACGGGGAGTCCTTACTCCAGTGTAAGAAAAATTTGCTCTGGTTTGCAATATGAATTTCCCATAGGTTTTCACTAGGTGGTGCAGTAACTACGGGTGCACGTAAAGTCTGTTCCGTGCACCCGTAGTTATTCTGGATTGTAGGGATCGTGAGGCACCACTGTACAAGGAAAAAACTTTTTGTGAAAGAAGGTAGTAGGAAATGTACTTGTTTTTGTCTGTGTTTGGGGTCAAGGAAGACTTTTCCCTTTGCATAAACAACTTGCTAAGTAGCTATCATAAAACAGTAGCTTTCATCGCTCCATGATAGTTACAACATTCATCTTGATCGAAGCTTGGATGTTTTCCACTTTTTTTACATAGTCGAAGATATTTTGAACACATTTATTTATGTTTCATCTCTGCAAATGTCTAACATGCCATAATCAGCCTGGAGGGAAGTCTGTGCTCAAAGACCAACGTCAAACAGAAGTAAAAACAAAACAAAATCAATTTCCCATTTTCCTCCACAACTTTTTCCTCGCTCCGTCTCCCATGCAGATATTTCCCCTTGTCTCTGTTTTACCACCAGATAGTGTGTGAAAAGCCTACAAATGCTCCTTTTGAGTTCAAGCCTCACTTGGTGGTGGTATTGATGGGGAGGTCTTAAATTTCGTCTCCGTTTCCCATCAGTTCTTAACATCAACCACAAAGTCAAAAGCAATATCTCCCTGCATGATTTTGGAGTGTCATCATTATTTCAGTTTGATAATATATCCATCAGAAGCAGATAGAATCACAAGTTTAGCCACTGGGAGGGGAGGTTAAACCCACATCGGAGGAGAAAATAATCCACATTTGATTCATTCGGGAATTCTTCAGTACCAAGATGAAGTCGGCTGATAGTGCTGAAAACCAATAAAAAGAAAAATCAAGTGGCTCAGTTGACAAAAGCTGTAATGAAATAAATGCCACTTTCTTGATTATGATAAACCAATTAAATCTAATTTCTGTTCTGTTTCCATACATAAGCAACAGCTGTGCATGCTATCCATGGGTAATTAATTGCCTCCAACTGTCTGCCAGTGAAAATGATAGTTCTTTACATTGATGACACAACACAACATGTGCCCCCTAAACACATTAGGGTATATCATATGATTACACAATATGCCATAGGGATTTACGGAGCAGGCAACAGATTTAGATTGGAACGGGAAAATATGCAAGCTTCAGTCAACATGACTGCGAAAGGATGAATTCAGTGCATCCCGGGGACATCAGAGAGCTTCTGCACTCCTGCCATGATGAGCTTTTAAGGAAGGATGCCTTTAGGCAAATGCCAACACATTTTGGTGTTGCCAAGATGTAGTCAGAAAAGTATTTCGGTGCCATTTCCTTCAAGAGCAGTGTAGCTGCAATGTAGGAGGGTTTCGATGCTATTTCCACCATTGCCTTTTCCACGCAGATGATGGCAGTACAATTACACTGCCAGTTGTACATGCTGGTAGTACAAGGCAATACAATTAGACACAGCATGCAGTAGCATTTTTTTTTTGTTTTTTTAGTATACAATCAAATAGATAAATAGACTTCGGGCATGATCCACCAGTTGAGCAAAGGGCTGACAAATATTGCTAAGCAGGGATGGATTGGGTTGAATTTTGGATGGGAGACTAAAAAGCTGATAAAGCTGTATTGACACAACACAGCAAGGAGGTGTTGCCATTTACTACTTGGCCGACCTGAAACTGCTGCTACTGGAACCTTAGAAGGCTTTCCCTGATGCCAGATTGATGACTACACTGTGAATGATTCCATCTGGAAGTCTTCTGTTTTCAATGGGTTAATTTCAAAAGTGGTAAAAAAATGTGTGAGCAAAAATCAAAGGTGTTTGTTATTTTCTGGGTCTTAAGACCTTTTATTAGACCTTCTATTTGCTTCCATTTTTTCTCCCCACCTTGAATGGTTCCAAAGGTGAGAGCAGCTTCCAAGTTGCAGTGAGGCTCCCTGCAAAACACAGGGTGAAATCAAGAGTAACTATGGGGAGGCCTTGCTCCAGAGTAAGAACAAGTTACTCTGGATTGCAATATGAATTTTCCATGGGTTTTTCACTAGGTGGTGCAGTAACTACGGGTGCACGTAATGTCTCTTATGTGCTCCTGTAGTTACTCTGGATTGTGCCCATAGTGCTTTTCACTTCCTATAACCATGCCACTTACATGTATTCTTTAGAGACATTATCCAAACAAATATCAATGTCATTTGTGAAATTTGGGATGGAAGCAAAACCAAGAACAAAAGACAACATCTTCACAAGTTCTGTATCCTGCACTTGTATTAACGGAGGTCTAACCAGAGCTTGGTCTGAAGTCGCTCTGTAAATCATATTGGACGTGTGCTTCCTGCAAAGTTATCTGTGACTTAACTGCCTTTTTTCATATTGTGGATACTGTTTATTATTAACCTTGGCCATTAACCCTGTATGATGCAGATGAGTCTTCCACTTGACAGTTTACGTTTTCAGAGCATCCACTGTCACGCAAACCCCACTGATTAAATATATTGTGACAGCAAATCAGGAATAGACCAAAGAGGCAGATTTGTCCTCCTGTTTCAAAGGGATCAGTAGCCTGATTTCTCATAAGCTGCAGTATACTTGTTGCACAACTAAGATATTTCAGTTTTGGCCCAGCTTTCTGCTCCGGTACAATGGGGTCAAGGTACTAGACCCATTTCTCTTTCTTTCTTTCTTTCTTTCTTTCTTTCTTTCTTTCTTTCTTTCTTTCTTTCTTTCTTTCTAGAATTAATTAATTAATTTTATAGAATTCTATCCTGCCTTTCTCAGCAGATTTCTAAATTACAATAAAACATTGGATTGAGAGTAATTTGGATTAAGAGCGTTTTACAAGACAAGCAAACATCTTCTATGTATAAAAAACTGAAGAGTCGCTGACTGACTGTGACATATTGACTGACTGACTGAATGACCCATCAACACTGAACCAAAACCACCAGACCAAGAAGCATGAAATTTGGGGAGGGTTTTCCTTCTGTGATGGAGGCATCCAGTAAGAACCAGTTTTTGGAAATTCCAGCTGGAAGAGGATAAAAAGGGGTGCAACGCATTTTCCTCCCCATACTTTACATTGAAGAATCTCTGACTGATAGACACTCTGCTCCAACCCCTCGACCTAGAAGCATGAAATTTGGGGAGCATATTCCTTCTGTGACAGGAGCATGCTCAGTGGTGGGATTCAAATAAATTAACAACATGTTC
This sequence comes from Cryptoblepharus egeriae, assembly GCA_030015325.1. NCBI lineage: Eukaryota > Metazoa > Chordata > Lepidosauria > Squamata > Scincidae > Cryptoblepharus > Cryptoblepharus egeriae. The sequence goes on from JAREYC010000001.1 coordinate 7,854,844, forward strand.
TATGTCCTAATAACCAAAATTAACAACAGATCCTATATCCACAGAACAACAGGTTCTATGTCCCATTAGCAACCAATTCTCAGAACCAGGAGCTCATTAGCAAAAGGTTCTATAGAACCTGTGAGAGCCCCCTGAAGCCCACCACTGACACGCCCCAGGAGGTGATCTCTACATATAACTTTAGAATAAAGTTGCCATGTGGAATAACATTGTAACACTAATGTGACACTACACTGCTGAAAGGTTGCTGACCCCTGATCTAAGCCAACGCCTTGTGCTTGTGATGCCTGCCTAGATGCTGGAGCAGAAAGAGAGGCATGGTAGCCAAGTCACCACTCAGAAAGGATGTGTGGGTGGGGGGCAGGCTGCTGGTGGTGATCAAAAGAGGAGAAGTATCCGAAGGGATATTTTGGGAAAGGGAGAAATCAAAGCAACAGGTGGATGAAGAAAGAGGACAGTGGAGAAGGCAGCAAAGTGAAGAGAAGGAGGGGAAATATTCTAATTATTCGTACTGTTTTCAGCATTGCTTTTAATTGGCTTCAGTGTTGTAGTTCTCAGCCACTTGATGGCCCCTTCAATGGGACTGAAGTGCAATCTTGAAATATTTTCAGTCAATCAATCAAAACATCAAGAAGTTTTCCGAACAGGTGGGATTTTGCTATTTACAAGGGAAAAATGGCTTGAGTTCTCATAGTTTAAACTGTGAGAACTGTTGCTTCTGGCTATGATAATTTTAGAATCTATATTATTTGAGTTGTCCACTGGTTTTTCTTATAAAGGAAGGCAATATAGATGCACAGCACATATGTAGTGATAGGTATATAAAGCACCACAAGTGCTTGTTCTGGAAAGTAAAAAAGGAAGAAAAGTGAATAAAGCTGCAGTCCTAAAGAATAACATTTAATAACATGGGGCTTGCTTTTGAGTAGACATGGTTAGGATTGTGTTCTGTTGTTATTTCTAAAAACTGCAAATGCTGCCCAGGCACAAGGAGAAGGAGGTGTGCCCTGATCAACCACTGGTATTATCCTAAGAACATATTCTGCTCACTGTCACAGAACCACACTCCACATCAACACCACAGTAGTGGTGGTGCTAGTGAGCAGAACTGGCTTTCACTTGCAAGCTACAAAGGCAGCATGAGTGCCGTTAAAAGCTGTGCAGCACAATGAGATGAAACATTTCCAGCAAGTTACTAATTAGGTCCATGACTCCACCTTTCAATAAAAGAACATCCAAGCTATTCCGACCCAGGCAGCCCTTGAGTGCTTGCCCAAATGGGTGGATGTCCATGTATGTATATGTAGGTACTCCTCCTCCTTCACATAGATGCATAGACTTATTCGATGCTCTCTTCAAATTACACCATGTATACACATACAAGATGGAGCAATTTAGTTATTTACTGTGCACCACAAACTCCATAAAACACCACTTTCCAAGAACGCCACGGAGGCTGAAGTCAGCATTTTTACGATATCATCTGCACTGGCAAAACATTAAAGGCTCAATATTTAATAAACATAATAAACATCCCCATGAAACAAATTGTTCATAAACTACCTGTTTAATTTTTCAGGGTTCCTGAACCACATATTTTCTTATTAGTAGTGTGCCTGCTGGGTTGTAGGATAGATAGGGCCTGTCAGGCATTGAATATAATGTAGCGGTTTTATGAATTATTTCTGTGAGGAAAAGCCTATTACAGCTGACAAGAGGATGATATTAGCCCATCATCATTCAGATGGCACCACCCTCCATCCCCCCCTTTCATCCATCAGTCCGCTTGTAGGGGAACCGAAAGCCAGGCACTCTTTGCATAGCCAACACAAAGACAAATACTTCTCTCTTTTCCGAGTCCATGAAACATTTAGTATTTCATTTCGAATCATGGCAGATGACAGTAACAAATGGCCTAATGAATCTTCCTCATTGTCCCCCTTGAATCCAAAGATGAGAGGAAAAGTAAAAACTCTTTTCCTGGGCTTGGCCTTGTTTGTTTGTTTGTTTGTTTACAGACTTGGCCTTCCTCGGAAAACGGTTTTCCGCCAGATTCGAAAATGAATTCCTGGGTTGCAGGCAATTAGCAAGCACCAAACAAGGAAGGCAAAGAGCATCCTTTTGCTCCGACCTTCCCTCCCCCTTGCAGGCTGTACCAGAGAGCACAATTATAGGGAAAATCTTTCCATCAGCTTCCTGACGGTATTTTTAAGAGTTCTTTTATTTGAAGTTTTTTTTTAAGGTATAGAAAAGCTTGCAAAAAATAATAATAAAGGGATGCAATGAAGCTGCATATTAGATAACACCAGTTATATGTGTGTATGGGGGGAGTGAATCATGAATTATAAACTTCTTTTTATTGCCTTTTTGTTTTATTTAAAGGGAAACGGCATTAATGGTGTTGGAATTTTTCCGCGAGAATGTTGCCAAGCAATACAAGTTGGATGTCAGATTGTTTTCAGAATGCAAAGGCTGATGCCCCTCACAGTTGTGGGATGGAAGGAAATATTCCCACAGTAACACTGTGCCATAATATATTGTTTCTTCACCAGGATCAAGGGAGGACACTTTCCTGCTTCAAGTATTGCACGGTCTGACAGGTACCACCATCTCTTCCCCTGAGTCACTTCTCTTCTGTGTCTTAGGATATTCTGGGAAATTACTCTTGGACTCCACGCTCCATCACCGTCGCCCTTAGAAATATTCCATTCCAGGTGACCAACCAGCTTGCTAACCTAATCGGACTGAACCTGATCCGTTGTTAAAGTGGTTGGTTTGGTTCCAATAGCAGTAGTAGGACACTAGAGCAGTTGCATCCCACATGATTGTGACCTTGCCAGGGTGACCATATGTCAAAACATACATCAAAAAGAAGACAAAGCCCTCCAAAATGTAGGACATGTAAGAAAAATATATGTAGGTCATGGCAAAATAAAAGCTAAAAACACTCATGTATACTGTATTGCTTTCATGTGCTTAATTTAAACACGATATTACTTATATTTAAAACTATTACATATAATTTATTAATTACATGAAGACTACATGCTGCCTGCTTACAAGGAAAAGGAGGATATTGGAGTTTTTTTTCCAAGACACAAGGCTAAAATCCAAGACATTTCCTTTAAAAAGAGGACATATGGTCACCCTGGTCCTTCTCAAATGTCTCCCAACCATGGGCATCCCTGGATACTTTGGTTTTTTTGTGCATCCTGGATATTTGCATCCACTATAACTGGGAAACAAATACATTTTAACTGTTCCACAAAATCCAACTGGATAACAAAAACCCAATGAAATAGTTCCACTAATTGGAACTAATTAGTGGATGTAGACCACTAATTATGGATGTGGTCCTCAGGCCATCATTTAGTGACCCGTTATATATTCCAAGTTTGTTATCTCAGTCCTAACCTGAACCTATGTACAAACAGACATCAAAAGGAAGGCACATTTTGGATGCAAGCTACAAGTCCTGTACATTCAAAGTGCTCAATCCTATGGTTGCCCTGCACTGCTAGAACCTCTGGTGGTGCACATAGAACCATAGAATCCTAGAGTTGGAAGGGATCCAGAAGGTCATCTAGTCCAACCCCCTGCCTGCAGTAGGAAATCTTCCTAGAGCATTTCCGACAGGTGCTGGTGGAGCCTCTTCTTGAAGATCCCCAGTGAGGGAGAGTCCACCACCTCCCTCGGCAATCTATTCCACTGCCAGACCACCCTCACCGTCAGGAATTTTTTCCGGATATCCAACCGGAATCTCCTTTCTTGCAGTTTGTACCCATTAGTTCTAGTTCTGCTTTCAGAAGCAGCTATGAACAAATGAGCACCTTCCTCCCTATGACAGCCCTTCAAGTATCTGAAGAGGGCAATCACGTCTCCTCTCAGCCTCCTCTCCTCCAGGCTGAACATCCCAAGTTCCCCCAACCTTTTCTCGTAGGGCTTCCCTTCCATCCCACTGATCGTTCTTGTTGCTCTCCTCCGGACTTGCTCCAGCTCAGCTGCATTTTTCTTATTGTGAATTGCCCAGAACTGAACACAGTACTCAAGGTGAGGTCTCACCAATGCTGAATAAAGAGGAACTAGAATTTCTCACCACTTGGAAGCTACAGGCCTCTTAATGCAGCCTAAAATGGTATTTGGTTGCTTCACAAATGTGAGGTTGCTTCACACACTGTTGGGCTGCTGCCACAAATGGGTAGAGGTATGGATGCATGTAACGGTGGCTCCCAAAATTGACGTTGGTAAGTTACTAATGGAGAGGCATCATAGGTGGGGAGTAGCAATTTGGGAGTGGATTGGAAAAGTGGATGGACATAGGTGGAAAGGTGGATGGAGACAGTCAATATCAGCTCCACTAGTGTGTGCCGCATCCTATGCTTTTTTCCCATGCTGCCTTGCCTCTGAAATAGGCTATCCCTACAATCCAGAGTAACTACAGGAGCACGTAAGAGACATTTATATCAACATGGTTACTTCACTACCTAGTGAAAACCTATGGGAAATTCATTTTGCAATCCAGAGTAAAGTGTTCTTACCGCGGAGTAAGGACTCCCCATAGTTACTCTGGATTGTGCCCTATGACATGACTGCTTCCTGGAGTAATTTGTTCTCCTCTGGCCCAAAGATACTTGGCCAGATTAATAATTTACTGCTTGTTTGCTGTTTTCCTTTTTACAGTATTTTATAATGAATTATTAAAGTACTTTATTATAATCCACCTCCATTTTGCTCCCACCCCTCGGAACTGTTCTGGGGGAGAGAGATGCTAGCACATAGCACTAAGGCACCTGCAAACTTAGTGCTTCCCCCTCTGGCTATGCCACCGCCCTGGATCATATGATGGACTGTAATATAAGATAAACTAGTGGATAGAATTCAGCATTAGGAAATCAACAAAATGATTTTTTTCCATTGGCCAGAACAAATTTGTGTGAATATTTTTTTGCTTAAAAGAAAGTCTTTAGAGTAGACCATCATTCAGCCCAATCCAATTCTGCACTGATGCAAGCAGTTTTCATGGTGTGTGGTCCAACACAGTCCTTATCCACCCCTCAGTCTGCCCTCCCCTTGTGCCAGAGGTCATAGCTTCAGATGCCAGGTTGGCTGGGCTGCAAACTTACTCTCAAGGTGTCAATATGGTTTGCTGGTCTCCCTCCTTCTAATTTCCCAGAGTTTCTTCAAGTCATGAAGCCAGCAACAGTAGGAACAGGTGAAGCCTGGAGAGAGGTCTGCAATGGAAGATTATAAGTCAGAATTCATCAGCACAAAAGAGGTTGCCTGAACCAAAATCTGCTGATGCAACTGAAGCAAATCATCTTCAAGTCTACTTGAAAATATATGTGGACACCAAGGCTACAATCTGACCCCTTCCTGGATGCAGATCCCATTAAAACCAATGACACATAGAGTGCAATCCTAACCAGTTTAGGCTGGCACAACTCAACCGTTCCCGGTGTCCCTGATGATGTGGGAAGGCTGGCACACATCAATGCCCTTATGGAACTCTTGTGACACCCCCAGGCCAGCACAGGAATTGTGATGGGACATATCCTGGCCTAACTGAGGATTAGGATTACAACCTTACTTCTGAGTAAGACCTGTATAGGAGTGGGCTTTAAGAGGAAAAAGGGTATGGTGCATGTTACATCCCTTCCTGTTCTATTTATACCCCATCTTTTCACCACTTGGAGACACCCTTCTGTTAACCCTCTCATGCCCTATAAAACACATACCCCCAAAATCCAGAGTAACTACGGGAGCACGTAAGAGACTTTACATGCACCCGTAGTTACTGCACTACTTAGTGAAAACCTATGGGAAATTCATATTGGAATCCAGAGTAAGTTGTTCTTACACCAGAGCAAGGACTCCCCATAGTTACTCTGGATTTTACCCATACTCTAGTTTGCACATATCATCGTAAGATTTAAAAATGGTCCAGAAACTTCCTAGCCTGTGATCCCAAAATTTCACAAATACCTGAACTGATGCAGCCTGTGGATTTCACATTTCTCTCCTGATAAGAACCCATTAGACATTCATCAAGAGGATCTTCATGTTCTTCAAGGAGCATACCAATGTGTGGATTTTGGTTGTGGTTGCGTAAGAGTTTGCGTGACTTCAATCAAAAGGGCTCGGGATTTCTGTGAATCGGCTGTAGACTCGGTAAACACTCTGGAGACACCGTCAAGATTGCCCAGAAACCCCGCATGTTAATAATGCCTTTGAATCTCAAATCCAACTTAAAAAGTACAGCTGAGGAGAAAGCTTTTGTTAAAAGTCGCATTTTGAAATGCTGTCAGTAACTATCATAAATATTTGAGAAGTTAATATTTTAATCTTCAGCAATCTCACTGAAAACATTTTTAGTGACAGACAGTGCTTCATTAATAGAGTTCTGTATGTCTAATTGCTTTAGGCAAAGAGAGTTGCATTATTTTGACACATGACATGCAATTAGTTCATGGTCACACGGCTAAAGGGAAATTTTACACCTTTTTTTCCTTCTACATTCAGAGCGAATAATTAGCATATTTTTTCTGCTGAGAATAATCATCAGAGCCTTAGATCAGAAATTGCCTAATGAGGTAAAACTCCAGTTGTTGACATTAATACTTGTGACATATTTTTTGCCGTTGTAAAAAGTAAATCTACTGCTCCACTTCATTTAACGTTTCCAAAGGTGCTCAGAAGATTCGGAAGCAATTTCTTGCTGGGGATGAGTGCGGATCCTCAGAAAAAGAAGGAAGCAAACACTTCTTGTGGTTTTGCTGAGAACGCTCCCTAGATTGGCAATACTTTGAAAAAGACAAACTGACTGTGACTCCTTTGGTAGGAGATGAATTCTGTTGCCGTCACACAAATCACACAAACCCCCAAATCCAGAGTAACTACAGGAGCACGTAAGAGACTTTACGTGCACCCGTATTTACTGCACCACCCAGTGAAAACTTATGGGAAATTCATATTGGAATCCAGAGCATGTTGTTCTTACACCGGAGCAAGGATTCCCCATAGTTACTCTGGATTTTGCCCAAAGTGGTAACAATATTGGTGTTCAGCGCAATCAGTGTCCAAAGGCCGGTGAGGTTCAAATGTGCTTTATGTTGCTTTTGCAGCCCTCACGGCTGAGTAAGGGATTTGCGCCACCCTGGCACAACCTCAGGAGCACACTCTGTGTTCCCTAGTTGTAGATTTCTCTTGCTGTTTTAAGATACATGCACACAGAAGGTATATACCAGGCAAAAAAGGGGAAAAGGCAAAAAAAAAAAACTTTATAAATTTTATATACATTTTTTATATTCTAGGAAGTGAAAGAAAATCAGAATTCTGAACTCAGCTGGCACTGAGGCCATTGTGTTGGCCAAAGTTGTTGCAAATGTGCCATAAAGCATATTTGCTATAGTAAGAGTAATCTGTTCTGGAGGAACTAATGCTATATGCAAAGCCCCTAGCACAAACAGGTATGGATATAGCAGCACAGGTGTATAGGGAAAGTGGCATGGAAGGGGTATTAATGGCCAGGGGAGAGCAGAGCAGGGGAAGGATCAGGCCTGGGGGCAGTGTCAGCAGAGAACAGCCATATCCTGTTAGTCCTCCTGGGCCTCCTGGAGTTACACCAGGCTTCCCAAATTTAAGTCAGCTATATAGTTGACACAGATCCAAGAAGCTCCATAGGGCAGCTTCTCGGTAAGAGGAAAATCTCTTAGAGATTATTCAAGGTAAGAGGAAAAATATCCTGGATACAGTGCAGGCCATGAGCTTGTCTGCACCAATACTGGTTAGGATTGGAATTTCCATGTTTTTCTTCAGAGTTTCAGAGAAGGGTCTTTCCCAAGCCTATTTAGAGACACAAAAAATTGCACCTGAGATTATTTATTTACATACATTATTTTAATACTGAGCTGCAAACCATCTTGCACCAGAGAAACCCAAGCGCGTTCATTGGCATTCTTCAGTCTCGAAAGACTCTGGTATCGTGCTCTGATTGGAGGTCCTGAAACAACATCTAGTGTGGCTAAAAAGGCCAATTCGAGAGTGAAGTACAAGTCTCAATGAAATGAAATGCAGTCATATTGGTGGAAACCAAAAACAGCAGCTACATAATGTGGATGGACTCCAAAGTTTAGCAGCGTGAGATCAGGACATTGCAAATAAATACCATTTTAAATGTTAAATACCTTAGCTCAGAAAACATACGGTAATTCACAAAATGTTGTATCCAATATAGAACAAACCCAAAATGTACTTACCTCCTGGTAAGTCATTAATGGTCCTTGTACATATACCTTCTATTTGGGGTAGCATTCATCCAAGGAGAGGAAAGTTTTTAAAAGAGGAATAGGATCTGGTGTGGACCATTGTTGATGGATCCATCTCCTTCCACCAAGTCCTACTCCTCTGATCAGAAATTCCACAATCCCTTCTTTTTCCCTCTCTACCCACATCTTGCCCACTCTTACCACACCAGGGGACTGAGGAAGGGCACTGCCATGAAGAGCTAGAACCTCTCACCATTTCCAGCAGCAATCTGTTTATGGACTATAGCGCATCATGCTTTATGGTGTCATAAGTTGAGCTGTGGTGCCAGAATGCTGCTTTCAGCAACACAGCTCAGTGATAAGATCTGACTGTAAATTTAATATTTCAGATACTCCTGCTTAAAATCCAAGCTTTTAGCAAACTGAAGCCCTTGGTTCCTTTTTCCAACTTCTGTCTTTATAGAGAAAAAAGTTTTTTTGTCTATTGATTTAGATATTAACTATGCATACAGGCCAAAAAAAAATCTGAAAAGGACCACATCGTGCGCAACAGTGGTGAAAAAGACAGTCAAATTTGTAGTCTAAATTCATAGTGATATTCTAGTCTGTGGGAGACTCTTTCAAGAAATACATCAAACATTTAGTGTCCCTTGTAAGTTGTAACAAAGGCCTGACTTAAGCTTGAACATACTAAAATACACTTTCATTAATATTCAAGATCCTTTCTTTAATTTGCATTCATGTGTGAGTGAATTTCATCTGTGAGTGAATATAAGTTATATTCCAGACTCACAATATGTACTAGACATTTACCAAGATTTGCACAGAACAAAAGGCCAATTGACGCCACCAGATTTGACTGTATGAGACAAATCAACGAGCATTGATAGTTGTCTCTGATCATGCAAACAAGGAAGGCAATTTTTTTCTGTTCATTATTTACTAATTTCTTTAAATAAACACAATAACATTTGTCATGAAGCAGATCATTAGGCATTAAAGTCATTATAGCTTGGTAACTATTAATGCATGTGAAGTTGCTCCGATTGCCGTTTGACTCCCGGTCCAGAATTGCAAGTGAATTTCAAAAAGCGCAAAGAGCTCCTGCATATAGGAATTTGCCCATTAATTTCAGTGGAAAATCCAGCTTGTTCCTCCGTGGATGAATAGAAACATCTTTACGTGGAAGATTTCCGAGGACGTTACATCTGAAATGTCCATAAAGGACAGGAAGAAGAAAAATATAGAATAAACATAGAATAGCCCCTCTTCATTCATGGGGTCAGAACACATGGATTTGACCAAACATAGGTTCTGAACCCATATCAGAAGGACCCACAGAATACCTTCTGGACATGACCCTAGGTTGCATCTGGTACATCTTCTGAGGTATAGGGAGGTCATACACCATCTTCCTTCAGCTCAGAACAGCTTATTTCTATACCCGTAGTTCTCTGCACAGCAAAATTTCACCAAATCAGAGTGAACATATGACTGAATTTTTCCAGATTTGTTCTCTTTTTTAGCCTCCTGTCCAGGTGTCCTCCAAAAGGGCTTCACTGTCCTCCATTTTGGAACTTTTGCAGTGGTGTGCAGTATCCCATCATGTCATATGTTGTTAGATTCGTATAGAAGAGCAGAATCCAATGCAAAAATCAGGTCTGAAATATCTTCTTCCTATCAAAGGTTATGACCAAAAAACTAAAAATAAAAAATACACATTGAGCTCTTTCGGAAAGTGAAAGTGCCTACTTTACTCATGAGGAGGCAAACGTGCCATGGTCTGTTGGAAAGGCCAAGCTGAAAGGAATCCAAGACCTTTTCCTCCTTTTGAGGTTTTGGCATCTGGTCACCCTGCACCAAATGAAACCCCTGGAGCTGTTCAGGCTAGACATACAGTATATATAATATGGAAAACAAGTTTATTCCATTTCAATTTTGTCATTTAGCTAGAGATGCTATTTAAATATCCAGGCAGGTACATTTCACAATAAATTTTGAAAGCCATACTGCTCAGTTACCATACGTATTTCTTTTCCCTCTGACTTCTGATAGGAATTGTGTTAGATTTGTTAGATGACAGCCCAATCCAAGCCAGCCTGGGGCATGTAGCAGCATTAATGGAGAGCATGTTGTATGCTGTTTTATGGTGGGGTGGGGAACCCAATAATCTAGGAGAGGTAAGAATTTTTTTTAATTTCCCTGAATAACACCTGACCTGAACCTATGTCAGCTATTTAACTAACATTAAGCCCGAGAAGTCTAAGGGAAAGGGGATAAGATTCCAATGTGCTCTGTTCCCACTGAGATGGTGCTCCATGTGCTCTGCTCCCCATCAGGGTCTTGATTTGGAACCAGGAACCTTTTAGTTTACACCTGGGCAGCATAATCTCATTATGGGCTTCCGCCGACCAATTTGTCAATAACGTCAGCCACATTTTGTGGCATGAGAGTTACACCACTGATGTGTTCCCCCTTAGAATATATTATTGCTTCTTCTTGAAACCCTGTGCTCTGGAATCTCTCCAATTCCCATCATCTAGTCTCTCCTTGATACTCTTTATCCTCCAAAATCTTCTCAAATGCCTAAACAAGTACACATTGGCAGTGAACCAAAGCATTTTTGTCCTCCTCTACTGTTCTAATAACTGGTATTGCTTTCAGTGCCCATATCCTGAACAGACAGGCCAAATCCACAGGTCTAGAAGGCCTGTAGAAGGCTTAACTGCTACTAAAGAGGCAGCAGCATGAAGACAGCATGCTCAGTTCGCTGGTGTAGATGTGCCATATCCTGAGATAGGCTGGAGTAGTTATGCTGTATCCTGAGGTTGAGAGGAAAGGGTTGGCCTAGGACTCAGAATTTTTTTGCCATCACTTCGAATTTTACTGCAGCTTATCATGGACCCCTATGGGGTCCCCTATGGACCCCTATGGGTCTACTTGGATTTATTTCTACTCCTGTGGTGGCCTAACTCTGAGGAGCTGTGAGGAGGCATGTCTACCCTGGAAACAGGCTCTGGATACAGTCTAACTGATGCTTTACATGCCTCTCCTGAACTGCCAAGGCTGCCACAGCTAGACCAGCCCAAGTCAATCAGTCTTGGCTTGGGCTGACCCATCTAGGAATTGGGCCAGCCCAGCGTTAAATAGGCTAGCCCAAGTGCACTTCAGAATGGCAGCCTGAATTCAGCATCCGCACAAAGCTACCTGATTATTAATTTGCCTTTCTAGTATGTTTTTCCAGAATATTTGCCCAAGATAATTTACGATAATAAGACTGAGCCACTCATAATTATGTTAGTTGAGAATTATGCAAACGTGTCATCATTTTGACAGGACTCAGGAGGGGCTGGAGGTAGCTAGAATAACGGCAATTTTTGTTTTGTTTTTGGAACGGATTGTTATGAAGGGTAGCAAAATCAAGGTGATTGGGTAATGCACATTTCTGAAGCACAGGTATATAAAAGCAGTTTGCCATAATAAGAAACAGAAAGCCAGTGGAAAGAGAAAAAAGAATATCAATGTTGTTGCGCAACTAAAATTCCAAAGGCGTTAGAAATAATAGTAGAAAACATACTTTGCACACGTGACATAATGCAGTGCACATACACTTCTCTTGTGCAAGGAGGAGACATTCATGGAAGCAGAAAATTTATTTGTAGATCTGCGCCACCCTTTGAAGACCATGGGACTCTGCATGTGTGCTTATGTATAATAGCTGGCATCGGATGACAATCTAATTAGAGCACAATCCTATGCATGCCTACTCAAAAGTAAATCCCATTGTGTTCAGCAGTGCTTACTCTCAACAGCGCTTACTGTATAGGATTGTAGCCTACAGAATCAGTTAAATTTGAAGAAATACAAGTGAATAAACAAGACTATTTTACTAAAGAGAGATACGCTCATATTTATCTATATGTTGAATTATAATAATGGTAGGGAGGAATCAGCCAACATCTCAGTTTTGATGTCTATATGCCACAATTGCTAAATGAAATTAGGTTGCAGCCAGCTCAACCAGAAACTCAAAAGGATGTGACTTTTTCTTTCAAAAGTCACAATTTATAGCTACAGGGTCTATTTTTCTCTCAAAGAGCACGTATTACACTAATTAAGGGTAACGGGAATGACAGGTCTGTATGGGGAAAGCTTAAGGTTTCATAGAAATAATGTCTAACAATAATAATAGGAAGGAAGGAACATGGTCCCAGTTCAACACAAACACACACGCAAACACACACACACACACAGTGGTACCTTGTAAGACAAATGCTTTGTAAGACAAACTAAAATTTCTAAGGAATACTGCCTTGTAAAACAAACAGTGCCGACAGATTTATGATAAAAATTTGTTCTACAACGAACAAATTGACGGATCTGCATCATGAGCAACAGCAAGAGGTTATTGAGGAGACCTCTCTCATCTGCAGAGGAGGAAGAGAATAAGGAGGAGGAATCCCTCACATCAAATGAGATTAAGGACCTTTGTAAACATTGGGAAATGGTGCAAAATTTAGTAGAAAAGCACCACCCAAATAAGGCTGCCCCGCACCCAGCACCACCCAGCAGTGCGAGCGATGAATCTGTTTCATGACAATGCAACGTCACGTTTCCATGAAATCCTCAGAAGGAGACTAAAGGCACAATCCAGAGTAACGACGGGAGCATGTAAGAGACATTATGTGCACCTGTAGTTACTGCACCACCTAGTGAAAACCTATGGGAAATCCACACTGCAATCCAGAGTAACTTGTTCTTACTTTGGAGCAAGGACTCCCCATAGTTACTCTGGATTTCACCCAAAAGCAAGTGTCATTAGAAGGTTCCTTGTTAAAGTTGCTCAAAAAGACACCAGTGATTCTTTTAGTGAAAATTAGTCATCCTTTTCCATAAAGGGTTTTCTTTACTGTTTTACTGTAGGTCTACAGTATATTACAGTGTTTTATTAATTACAGTAATTGTGTTGTTTATGATATTACAGTGTTTTGAATTCAACTACAGTGTTTTGTCATCATTTTTACATGTTTTGTCATCATCGTTACATACAGTTAATATTTTTATATGAATATTTTTGGGTTGTGGAAGCAATCGTCTGTGTTTCCATTATTTCCTATGGGAAAATCCACTTTGTATAAAGAACGCTTTGTAAGACAAACATGCTTCCAAAACAAATTATATTTGTCTTACAAGGCACCACTGTATAATCTGTTTGTTGAACTTATATATATGCAGAACTCCTTCCCTTACCTGGGGGAAGGGGAAGAAAGTCTTTCCCCCAAGGAGCCGCCACCTCCCTCATATGGGCTTGCCTGCTCCAGTAGGTTGTTGTGGGTCACCAATGTGCAAGAGGCCGACTCTGATCTCCTTGCCAGTGAAAAAGTTTCTTCAGAATGGCTGTAAAATGCTACATTAGCACAACAGTAATTATGCTATTGGGGGAAAGGGAAAGATTGGGTTATTCATCATGACTCAAAAAGAACAGGATGAACAAACTAAGACTTTCATGGCTGGATGAGTATAATAAATAGTAAGATACACTGATGTTCCAGGTTCATTGAGCACAGAAACATGTTCTTAAAATTAGTCTCCAGCTATGTGTCATGTAACATTGCATCGTGTTGACATGCTGTATATGTTCATGATAACGGAACATCAGTGTCCTGATCCAGATGACATCATATGTGATCTGAAATGATTGTGAGCGTGATACATCCATGAAGGACAAGTCTATTCTATTTCAAAACCAGTTCTGCATCCAGGTGGTTGGAGGTCTCCTTGGACTAAAGAGATGTACTTTACCCAGGTAAAACCTCTTCCACACATATGTGGCTTCTTGGATCTGCACCAGCTATATGGCTGGAACAAATCTGGAAAGACAACATCAGTCTGCTTTGGAGTGGGGCTTATTATATGACAGAAAAGATTTTTGCAGACCCTGACCCTCTTGTTCAGACCCAGATCACTCCCTGTTCTACTTGACACTGACCAAAAATGTTGCCTCCTCTCCTCCAAACCACCTGCCCATACTACCCACTGCAAATTTACTTTGCAAATTTACTACCACGTCTGCCCAACAGGCTAGGTACAAACTTGCCTTATGGGACATTTATGACCCTCAGTGCCACAGTGGCTCAACAGTATATTAGGATTGCACTGTTAATGTCCTTTTGTACAAGACATCCCGTGTTTCCATGTTGCCATTCATGCTCGGAAGTTTTGCTTAGCATAGTCTGGTGAGAGTTAAAAACTTTTTAAAAAGCAGAGTTTCTTGCATAAATTATTTACTGTGCTCATTTTGGAAACTAGTGGTAATTACGATGACTAGTTAATTATAGCTTCTTCAGAACTTGACAACAATGCTAATAAAGCAATTGAAGAGGTGTGTGTGGTTGATCTTAATTGGAGGAGATGACATTATTTACCAGAGTAAGTGATGGTACATAATCTCACATTCCTAATTATCAGTGACGAACCAACATCAAAAGAAGCGAAGGCTTCACTCCCTTTCAACTGAAGGCCCCAAATATTATTTATCTTCCGTATGTCTGAAATATTCAAAATTTGAATTAAGTACAGCAGGCGGGTCAACATTCTGCCTCTTTAAGCTAACACTTCTTAGCCTGTTAGAGTAATCTAATTCAAACTTATCATGTACCACCATACAACCCAGGAAATCTTTAGTTTTTTCACTGACCCACAAGCTCTGGTTTGGTCTACAGGAGAGGAGTTATGTTCGGAGGCATATGTACCACACACTTTTGGAGTTGCTGTGCCTATTTGTGGCCACAGGTTTTTCATGATGGTAGTCTGACTTTCACACTATCATTATAATGGCCATGTGCTGCCAGAAGGTGCAACACTGCAAGACCCAGATCGGATTGGGTCAGGCAATAGCATATCTATGGGGGACACTGCAGTATTGCTGGCTTTGGCCAGAGCAAATGTACCCCTGCTGGGTTGGATATGGTCTCTGGGAACCAGCACACATCTTTGTTCTGGGTGCTCAGCAGGCTCAAGGGTTATCACAAATGTGTTTTGCAATACACACACGACACTCTTGGGCCAACGCAAGCAATGAATGAGGATTGTTCTCTGAGTCAGTGAATGGAGAAGGGGAATAATCATTATCAGATTATATCACAAGGAGGGTGACTCATTGAACTGTAATGCTGCCAGATAAGCAGCCCTTGTGCTTAATGCTCACATGAACTGGAGTTGTGTGCCTGGAACTTCTATAAGTGTGTATGGTGCCTAATGGGTTAAATTAAAAAACCCAGCCATGATGAGCCTTGGACTGCATTCCAAGAGAGAGTATATTTTAGTAGGTGAATCGCAACAGACATAATGCTTGTCATTGATTTTAGAGGTTGAGTTTGTATCATAATATATTGACACCATACTTTATTCAAGACTTGCTTCAGGGTGTAGCCACATTCAACACTGAATAACAGGCTAATAAAAACGGTAGTAGAAAAAGCTTTATGACCCTCCATTGACTTGTGTTTTACATCATATTATCTTATTGCTGACATCTGAATTAAAGGTTAACAAACACTATTTAATGGGTTGTCTGAAAGAACGGCACACCTTATGAATACATGCCTAACCTTGCCTATCGGATTTCAGACTGCGCATGTCTTGTGAAGAGAAAAACCTCCAAAGTGGTAATGGCTCCTGACTGACTCTTTGGAGAAATACAGAATACCACATTTTGTTATACTTTTCTCAATTAAGAGGATATCTCCCATTAAAGCAATTTATCACCAGTGTCATTAACTTCCACGATGCCTCATACATGCTTTGTGCTTCTTTCAACATCAGCAACAGACATTTACTCCGAAACTAACGTGTGCTCAAGATGCAAAAAATAAACGCAGGAAGTCACCATCTTTTAATGATATCAATAATAAAAGGCTGCTTAAAAATGTGACCACCATGAAAGGCAAGGATAAATAAATAAAAGAAAATGAGAGGTGGGCAGGAAGGAAAAGAATTAAAGCACTTACTCCACACACAAAAATGTACAGTGATAAAAATGTACTAACCTTATAAAAATATAAATTATTTCTCTCTCCTTCTGGTAATTATCAGGAAATATGGTTTATCATACTATAAAAATGTACTAACCCTATAAAAATATACTAAAATATTTCACTATCTATAGTAATTATCAGGAAATATGTTTAACAATTGAACACAAATGTATAACCTTATTAAAATTTCCAATTCTCTCGATAGCATATTTTAAAAAAATAGAATAATTTGAATTGTGGCACCAATACGATGATAATGTAAATGTATCATTTGATCCTCCATGTTCCAGTTGGATGAAGTTACTTGTATTTCTTCTAAAAACCAAAAATAAAACTAGGAGACTGCCTATAAAATATCTTACTTTTTAGTTAACAGTGAAAAGCAACTTTAGACGACTTATGAATGCTCGGAATATTTGAAATGGAGTTATTTATTAATTTCCTCTTTAAATTAATGGTAGCATGTCATTCCGATAAAGTATTTGCTTTTTTAAAGAGTTTATAGAGTTGCTCTCTATCTTGTAGGTGTATTAATCTGTTTTCTATTTAAATCAGATTTCAGACTATATAAATCAAGCATCTAATTTACTCCAAAACTAAATGCCAATTAATTCATTCGCTTGAAACATTTTAATTATTTCAAACTGAAATGTGATATACAGCATCACATTTCAGTTAAAAATACATTTTAAAAACACATGAGAGGGACCCTAATTTGCAGTCTGTGTGCAATTCTGTCTGAAACCAACCAGATTTCACTAGTGTTTCAAAATGGCATTCGCCACTTATAATAGACAAAAGTTAACGAACACATATTTTCTGGTGCTTGATCAATTTGATGATGGCAATACAATAAAGGATCACAACTTCAGCTTTACAAAGGGCGCAATCCAGAGTAACTACGGGGAGTCCTTGCTCTGGTGTAAGAACAATTTGCTCTGGATTGCAATATGAATTTCCCATAGGTTTTCACTAGGTGGTGCAGTAACTATGGGTGCATGTAATATCTCTTATGTACTCCCGTAGTTACTCTGGATTGTAGGGTTAGTTCTAAAGTTCTGTCCTTACTGTTTCTGAACTTTATCACACATGTAGGCGCATATTAGAGTAAGGGTGAAATCCAGAGTAACTATGGGGAGTCCTTGCTCCGGTGTAAGAACAATTTACTCTGGATTGCAATATGAATTTCCCATAGGTTTTCACTAGGTGGTGCAGTAACTACGGGTGCACATAATGTCTCTTACGTGCTCCCGTAGTTACTCTGGATTGTGCCCTATGATTCATGTCACACATGTATGATACATGTCACAAATGTATTACAGGTAATACACGTGTAATACATGTCACACATGTATTAGAGCAAGAGCATGAATTGAAATAGGATACTATGAAAATTAGCTTGATAGTTCCAGCACCTTTGCTTATTTAATCTGAGCTGTTTACATCAATCCTGCTCAACCTATTATCTCCCAAACCCAGTCATTTAAAAAACTTCTTATTCAGGCTGCAATCCTAAAGACACTTTCCTGGGAGTAAGACCTATTGAATGCAAAGGGGCTTACTTTTGAGTAGACATAGGGTGCAATCCAGAGTAACTACGGGGAGTCCTTGCTCCGGTGTAAGAACAACTTACTCTGGATTCCAATATGAATTTCCCATAGGTTTTCACTAGGTGGTGCAGTAACTACGGGTGCACTAAAGTCTCCTATGTACTCCTGTAGTTACTCTGGATTGTAGGGTTAGTTCTAAAGTTCTGTCCTTACTGTTTCTGAACTTTATATTCACATCTATATTTAATTCACATCTATATTACATACACATATATTTATTTAATATATATATATAATGTACACATATATACACATATACATACACATATACATATATATACACACACACACATATATATTTATTTAATATATATATAATATATATTTAATTCACATCTATATTACATACAACCAAATGCAACTGTCAGGTTACATTTTTTTTTAAGAACAGCTGAGGTTTTATGCAGAATCCTCTGTGTGTTGTGGGCTCTCAACTGGGTGGCGCAGGCGGTTAAGAGGCTGTGCCTGTGACCCAGCAGGCCAGGGTTCGAGACCCAGGTCAGCCCCACAAGACGGGGTGAGCTCCTGTCCCTGGCCCAGGGTGTCCCTATGACCGCAAATGCCCGGACTGAACCGGAAATGAGGCCTAGAATAGGAAATTAGGAATTTGGGGGCTTCTGTCAGGAATTTGGAGGCCTCTCCAGCCCCTTCCTGGGATTTCCAGCCTGTTTTGTCCATTTGAGGCCTTTGAGGCCTGCTGAGGCTGCTGGGTAAAGTAGTGGAAGGGAGGGAAGGGAAGGGAATTGTCCTTTATCCCCTCCTTCCCTTGCTAAAGCCCCTTTCTGAACTATCAGTGGAAGAACTACATCTCCCAGCATGCATCGCACCAGAACCCATTTAGCACTCTACTTCCTAGAGAGGCCCTAGCAGCCCTCCATTGTGCCTCTAAGCAGCCCTTCCCAAATGGCTGTGCCTGGCAGAGGCTCCACTCCCTGCACAGAAAAAGGTCCAGGGAGGAAAATCTGCTGCCTGCAAAGGAAGGAAAGAGGGAGCAGAGCCTCCTGGAAAGCAGAGCAGGGGAAGGGGGCAGCCTGGTAGATCACCCAATTCCCATCAATTAGGATCACCCAATTCCCATCCATTAGGATCACCCAATTCCCATCCATTAGGATCACCCAATTCCCAGCCCTTAGGATCATCCAATTCCCAGCCCTTAGGATCACCCAATTCCCATCCATTAGGATCACCCAATTCCCATCTATTAGAATCACCCAATTCCCATCCATTAGGATCACCCAATTCCCATCCATTAGGATCACCCAATTCCCAGCCCTTAGGATCATCCAATTCCCAGCCCTTAGGATCACCCAATTCCCATCCATTAGGATCACCCAATTCCCATCCATTAGGATCACCCAATTCCCATCTATTAGAATCACCCAATTCCCATCCATTAGGATCACCCAATTCCCATCCATTAGGATCACCCAATTCCCAGCCCTTAGGATCATCCAATTCCCAGCCCTTAGGATCACCCAATTCCCATCCATTAGGATCACCCAATTCCCATCTATTAGAATCACCCAATTCCCATCCATTAGGATCACCCAATTCCCATCCATTAGGATCACCCAATTCCCAGCCCTTAGGATCATCCAATTCCCAGCCCTTAGGATCACCCAATTCCCATCCATTAGGATCACCCAATTCCCATCCATTAGAATCACCCAATTCCCATCTATTAGAATCACCCAATTCCCATCCATTAGGATCACCCAATTCCCAGCCCTTAGAATCACCCAATTCCCATCCATTAGGATCACCCAATTCCCAGCCCTTAGGATCACCCAATTCCCAGCCCTTAGGATCACCCAATTCCCATCCATTAGGATCACCCAATTCCCGGACCAGACCAGGAGGATGGTGAGTAGAGAATTCCATCAGTTTTGAATTTTAAAAGAAGTAATATAGTGTTGAAATTAAGTACAGGAAAACAATACAAGTGTTTTTAGCTTATTTTAACATGTCCTACATTTTGTCCTACATTTTGTCCTACATTTTGGGGGTGTCCTACAGGAATTTTGTCCTTGGGATAGGAATTTTGGCATTGGCGTGTAGGGATTTGGCTTTTTGCGTCTGGTCACCCTGCCTTGGCCCAGCTCCTGCCAACCTAGCAGTTTGGAAGCATGTAAATGCTTGTAGATAAATAGATAGTAGATAATTGTAGCTTGTAGATAATTGTAGATAAAAACCTTGGTGGTAACAGCGTTCCATGTGTCTCGGCATATAGTCACGCCAGCCCCATGACCACGGAGGTGTCTTTGGACACTGGCTCTGAAGGCTTGTAAGCGGGGTTGAGCTCCGCACCCTAGAGTCAGAAATGACTGGCAGTTAACCTGCAGAGAGACCTTTACCTTTTACTCTGTTGGAAAAGCAAGATAAAAGTAGCCACAGGCCTTCTCAACGCTATCACTAGGTGGATCTCCTTGAGCAAACAATATACTGTTAAGAAATCTGGATGTTATGTTATCACCTGTAGCATTGGTTTATAAATATGAGCTCCTAAGTTTCCTACGGACCCTAGATAGGGGAGCCTCACCAAAAAATGCCCATACATTGCTATACAATGTAAGGAAGAGAAGCAATCAGTGGAACAGTAGATCAAGGGGCTACCCGTTGAAAAACTTTGGGAACCCATGATCTCAGCCTCTGCTCCAGTAGTACAGAGTGAATAAGAAGTTCACCCATGAGCCTCCCAGATGTAGGATGTGTCCTATCCAAATCTACTCATAAGTAAGTTCCATTGGATTCAATGGGGTTTACTCCAAGGAAAGTGCTCTTAGGATTGCAGCCGTAGTCTGTAAAGCTTCAAATTAGGGGCTGCAGTGTACTGGCGACCCGTAGGTGACTCTCCAGTTCCATAAAGCAATCATCCATTCACCAGTATATTTTGTTGAGCACCATTAATGTCAGTCCTCCCAACAGAGAGCGGATCAGTAACATACACATTTTGCTTACCGGAAAATTCAGCTGGATTCACTGCCCAAGCCATGAACACATTTTTGTCTTGCTATTGACCAGTGTTTACTTATGACTTTACTTATGGCTATTGAAAAAGTAATCATTTTGTTGAATGCCATGCAATCATGTAAAATGGCAGTGACAACAAAATATATGGAGATGAATGATGTTTTTATTTTTATTATCATGTGTTATTATTCAATTAATCATATGTAGATAGCCCCATAAAGGGGTACGTATATCTTCCCTTTCCTTGCCAACAAACTGACGTCAGCTGTAATGCCCTGCTCTGTTGAGGATTTGGCAACACAATCAATACTTAAGTAATTTATGATCAGCTTCAAATAATCATATCCTATTGATTGACATGCCAAAAGGCTTGGCAGCTCCAGAAATTATGGGTCATGCAAATTGCTAGCTTCCCACAAGTTCAATTAAGCATCTTTATGTTGATGTAATTAAAACAGCAGTGGCATTTGAAATTTATCAAACAAATGATAGATCTAGGAAGCAAGCCTACTAAAGTAGGAAAAAGAACCTAATGTATGAATACAAATGGTATGCATTTATCCTTAAACCATTACCAAACTGGACAAAAGTGAAATGGTATTTGATAATTCTCTCTCTTTTTTTAACATTTCCCAGAAGAGCTGGATATTTTTAATTCATGCCTCTTGACTGTCGATTGCAAGTCTTCCATTTGTTGCCAGTAAATGATACATTCAAATAATGTATAGACTATTCAGCAACGTCGCTGTAAAACATTCATTCATTTCATAGGGTCTTGTACCCAGTTTGGTCAAGCCAAAATGGAACTGATTTCTTGCCATGAACCATATCTAGGGTTGCCATAATTCTCTTCCCAAAAAATCGGGACAGTACCCTCTGTCCAATTTTTCAGTATGTGAACACAGTTCCCAAAAATTGGGATTGTCCCTGTTTCGGGAGATATATGGCAACCATAACCATATCTGACACTGAAAACTAAGATTGTTGTCCTAAAAGCTCAAGTGCCATAAAACATATTAGCACCATATAAGAGAGGAAGGAAGTTTGGGCCGTCAGTTGCCATCATTGTACTTTGAGCCTTCATTTGCCATTGTTACCCAGAAGGGCTCAGAAAGCAAGTATAAGGCAGTAATCCTAAAGACACTTTCCTGGGAGTAAGACACAATGAACACAATGGGGCTTACTTTTGAGTAGACATGGTTAGGATTGTGCTATGTCTGCAATACTTACACCACAATTTCAGCCCCTGTAACTATTCAGCGTTAAAATATTTATTATTGTTGTTCTTGTTGCTATTGTTAATAGATAATACTTTCACAAAGAAAAAAAAGGAGAAATAAAAAAAGCAAAGGAAACCAACAATAACATTCTCTAAGTGCTCTTAAAATGATTGCTGAATGTATTTTCATTCCATGGTGTTTAATAGGTGCAATTAAGGCAAATGTATCCTCTAAACTTTTTTTTAAAATGGAAATTCATTATATTACAATTATATTACAAATTCCAAGTGTTTGGAAAATTAGGGGAGCCATTTTATCCTAAAGCATCAAGAAAACTTTTTTTGTACAGCTGCAAATTGAACCCATGGATAAGGAGGGCCAACCAGGATATGAATTCAATAAAAAACAATTATAAACTGGTTATGGGACAGAGTATTGCCCAACTTTGTAAAGATTGCAGATTGCTCCATAAAAAATACCACCTCTGGACCCCCAAAATTTAAACAACTATTGTCCAGTTTCCAATATTCCTTTTTTAGGGAAGGTGACTGAGCAAGTGGTGACCTCCGAGCTCCATAGCTTCCTAGATGATGCTTTCCAGAATCCTTCTGGTCTAACAGGCCCCAGGTGGTGATGTTGGATAACACCTCCTCGGCACCCTGGCCATTAAGGAATGGAGTGCCTCAGGGGTCTATCCTATCTCCCATCCTTTATATTATAAAGTTATAAAGTTTATAACATCTCTACATAACCACTGGAGCAGATCATCTGGAGATTTGTTGTGGGGAGCCACCAATATGCAGATGACACCCAACTCTACATTTCTGTGACTTCCTGCTCCAAGGAAGCAGTGAAAGCTCTGGAGTGCTGTCTGGGTGCCATTAGGGAGTGGATGAAACCAATAAGCTGAAACAAAGTCCTTGAAAAGACTGAGGTTCTCCTGGTTATGCAGTTACCAAATCCGAATAGGGTTTTCCTCTCTTCTTCTCTGAATGAGGTTGCATTCCCCTTAAAAGAACAGGTATGCAGCTTACAAGTTCTAACTCTTAGATCTCTCTGGAAAACCAGGTGACAACAGGTGCTAGATGTGCATTCCAGCTTAGGTTGGTGTGCCAATTGAGACCATACTTGAGCTGTGCAGACCTTGCTACAGTAACCCAGGCTTTAGTAACTTCAAGGCTAGACTACTGCAATACAATTTATGTTGGGGTACCCTCTAAAACAACTAAAAACTGCAGTTAGTGCAGAAGCTGGTGTACCGTTTCAGTAGCTACTTTTAACCTTTCAGACTCTCCATGATCTGGGTGCAAGCTATCTGAAAGACTGCTTCCTTCCATTCATCCCTATCCATCATCATAAGGATTCTCCTACAATGCCACCTTTGTCCCAAGTGAGAGGGGTTGCAAGTAGTGGGTTCACAACTACACATAGATCATAACCAGTGGTGGGCTCCAGCAGGTTCGCACCTACTGTATAGAAGCAGTTGTTAATGAGAGATAGGACATATAAAGTTTAAAAATAGCCATTTAAAAGTGGCTGCCAGATGGGCATAGAACCGGTTGTTAATTTCTTTGAAGCCCATCACTGATCACCCTATAGGGATCACAACTATAGAATTCCATCCCAGGGAAATGGAGAACTATCCCTCTCTCATGGCTTTTTGGTGAGGGCTCAAAACATACGTGTTTAGTCTGGCGTTTGACTGCTGGATGGACAACTGCCTTCTTTGCCCCTCAAATACCTCCCTCCCTGGACTTATCCCATTGCTAGTTTTTCCCCTGTTTTGGGCTACATTTCCTCTTTATACAGTAATGGGAAAATGTAATTGCTATTAATGACTTTTTGGATGCTTTTACTTGTTGCTATACTTGTACTTGTTTTATAATCTTGGTTGGCCACCTTGGGATTTCCTTTGACATGGGAAAGGGGAAATAAATAAATGAACAAACAAATGGATGAATGAAACAGAATAGTAGTAGGCTGTGATGGCTCCAAGTGAAACAATAAAGCAGGAGACTGTCTCAGGCTCCAATCCTATCCACACTTTCTGGGAAGTAAGCTCCATTGACTATAATGCAGAGTGACTGTATGTCCTGGAAAAATCTCCAATGTCCTCCTTTTCCTTGTGAGCAGCCTGCATCTACCCTTCTTGTAATTAATAAATTATATGTAAAAGTTTAAAACTTAATAATAAGTAATATAGTGTTTAAATTAACCACATAAAAGCAATGTATATGAGTGTTTTCAACTTTTATTTTGTCGTGTCCTATATTTTTTGATGTCGTATATTTTGGGGGAGCCTTTATCTCTCTTTTCCAGTTATGCCAAATTGTCAATTTGCTGTAATGGAAATTACTTCTGAGTAGACAGGCATAGGTTTGGGCTCTCAGTCTGTCTGTGATTCACGTTAAGGACCCAAAGCTAGCAATACATGTGCATTACTGTCCTGTGTTTGCAAGCGCAGTACTCAAGTTTTTGTTACAGGCAACCAGCAATGTAGTAACAAGTACCACTCTGTGCAGCATCATTATAGTGCTCCTGCTTTTTCCCCCTTTCCTTACCACTCAAAACACTTAACAAAGGTTGACCGTGACTATGGCTGCAATCCTAAGCTCCACTTAGACCGGCCTAAGCCCCAACATTGGGGGTGTCGCAAAAGTGGGGCTTAGGGTGGCCTAAGTGGTGCCACTTCTGTAGGAGGGTAAGACCTGTGCACAGAAATGTGTTGGACTCGCTACATCACCACAGGAATGGGAAGATGGATGAGTTGTGCCAGTCTAGGTTAGGATTACACACTAAACCATGTAAGGTGTTGTATGGGGAAAAGTCACCAGCTGCTGATAGGGAGTGGATAGCAGGCCTGACTGTCTCAAATGCCATTTTGTTGATTAAGCTCCAGTGACAGTGACTGAAACTGGTGGATTGCCTTCTGGGAATATTTTTACTGGACAACATGACAAGTTGAATTACAGCTGTATAACAAATTCGACGTAGTACAGTCGCAGTTGGAAAATTGTTTTTGTCAGCTAAAAGTTATTGATTGAAGTAAAACTATATTTAAAGGCTGCAATGCAAAGAGTGAGCACTTAGGCATGAAGAATTTGACCATGAAGTCTGGTTGCTTGTTTCTTCAGCATTTAAAACTGTAAAAAAAAATTGGAAAAAGCAAGTAATAGCCCAATCCTATTTAGAATATGCCATGACATCATGCTGACAGTGGTGCAGTAGTCATCAAACCTGAAGCCCACCAGGCGAGGGGGGAGAAGCCATGCCCAGCCAGCAATCTTCCAGAGAAGATCCTATGTGGCTATGAACTGCTGAGAGCATGGCACCCTATATGAACATGATTGTCCCATGTGCTAATGTGAATAGCCTCAAGAACAGCTTTGTGGTGCTTCATATTCCTGGAGCCCCTGCCCCAGCCTAGGACTGTCTCAAAGTGAAGGCATGGGTCCTTGAAGGCATGGGGCAGCTATGAGGAACCATATTAATGACTGAAGCATAACACCATAGGAATCTTCATATAGGAACACATCTAGGCATGGACTCTGGTGGCTGAGGATGAGTGCTCTAGCACTGTGCTCAAATTTAGGACTGTGTTCAAATTATGCACAGCATGGGTCCAGGGAGTTATGGCTCCATGCAGTGTGCTGTGTGATCTGAATGGGGCACTCAATGGCAGGATGTTTTGTATTTAGGCTGAGATCCTGTGATTGACTTGCTTGCTGAAGTATGTATCCTATACTCCATTTAGGTTGAGCAGGACTGGGGATGATGGGTCTGGGTTTAGGGTTAGGGTTTATTTACCTTCCCACTGTTCCTTGATTTATGATCTAAATTAGAAACCTAGGGCAAAATCCAGAGTAACTACAGGGAGTCCTTGCTCCATTGTAAGAACATCTTACTCTGGATTCCAATATGAATTTCCCATAGGTTTTCACTAGGTGGTGCAGTAACTACGGGTGCACTTAAAGTCTCTTACGTGCTCCCGTAGTTACTCTGGATTTGGGGGTTAGAATATTTACAAAGTGTTTACAAATGGAGTGCTTGCACATAAGTTATATTTAAATTCCAAAATAATCAGAAGTCAAACCCCTGCAAAATGTTCCCCAAATTCCATGTGCTGATGATTTAAAGAAAAAATGGCAGGAGTTGCACATAAATCTTTTCATGATCTCTCTCTCTCTCTCTCTCTCTCTCTCTCTCTCTCTCTCTCACTCACTCTCTCTCTCTCTCTCTCTCTCTCTCTCTCTGTATGTGTGTATGTATCTCTCTCTCTCTCTGTATGTATCTCCTAATCAATATAATAGTAGCACAGAAGTCAGGCTTTATGGTAAAACGTCAGCTAAAGCAGTTAAAGAAAAATAGTGTATTTTAGAGTTCTACTAACAGTAGTAAATGTCGGTCTCTTGCAGAGATACAATATCTTTTTCAAACACCCAGAGCAGTACTCACATGAAAAACCCAACACAAACACAAAATGAAGACATGCTCCCTAAACACAGCCAAGGGATTGTATTAAACTCCATAAATAATGCAGGCACAAGAGGTTTAAAGGCAATGAGCAATTGCATGACAAAGAAGTCGAGGTAGTAATACAGATTTACTAGCACCTTTTAATTTAGAAATGGGCAATTCCCCTCCTCCCCAGAAATATATGTAGAGTGCATAGCTGATGATGGATTAACAGGAAGTGATGCAAATGCTATAAAACAGGAAAGGCACCATCCTAAATATAACTTCATTCAATATTATGCGACAGATTGCTGGGTAAAAAATATTTTGGATTGAGATGCAAAAAAGCAAGTTTGACAAAGGATCCTGTCCTGGTTTTGTGGAAGAGAATTATGGCAACCCTAAAGAAGGATAAAATCTCATAGACTGAGTTAATAGCGATTGTGATTCTGGAATCTAACTTCCTGATAAATATATATTCCCTTCTTAATCAATTTAATAAATTGATTTTTCAAATACAATTGGGGAGGAGGAGGAAGGAAGTTTGCCCTTCAATAGCTAAAGCGATGCAAATTTGAGAGGGACTTAAGTTTAGGATTTCCTAGTACCTGTTGCCATTAGGCGCAATCCAGAGTAACTACGGGGAGTCCTTCCCCCGGTGTAAGAACAAATTACTCTGGATTGCAATATGAATTTCCCATAGGTTTTCACTAGATGGTGCAGTAACTACGGATGCACATAAAGTCTCTTACGTGCACCCGTAGTTACTCAGGATTGTAGGGTAAGTGTTGCTCAGTCATTCCCTACTATACGTTTATGGAAATCCTGCAGAGCTGGAATTTCAAAGTATGGAAATCCCATCGTGTGTGTAACTGTGCATGTAGTTCATGCACACATGAACACAAGTATTTAGGTTTCTGTCCTCTCTTATGGACCTTTAGAAGCCCTTTGAAGGATCACTAAATGGATACTGTATTTACTTGAATCGAATGCTCACCTTTTTCAGCCAAATTTAATCTCCAAAATCAGGGTGCGCATTACATTCAATGTACTCAATTAGTATGCGCATTGTACATTCAGTGTGCAATGTAATTAGATTCAAGTAAAAGTGGTGTTTTGATTATAAATATTGGGTGCACATTAGATTTGGTGGCTCATTACATTCAAGTAAATGAGGTACATTTTGTGCATTTTGTTGCCTCTCCAGGCTTACAACTGGAAGTGGCTGTGCCAGTAGCCGGACTGATGAGATGCTCCTCACACACATGGATAACAAGTGCCAACAGCATATTATTCAAATGTTTCCTGCAGTCACCTAATCAGATAATAAATGTTTTAATATGTTTTAATTAATATGTTTTTAATTGTAATATGTTTTAATTGCAGCTGTTCTGCATGATGTACAACAAAATCCACCGGGAGGATTAATATTCAATCACCTTTAATAAAAATTGATATGATCAGAGTTTACTTTCACGCCTGCTGCTTTATAACTCCATGCTGATCCTGGGGGCTGATCCTGAATAATACAAATGGATATATAGTACCACAGGTCAAGAAAAGTTTTCAGCAATATGTAATGGCAGGAAGGTTTCATGCTGGGAGAATTGTCAGTGGATCTTTTCAGATGACATGCAGAGAGAATGGATCTGTTTAGAGAGGGATAAGCAAGGTCACCGTTGCAGGCTTCATCCCCCTCCATCTAGGCATGCTCATTTTAAGAGAGAAAATGGTAAAGGGAATGAATCTGTTTAGAGAGGGTCAAGCAAGGTCACAAGGCTTCCCATCTACGCATGTTTGTTTTAAATCAGTGTTTCCCAAAATTTTTAGTGCTGGGGCCCACTTTTTTAAATGATCAGGACCCACCTAGCTTTACAAGGCTTTATTTTTTTAAAGTCTAGTGCAGTGGTTCTCAATCTTCCTAATGCCGTGACCCCTTTATAAGTTCCTCATGTTGTAGGAACCCCAACCATAAAATTATTTTCGTTGCTACTTTATAACTGTAATTTTGCTACTGTTATGAATCGTAATGTAAATATCCGATATGCAGGATGTATTTTCATTGTTACAAATGAAATGTGTGCTCTATGCACACACTGAACACAATGGGATTTATTTCAGAGTAGGCATGCATTGGATTGAGCCCTGAGATTACATGGGAGTAAAGGCCCCGCTGAGTACAATGGGATTTATTTCACAGTAAGCATGCATAGGATTGGGCCCTGAAACTGCAATCCTATCCACATTTACATGGGAGTTAGGGCCCTTTGACTATAATGGGATTTATTTCAGAGTAGGCATGCATAGGATTGGGCCCTGAGGCTGTCAGTCAGCCCCAGTGCATGCACAGCTACAGCCGGAGGTCTGGCAAGCCTGACCTGGCGCCCTGCACCAGGGGTCTTTAGGCAACCCCCAGGAAAGCTCTAGGAGACCCCCAAAGGGGTCCTGACCCCCACTTTGAGAAATGCTGGTCTAGTGATATAGAAAGAAATAATATTTTTTATTTATGTTTTCTTTGGAGGCTCTTTGGAATCCAACTGAAATCGGGTCATGACTCTCCAAGTGGGTCCCAACCCACCATTTTAGTAACTGTATAAAAAGGGCCTATGTACATATACCATGCCTATAGGATCTTATATTATTTGTGAAATGTTGTACAGCAGGGATGTCAGCATAAGGTCTGCAGGCCAGATGCAGCCCCCAGAAGCAATTTCTCCATTCCCCATTACAATTGGACTTTTCCAGTGTGACTGGGAAACTGTGATAATAACCTTTCATATCTTGAAATTATATGAACGAGATTTGCACATTTTCTCTTCTGTCATTTGCAGCTAATGGATTTCTATGTGAGAACAAAGTGCCTAGCATCTGTTTAATGATGTCACTTCCTGCTTAATGATGTCACCTCCAGCCCTCATCAGGTACTATGAATGCCATTCAGCCCCCTGTAGGTAATGAGTTTGACACCCCCATAGTACAATGTGCAAACAATCTTAAAAATTAAGTCTCAGAAAGGGGCAAACACAACATGAATGATCAACTACACGTAGTGCAGGTAACTTTACACAGTTACCATTGTATTTACTCGAATACAAATACTATTGTATTTACTCACATCAAATGCGTCACTGAATACAATGTGTACCCTATACGTATAATCAAAATACCATATTTACCCAAATTTAATTATCGAATCTTTTTTTGTATTTCATTTAATTATCAAATCGAATGTGCAAACACTCAAAGTTCTCTTTGACTTTCTCTGGTGGAACTTATACCAAACTTTGGGTGCAATCCAGAGTAACTACGGGGAGTCCTTGATCCGGTGTAAGAACATTTTACTCTGGATTGCAATATGAATTTCCCATAGGTTTTCACTAGGTGGTGCAGTAACTACGGGTGCACGTAATGTCTCTTACGTGCTCCCGTAGTTACTCTGGATTGTAGGGTTTGTCTGCCTGGAAGGAAATTTCACCTCCTGATCCATATGTCCTGCCCTCTGCTCCCAGGGGATGACTGGATTTCTGAAGTGGGAAGAAAAGGCACTCTGCACATACTCTTTTGCCCACAGTTGTTTTTTATTGTATTGCACGATGCAGACCAATGCTCTGGGTTAATATCATGAGCCCCAGGAATGAGTCCCAACAAGCTCTGCCTCTCATTAAGCCTTGTACTCGCTCCATACTATTCCCTTGTGCACGCTCTCCCCCCACCACCCAATTTCCCAAAGCCACTCAGCTATTCATGAGGTCTATTGCATTATCCTAAGGGTGGCATCTCTGGCTGCCTATTTTATTTGTTCCTATCGGGAAGAAATGTATTTAGCTGCATATTGTATTGCCAGGTTTTCCTGTTTTTAACAACATGCTAATATCAGGATATCAGTCTAAATACACATGCAATTGTCAGATAATATTATGGTATGATTTTCACAGCGCCTGCGGCAACAGATCAGTATTGTCAGAAGGAAAAAATAACGCAGGGGAAAAAACACACTTTAAAAGGCATTTCCACATGCTTTTCCAAGAGCCATGACACAGAACGGGCTCATTATCAACATGTGGTTCCCTAGCATTCAGCATGAATAATACAAGTGCTGCATATCTGCGCGACACCATATGTTGCACATATGTACTTGTGACGAAACCATGTGCTGCCAAAAGGGTTCTTGCATTTTTAAAGCAAACAAATCATCACTCCATGTGCCATTGGAGATGTTGTGAAGGATCTGTGAGACAATGCACTTGAAACTCCACCAACAGCAAGGCACGGGGCTTCTCAGCATGAACCCCAGCTTGATATCTTCAGCCAAAACCTGGAGATCCATTTGGATAATGCTCATACCCCAGACTGCCTGTAGCTGCCTTTCTCTGCAATTGACAATGAAGCACTGAATAAATGCTATCCAACTACTAGCACCAGTGGCATAGCTAGAGAAAGTACCATGCAGTAGGTTTTGCAGGAAACTTCACTGTGATATGCAAGTGGCTGCGCCTCCCAATCTTTGAAGCCATTCAGGATGGTGGGAGCAAAACAGATACAAATGGAGTGTATGGGTAGTCAAGATGTACCCCTCCATTTTGCTCCTGCCACTTGAAATGGCTGCTTTCATGCAGTGGTGAGGCTCCCTGCAAAACATATTGCTTTGCAACCCTTCTAGCTACACTCCTGATCAGCATACTGTGAATCATTGGGCATGTATTACATGTTTTCAAGGTCAAGGTGCACAGTATGGGAGAAAGGAAATCCTGCAACATTCATCTGACATGTTCGAATCCTGCATATTGACTGTCAAGAGGTGACAACTCTATGCCCTCGTAATGTATTATTCTCTTGGTCTTCAAAATTGGGCTTGGGAGTCCAGTGGGGAGTAATGGCCTCAGATCAGGGAGGTTGCAAAAGGGTTGGATCCACCTTCTTGGAATCTGGCACTGGGCTTTCCTGGGAATAAGTCTCGTTGAACACAATGGGACTTACTTCCAAGTAGACATGGAGGAACAACCAAGTAAGTTTGACAGAGGGTCCTGAACAGATTTCTAAATTTAAAAGGAGGTACTGAGTTGAAATGCCTGAATACAATTTCATGGCAATACATTGG
The DNA here is from genome assembly GCA_030015325.1 of Cryptoblepharus egeriae. Taxonomy (NCBI): domain Eukaryota; kingdom Metazoa; phylum Chordata; class Lepidosauria; order Squamata; family Scincidae; genus Cryptoblepharus; species Cryptoblepharus egeriae. Next base: position 7,886,497 of record JAREYC010000001.1, read on the forward strand.
GAAAATGTGATTCAGTGCATCTTTTCTGTGTGTGTGCATGCATGTGTGTGTGTGTGTGTGTGTGTGTGTGAATGCAGCAAAATACATGCAGATATGGCCATCATGTATGGGATTGCACATCAATTGCTAAAGGGTATTTAATGAGGAAAGTCCAATTAAAAAGTAACTTTGGAGATGGGATTTTGTGGAGTGCAAAGCACCCGATATAAAAATAACTTTGGCTCCTGTGCGCATGCGCTGTTATGATTAGAATTACCTGACTGTCAGTCATGCTACTTTAAAATACCTATGTTGCAAAAGCCATATGTGTCATTATAGATTTTGTGGTACTAGCAACATCCTCTTTTGTTAAACAAGGAGGCAATGTGGCTAATTAACACTCACTAGGGAACCTGAAATAATGATCCCTCTCTCTTTGGAGAGCCAATTACCCCAAATATTCACATTAGCTACTTAGTGCTTCTTTGAAAGGAATGACTTGATTTCTTCTTTTCTTTTTTAATTTAAAGCATTATATAACATGTAACATTGCATTATAAAATGTTATGTCACATCCTGACAGAATACAGCTAAGGGTACACTGAATACATGGGGAGCTACAATCAGCTGAAATTAATAAGGCACGGAACTTTACCTGGCAAAGGAATCCCGGGTGATGTATCCAGTTTCTGATCACCAGGGAACACATACCCGGTCGAATCAGTCTGCCACAGTGTGTCACTATTGCATCTCACAGAGGCACAGAACATGCGTTGCAAAAGGAGAAAACATGTAAAGCATACAACGTAGCCCAAACCGGCATTTGTTGACTTATTTGTCTGTGCATGCAATGTGTGATTTAATTACCTTCCGGGAGGTTTCGTGCCCACAAATCCTACAAGAAACTCTAGTTTGGAAAAAAATTATCTGATTTTGTTATACGTGATCATTTGTGACAGAGCAAAAATGAAAGAGGGAGTGTTTGCTCATCGCTTCATCCCATACAAAGAAGACATTTTTACTGAAACAGGATGAATTTGAAAGATAGGAACATGAAAAGGAGTCACTTTTAAATGTTTGCTGTCTGAGGCTGAGGCTAGTGCCACAACTCCATGATGCTGATAACTATGTGCGGAGGTGGTTCTCACTTCTAATCATTCATTTAAACCATCCACATATTTTTGAGTGGCTGTGGAGGTGTGACATACTATCCTTAGGTCCTAATACTATGAATTTCTGGAAGGAAGAGCATCTGGTGCAAGTCACTCATGCCAGGTGGAACCCCTTTCACCTCTTACCCTTCCCCTGTTTAACTCTGTTTAGTCCATTCCCACCTCAATATACCCATCCTGCCAACTTACCAGCCTTAATTGGCTCTTTACTCCTGACTACCACATGTGGGAATTCCCCAGTGACTACTGCAGGAGTCCAGAAACATGCAGCAACGTGCATTTCTGGATCTCCACTTGTGACACCATAAAATGCTTTCCACTGATGCTCTCACAATAAGCAACACTGCAATAGATTTGGCTGTGAGACAAGTAGTTAGCATTGAGCATCTGAGTCCATTCAGGGAACTTGAGGGAAGTTGCACATTGGATGCAACTGGAGGATTCTGTGGTCCATGGAGGCCATGTGTAAAACTAGGAGTGTTTCCCAGCACTTCTGGAGACCTTTGCAGGCTTTGGAAGCTTCCAGTCACATGTGAGAATTCAATCCACCATGGATTTAGTACCCAGAAGAATTAAGTCCTCATGTCCAACGTCTGTGGCCAGGGAAGACAAATCTGTACACTGATGAGCAAAAACCTACACAGCAAGACAGAAATTTTGGTTTAGTCCAGATGCTGAACACAAAACAAAACAAAAATCCGTTAGCTGCTGCCTGGGCACAGAGCAAGGTAGATCGGAGGAGAAAGAAAGAAGCAATATTACAAAGGCCTTTGGCAAGATCCACATCAAGGGAAAGCTCCAAAGAAAAATTTTACACAATGTAAGAAAATGCTCAGTTCTCTGGCCTCTGAGCCACATGAATCAATTTAAGGAAGGCAGCAGGTGGCCATGTTGCATTGACTGTGACATGGCATAAATAGGGCAGATCCCTGTGATTACGAAGGTCATGCTTTCCTGCCAATTTCTTGTTTCTCCACAGGGAGACCTGCCTCCTGTCCTGAGAACTATGGGTCTAGCCCTATTGAATCCAAAAGGGATAATATGATTTTCTGCTTGCTGAAACAGGAGCGGAAGAAAATCAGTAAATATGTGAGTAACGTTCTTTCGTGTTGTGTGCCCGTGATTTCTTGGAGAGCCATCTCAAATGTAAAGATGTTTCGTCCTTTCCTCATCGAAAGTGGCAGCGGAAGCAAAAAGTGGCAACACCGCTTTCCACATGAATAAATATCTTTGCATGTTTTATTAGCTCTCTTGGAAAGGTATTGTGCTGGATTTTTCCAGTCTCACATGAGATCAGCAGGCTTTGATGACCGTTGCTGAGAAGTCTGTTGAAAAGTCCATTTATTCCTCAGTCACTCTATTTAGCCATTTTAATTCTATTGTAATTTAGAGCAATGATTTTCAACCTTTTTCGTCTCATAGCACACCAAACAGGTGCCAAAATTGTCAAGGCACACCATCAATATATGGCCAATTGACTAGGAACACCATGCTGCTGGTGGGGGTTCAATTCCTTAATAACCCTGTTTATAATTGATGTTTATTTAATTAATTAGTAAATTGTCCAAACTCCCACGGCATACCTGTGGACCTCTTGTGACACACAGTGTACTATGGAACACTGGTTGAAAATCACTGCCTTAGAGGATGCATCATGAACCTTGGATTTCATATCAGTTGCACCTCCACACTGCGTTTTGGGTATAATCATTTAGTTATGTGTCATAGAATCATGGAATCATAGAATCCTAGAGTTGGACGGGATCTATTAGGTCATCTAGTCCAGTCCCCTGCCCGTAGCAGTAAATCTTCCTAGAGTATCTCTGAGAGGTGCTCGTTGAGCCTCTGCTTGAAGATCCCCAGTGAGTGAGAGTCCATTGGCAATCCACGTCCCTTGGTAATCTGTTCCACTGTTGAACCACTCATGGTCAGGAATTTGTTCCTAATATCCAACCAGAATCTCCTTTTTTATCACTTATCACCATCCTCCTAACAACAGACTGCAAATACAATGATGACCAAAGCATGAGAAAGAGACCCTTAATGTAGCAGTCAGGTCTCCTATAGCCTGCAGCACTGTGTCTCTATATATAACAGACTGTATCTGTTTGCCCAACAAAGGCACTAGATTGGTCTATATGTTCATTTAATGACCTAATCGCATAACAACAGAGATTGGAAAACATAACCTCATCATTAAGTGTCATACACACCTGTACTTAATAAGAATATGAACGCAAGTGTTTAGATCAGCTATGTTCAGCAAGTGTGCCATGGCACACTAGTGTGACATGTATAGTAGGTCTGCCTCGGAAATTTGCATCAGCAGTTTGCAATTGTCCAAAAGCTGATGGTGCGCCCTGATTATTTTAGCACCTTGTCAGTGTGTCATTAACTGAAAAAGGTTGAAAATCACTGGTTTAGATGGTAATAATCTATTCTTTTTAAAAAATCTATTGATTGTGTAGAAAGTGGCCCAGAAAGATAGTTCAAGCAAAAAGTAGTACAGCTGAAAATATGAATGGCCTGCAAAAATAGCTGCTTACGTCTAGCCTCGAAGGCAGGACTTCTGGGTGATTTTTCTTTCAAATTTTCATCAATCTGTGGCTGAGAAAAACTGACGGAGATTGACAGAGGAAGTGGCACTAGGATGACATGAAGCTGTCAAGCAAACCAGAAAAAAAATCTGCTTCAAACAAAAGAGACCAGGCAAATATTAGGAATGTTCAACTTATGGATGGTACCTCCAGCATCTGCTTAATGAAAGAGCCACAAGCCTTTTTCTTATCCTCATCTGCTGGAAATAAAAAAATGATGCCTTTTGCTGGGAGGGGTGCTGGCTCCACATTAGAGTACTTGTTTTCTATGCACAGAGTTCCCATATTTAATTCCCACATTGGGCATGTAAAAATTCCTGCCTGTCCAGTACTCCATAAAGCCAAAATCTACAATACTGGCTCAACACTGGTGTCTGTAAAGATTCAGACTCCTACATTATTTAGGCTTGGTGCTATTATCCCACTTATTCAATGTACCCGGATCACAATCGTATGCTTTGATAACTCTCGGTTCCCATGTAGGTAGGCGAGCACATGTCTGTGCACTGGATAACCCCCCAACAGGAGTGATGCAGAAGTGCCTTATGACACTTTTGTGACATCTCTAGGCAGTGGCATCACCAGGATGGTGCGGGTGGTGCAGTCTGCACCGGGTGACATGCCCACAGGAGGTGACACACACTGAGGGACCTAAAAATTGCAACTTCATGATGGAGCATCAAACCCCATTGTGTCATATACCATTGGATTCGTATTGAAGAGCCATATCCAATGCAAAAATCCATTTTGCAATATCTCCTTCCTATCAAAATCTAAAAATTATAAATATGCATTGAACTCTATAGAAAGTGAAACTGAATCACATCTTGGATTTACTCATGAGTAGGCAAACATGTCATAGTTCATTGGAAAGGGCAGGCTGAGAGGAATCCAAGGATACCAGATTTGTCCTGATCCAATGAACACAGCTCCCACAAATCACCCCAGAAGTAGATCTCTGATGATTGCATTGAAATTCATTGAAAACGGATGTGAACTGCACAGCTGTGTTTACTGGCAAGTAAGCAGGCATGGCTTGGCTGGAGTGGAAGGTCAGTGCAGGAGAGGACAAGATTCCCAAAATGGTCCCGATCAAGGACATTACTAAGGCATTAGAAAGGGGACACCCTTGAAGGGTGCGTCAGCACATGAACTAAAAGGCTAAAATCATGGTTTGTAGAAATAATCCCATCATGTTATACACCTTTGAATGTGCAAGTTATAGCAGAATGCAGTGAAACAAACCACTTTATTAAAATGTATGGCTTAAAAAAACAGTGGAGGTGGGGCAAAGGCACATAACCATGCCCAACATTCATATTGTTGCCCCACCCAATGTATGGGGGGATGCGCTGGCCTCCCGCACCAGGTGACATGCACCCTAGTGACACCCCTGCCTCCAGTTCAGCACGGGACTTGTGGTGGGACTTATGCCAGCCTAACTGGGGATTTGGATTGCAGCCTCAGTCACCTAACATTAGTAATGGTTCAATCTTGACTCTCTCATCTAGCTAACCATTAAGTTCCATCTATGTCCATCATTAAAAATCCTGCCACATATGCAGAGAAGCTCTTCTAAAGCATCTCAATACTATAGTTGAGCTGTGTTTTATTTGGAAGTCAACCTCTTTGAATTCAGCTGGTGTTACTTGAGAGTAAACAGTTGTAAATACCTATGCTCTGCAAGCAGGTATCAACAGAGCACCGTATCTTTTGAGCCACAATGATGCTCAATTGCAAGACCAGTTAGTTTGAGATTACTATGAAATTGTTTTGAAGCCAATTCAGTGTGTTAATACTAAAGTTAATGGATACAGTGTTTTGTTGTTTGCCGTAGACGAGCCTTGATGATGTGGCACCTGCAGACTTTCAGAATTACAGGTTAGTTGTTGTGCAAAAGGATAAAATGTTCCCACTGCGGGTTTTTGTTCCAAGGAAGTAAAGAGAGAAAAGCGAGAAGATTCAGTTCTGATAACAGCTATTGCTGAACTCATGGTCTCTGTCTCTTCTATCTCCACTGCTGCTGCTATTATTGTACTTGGCCCTACAACCTTTCCTACTCAACTCCGTTACCTTTCCAATTGTCTTGGGCATGCTCTCGCTGTTGGCATAGATGTCACTAAGTATTATGTTACTTTCTCAGTGCTTGTTTACTTTGTGTGAAAATCAGAACAGAAAAAAATAGAGGTTATTCAATAGATTGGTGACTTTTCTGTCTGACTCCAGTGAGATCAACAGGTCACATGCAGTGAATCACCGGATTTTGTATATCTGTGTATAATTTCTCCACCATTATTCCTTTTTTATCATTCTGATAAATAAAGGGCAATTTTAGCCTTTACAACAGCAGCTGAAAGAACAGATCATGTGTTGAATAAATGACTTTCGGGTATAATTGAAATGTGTTTAAAGAGTGGATCATCAGAAAACGAACTATTAGGAAGTAGGGGTACCTTTTAAGTGTTTTCGATTGATTACTCTGCTTTCAATTTTAGACCATCATTTTTTAACATTTTTTAAAATGTAAGCTGAATTGAGTTTTATTTTATTTTGAATTGAGTCTTATTTTGGAGGATTTTCAGTGGAAACATAAAGACTTTTTAAAAAGTAAGTGAAATGTCGGTTTTCTTCACATCCATTATATTCAACATGGAAATGTGGGATATATAAAAATACATACAAAATAAATAAAAATGTTCATAACCCATTGATGCCCAGACTTATCATATTTCTCATTTATAGTGTACAAAGACTGTGTAATGAATTGCATACAAATCACATAAGATACTCAATTCACAGACATGCACATGGCAATAATCTGTTGAAAGGGTTAATAAATACTTTTTGTTGCTGACCATACAACATTGTGCAATGTGAATCATAGCTCAAATCTATGAGCCAGCTGTGTTGTAAAAACATGTATACTGGTGGTACAGCACACTCTATGGTGGACACAAAGCAGAACATGCCACAAAGCAGAGCCTAGCTTCTATTACAAACAGCTAGAGTATCTACTACATAAAGTTATGTCATTTATGTCATACGTAAATTACGTAATACATAATTTAACAAGATTGTGAGCCTTTCTCCTAAGAAGCCTTGCAACCAATTTTCCCACCTTGGAGACATGTTGGTCTCATAGTAGAAGGATAAGGAAGGCTGCAATCATAGAGACACTTTCTTGGGAGTAAGACCCATTGAATACAATGGGGCTTACTTCTGAGTAGACATGGTTAGGATTTTCAAAGTCCTTTACTGAAGATAATGGAGGCAATTAACACTGCCTCCCATACCAGAAAGCCCCAACTGGAGCCACTGGAGCCTCAACACCGGTACGTTAGTGCTGGGGTGCACATCAGTGGCTGTAATGGGGTAAAGCTGAGGTATATCAATCAAAAGGATGATAGATGCTGTGAAAATATATCCTACAAAAGAGGATTTCCATGTTCATCATTGCATGTGCGCACTGGTATCTCAATATATTTTTTAAAAAAATACACCATCAACAACAACAAACACTTCTCCCTTGAAACAGTTGATGGAGCAACAAATCTCCAGCATGCTTTCAAATATTAAGCAATTTATCTTGGTAAAGGCTACATATTTAGAGCAGGAAGCCACTTCAACCAGATTGATACAGTTGTTGTTTCAGCGCTTGTCCAAATAGCCTTTTATGTTGCAATCAAGTTATAGATACGAGATTGACAAGTTACAAAGAAAAGGAGCTTTCAGTCAACAAGCAGAATAAAATCCATTATTGCAGTGTGTGCACTGTGTCCTCGACATGTAAACACATCTTCATTGATCCCATAGAAAGATAGTAATATCTCCCTTGTATGGCTCAATCAAGATGCTTTTCACAAAGAAAAAGTGCAAACAGTATTGAAAAAAGCAGAAAGAGACTGATGTTACAGTCCAACAGTAAATAATGGTCGGTGATGGGAAGCCTATCTATAACCTCTCAAACTCCTGTCAACTTGAATGAAAGTTACGACCTCTCTATTATGCATCCAAAAGTTCAAAAGACAAGTAGCAGCATTCCTCTTACGGTCAGCTGATCAAATAAATAAGAAAAAAAGTCACATTTTCTCGTTCTGAATTTGTACACATGTTTTGGAACGGGACATATTTCTTAGAAAATATTATTTTGCATAACACAGCTGCCCGTTCTTTAGCTGGACTTGGCGTTGATTGCTACGCAGGAGCCTAGGACGTCATAATGACGTTTTATAATTCTATTTTGATGGTGTTTTGTTTTTATGTGATGTTAGCCGCCTTGAGCTCCCTCTTGCAGGTGAGGAAAGGCGGGGTATAAATCAATAAAATAAAAATAAAATAAATAATGTATGTATAATGTGTGTTGAACCAAGCAGGGTAGCTTTTGAATTTGAATGAGAGTAATTGGTCAATATTCATATGTTTATATTGGACTGTTTTTGGAAGCTGGTGAAGAGGGGCCTGGCATGCTGCAGTCACTGGGTTCATGAATAGTTGGACATGATTGAATGACCAAATAACAATGAACATTATTTCCTTTCTTACCAAAAAAATTCACAGAACAGTTTTACAGAGCAAATTAAATTGTTCCATGTTGCAAATGAATCTCTGTCTCCTGTCTGTGTCCCAAATTGATTTCACTGGCATAGATTTTGAGACTGCAATACTATAGCTGCCTCATCTTTATCGTGAGAAGGCACATGCAACAGGTTGCAGAATTGGGCAGAAATTCAGCAGCTGATAGTTTTCCTGGCATGGTGAAAATAAAAAGCTCAGCTCTCTGCTTGGAAACTCTGGGAACTGAATGCATCACAAATTATCCCAAGCTGATCCAGGAACCATCTAATTTCCAGGAAAGTTTTGTGCTTGCATATATAGCACTTGGCATCTCTGCACTTCTGCTGAAAGCTGAATTGGAAATTAGGAGTGGACTTTTCATTTGGATATTCAATTAGTTTTCATTATTAAGAGCTTCATCATTTATTTATCCTGCATTCAGGAAAATCCTAGGTGTTTAGCTATTTTATCCATTATTCCAATTTGTTTTCATCTCTCTTTGCTTTGGTATAAAACTAGAGGCACCCAGGAAATGGCAGGATCTAAGGATATGTGCTGAGGATGGACTTTCCCTCTAACAGCCATTATCAATGGTCCAGGGTAACACAGTTCAAAGTATAATTCAAATTACTTGCACCCCAAGAAAAAGTGCTGAGTAGCAAGAGTTACCCCATGGGCCTTTAGTTGCAGGAAGGCTGCCTTGAGTTAGGCCAACAGGTTCTTTTTCTGCATGCAGGATGTTTCAGTTCATGAATAAATGTATAGCAAATACGTTATAAATGAATGATCCATTTGAAATTCTGATTATTTGTTTCTGAATTAAAGAAAACAAATTGAAAGGTCCCCTTTCTCTGAAAGTTTCCAAAATAAATGCACACCAGTTGATGATTATGATGATGATGATCATATCATTGGCATCCTTCAGTCTCGAAAGACTCTGGTATCGTGCTCTGATTGGAGGTCCTGAAACAACATCTAGTGTGGCTAAAAAGGCCAATGTGAGAGTGTCCATCCCTTCCACACTGAGGACAAATAAATTCCGTCCCCTGCCCAGGCCCCAGGTTTCGCTGCTTTCGGGTCTCTTTGCTTTAGCCTGCCGAACAAGTGTCTCTTCCAGCTGGAGAAGGCCATGCTGGGTCTTTTGCCTCCACGCTGAACGATCGGATGTCAAGGTTTCCCATCTGTTGATGTCCATTCCCAAGGCCTTTAGATCCCTCCTGCAGATGTCTTTGTATCGCAGCTGTGGTCTCCCTCTAGGGCGCTTTCCCTGCACTAATCCTCCATATAGGAGATCTTTTGGGAACCAACCATCAGCCATTCTCACGACATGCCCAAGCCAACGTAGACGTCGCTGTTTCAGAAGTGTGAACATGCTAGAGATTCCAGCATGTTCCAAGACTGCGTCGTTTGAAACTTTGTCACGCCAGGTGATGCCAAGAATATGTTGGAGACAGCACATATGGAAGGTGTTCAGCTTCCTCTCCTGCCATGCATAAAGGGTCCAAGACTCGCTGCAGTACAAGAGTGTACTCAGGACGCAAGCTCTATAGACCTGGATCTTTGTATGTTCCGTCAGCTTCTTATTAAGCCATACTCTCTTTGTAAGCTTGGAGAACGTGGTAGCCGCTTTACCAATATGTTTATTCAGCTCAGTATCTAAGGAGAGAGTGTCAGAGATAGTTGAGCCAAGGTACACAAAGTCATGGACAACCTCCAGTTCATGTTCAGAGACTATGAATATGATCATAATGACGATATTCCATTCACCTTTTACCCTTTTGGCATATGAAGCTGACCCTCTATCTATCTATCTACAGTATTTATATACCGCTTTTCAACTAAAAAGTTCACAAAGCGGTTTACAAGAAAATGAAAAAAATAATAGCTAATTAAAAGCTAATGGGTGCCTGTCCCAAAAGGGCTCACAATCCAAAATGCAAAAAAAAGAACACCAGCAGAAGCCACTAGAACAGACATTGCTGGGGTGTGTTGGGCCAGTTTCTCTCCCCCTGCTAAATAAAAGAGGAACACCACTTGAAAGAGTGTCTCTTGCCCAGTAAGCAAGGGCCTCACTCTTAGGGTTAGTCAAAACCCTAGTGTTTTTTTAGTTTTTTTTTTACTGGAAAACATCTGTGGCTATGTCCTCTGATTGTTGGTTACATTATATGGTTTTTCTCAACTGGCACAACAAAACAAAAAAAATTCGGAATTTTCCTACAAAGTGTCGGACGCAAAGAAATGAAGTGTTCATCTGCAGTGTATAAAGTTTACTTGCAGTGCCCTTCAATTTATGACATGTTGTTGAAAATCTAAAGAAAAATTAATGTCTATATTAGCCTATATGCAAATCATCCACATTGTCACAATTTAAAAAGGCACACGGCCTCTTTTTGACACATGGATTTTATTCCCCCAAATTAGATAGAAAAGACACAATGTGACATGCATTAAAATTGCATCTTTAAAGTTTGCCGGAGTCAGGCTAGAGTGCAGATGAGGATTAGATTTCAGTCTGCTGTGATTAAGTTTCATTTGAACTTTTGTGATACTCTCTCTTGGTTGAAAGATAAAAAAGCATGCACACCTGAATTGTAAAGAGTTTATTTTATGTATTAGTTCTGCACTGGCTTTAGAAGAAATACTAAAGTAGATCAGGATACATTCTGTTATGTTGAATATAAATCTAAAATCATTCCTATTTCTATGACCCATTTATTTTATAGTTTTAAGGAATCCTACAAAATCTTTCATCTTGGACAGGTTCATGTCAGCTCATCAGGGCCAACAACCGAGCTCCGTTATTTATATATTTTCCTCCTCATTCTTGATAAAAACTAACCAGACTGTGGATTCTTTATTAAAAGTTGCACTTAGAAAAAAACTCTATTCTTATTATGAGGTGGGAGGACAGTTGTTTTTATTGTTTTTTACTGTTTTTAACAAATATTTTTAATCTGCTTGTTTTTTATTCAATTCAATTGTATTTTAATTCTATTTTAATGGTGTTTTAATCTTTATTTATGTGCTATTTTAATGATGCTTTATTCCCTAATGTCAGCCGCCTTGGGCTCCCCCTTGCGGGGGAGGAAAGGCGGGATATAAATTGATTAAATAAATAAATAATAAATTATTCCATTCCTGATTCTCCGATTTCAAGCCATGACCCATAGAAACATAGAAAGAACTCCAAACAAAACAATACAGAGAAATAGACCATGAGCACAGTCCTAACCGTGTCTACACAAAACTAAGCCCCACTGTGTTCAATGGGTCTTACTCCCTGGAAAGTGTCTTTAGAATTGCAACTTTTTGGCTGCAATCTTAACCACACTTTCCTGGGAATAGCAACTATTGAACACAATGGGACTTAATTCTGAGAAGACATCCTTAGGATTACACTCATATGCTTCAGCAAGCCATTGTCATAACAATACAATCCTAAGCACTTCTACTCAGAAGTAAGGGTGCAATCCAGAGTAACTACGGGGAGTCCTTGCTCCCAGTGTAAGAACAATTTGCCCTGGATTGCAATATGAATTTCCCATGGGGTTTTAACTACATGATGCAGTAACTACAGGTAAACATGCCCTACAATCCAGAGTAACTATGGGAGCACGTAAGAGACATTACGTGTACCTGTAGTTACTGTACCATCTAATGAAAACCTATGGGAAATTCATACTGCAATCCACAGCAAATTGTTCTTACACCGGAGCAAGGACTCCCCATACTTACTCTGGATTGTGCCCATGATGTCTCTTATGTGCTCCCGTAGTTACTCTGGATTGTAGGGTAAGTCCCAGTGTGTTCAATAGTACTTTTTGATGACCAAACCTGTTGCCACTGGTGGGACACTGCCTTTATGACTGGACTGCCCATCTCTTGATACAATTAACTACCCAATTTTCCACTCCAGAGAAGTCATTCTGCAACCCTGGGTAACATGGTACAGGTGGTCCTTAACTTTGAGGCAGCATCATAGCTACAGTAGGGTGTATGTGCACTAAGTACAACATTGCAGATGCCACAACATGCCCTGTAAGCAACTTCTCCCACTCAGTGAAATTGTCTGACCAATTTTGGGTAGCAATGGCAATGCCAGCACCTTGCCATCACTGCCCAGGATGGTTCTGACAGCAAGTGGGAGGTCCACTTACACAGTGCATTGCAGTACCCGTGACAAGTACCATGCTGCCCCTTTAGCAGCATGAATTCTGGAACAAAGTTATTGTATACAGCAGATATTGATTTTTATATTTTCACTGGTTCTTATGCATGGGCAGTTGCTAATGCAATAAGTCCTGTACTGGTCATGATGGTCGCTCTGTGCTCAGTGGGAAAAGTGAAGACAGGGATGAGGTCTGTTCAAGAGACAAGATGCTTTCATCTTTTTATTACAGACCATTAATCTGACTGTTACAAGACTTTTATAAGCTGTACCTTGGATATCATCACCCATCGCAGCATTGCAAATCAATTCTCTTTCAACTTAATGAACTTGGTGGCTGTGTAGCATGCCTCTTTTCATACTTTTATTATATCTTTAGATTAAGGATATAATCTACGGATATAATAAAAGTGTAAAAAGCCTTGCATTAAGCAGTCTTTCACAATCTCTGAAATGTTGCTATAATAATCTAAGGATATAATTATACCCACAGCTCAGATATTAAGGCTGCAATCCTATCCACACTTTCCAGTGAGTCAGATCCATTAACTATTATGGATCTTCTGAGCAGACAGGAATAGTATTGGTATATATGCTTTTCACTTGGTCCTCTGGCAGTTTAGAGCACAATCCTAACCATGTCTACTGAAAAGTAACCCCAATAGTGGTCAATGGCTCTTGCTTCTAGGAAAGAGCACATACTTTCATGTGATTAAGACCCATTGAACAAAATGGGGCTTACTTTTGAGTAGACATGGTTAGAACTGGGTCCTTAAACAGACTTTCTTCCACCCCTTGATTAGAGTAGTGATCAAGATGCCTGACCATGCAAAGAGTGTTTCCTAGAAAGAAGACTTTTCCTGTATGTGCGGTAGCCCCCGGTCTGTAGCCCGGTGCAATTGCTACCCCCTGAACCCCCTTAGCTATGCCACTGCAGTCAACGCTTTTTTTGTAGCTTTCTTTGTGTTGTGAAGAAGAAACACAACTAAAATTCTGGAGCAAGTTAATTATTTGAGCAATATATACAATACTAACAAAAGGGGATGTGTACAATTCCCCACCCCAGCCAAGCAGTTAGCAGTATTTGAGTTGCTTATATAGATTTAGAATACAGATTTGGAATTTAATTTCATTCCAAAATGCTTGTATATACTGGTAGATGTTTTCAATAAAAAAGCACAGGACATTTTATTTTTATCTAGTTTCATTTTTTAGAATGTTTTATCTGGTTTCATTTTCATTTTCCAAGTTGCATATCACCTGATTTTCTTTTTTTTCGTCTAAATCTTTGTCAAATGAAAAACATGGAGGCCTAAGGAGACATGCTTTTAAAATATTAAGTATAAGGAATGCACACTATCATCATATTCAAGATGTTGGCTCTTAATGTCCAGGTACTACTGGGTGTGTGTTAGGAGGACTTCTTTCTCCATCCAGAAAATAAAACCTGAATGATGTGCAGTGAATGGATTCACACAGAGCATCGCAATCGGTCTTACAATGCGTATCATGTTTGCAAAATGAGATCTCCAAAAGTCATTGCAAATGAGAAAGAAAGCCAAATTACTATTGTATTGAGCATTTACAAAACTCGTCTTGATCAATAAAGTGAGAAGCGCCCGAGATGCTGCACTAAAATACAGGGAGAGAGATGCAATCAGATCATAAATTGAACAACTTTGTTTACTTGATACGGTCCCTGGTAAATTGCAGTCCATTGCGAGGACAAATCCATAATTTCAAACCATTTTACTCAATTGACAGCTGCAAGAGAGGCAGAGATTAAAGAATATCCAGATGCCCTTTCTTTACAGGCAAGAAGATTCACTTGTTGCCTCTTTATTCAGAATCATTAATTTGTGATTGTTTTATTCAATTACTGTAGAATTCTATAAATTACCTTGAAATATACCGTGGTTTTAAAGTGGCCTAGAAACAAAGGTTGCTGACTGTTGCATTTGCACAAAGTTCATGGACTGTCTACACTCAATATGAACAGGGTGACCAGATTGTTCCTGAACCCCAGGGCCAAAATTCCTAATCCCAAGCCAAAATTCCTACCTGCTTAAAAAATAAAAAATGTATTTTTTGGTTTTTTGACAATACCTTTTGATAGGAAGGAGATATCGTCAAACTAATTTTTGCATTGGATTCTGCTCTTCAATATAAATCCAACAACATATGGCATGATGGGGTACTGTGCACTATCGCGAAGTTTCAAAATGAAGCCAAAATGTAGGACACCTAGACAGAAGGCTAAAAATCCAGACAAATCCGGGTTTTTCTGGTCATATGGTCACCCTGATGAAATGCTAAGAATGTACAATATATATTGTGTACTAGAAATGTGGGAAATTCATCTTGAATATGACTGTGGCTGCCCTGATTCATTTTGTTGGGTCTTCCACTTTGCTGGGTCCTGATTTATTTTGTTGTGTTTCAGATCATTGCTTCATTTCAGTTTTGATTGCTTTTCAGTGGTTTCCCATTGAAGTCAAAGGGCAAAATTTAATTTACTGCAATCTCTTTTAGTACTTTTCCAAACCAAATGATAGTTACGGGGGATGGAAGACCAGAAAACCAATGCAATTGCATCCAAATACTGTAGATGCAGGAATGTTCGTTCAAAGGGCAGCTGGTCAGGATTGTGCCAAGTGTCTAAAAAGAGTCACCCACTCAGGGAAAAACTGGGAAACAAATTACCTTTTCAATAGGAATCAAAAGAAGGGAGCATCAGAGGCTCAACTGTCAGCCCTGTTGTGGCTTCCTCTTTCCCAAGCCAAGCTGTAAAGCTAAATGGCCAGAAATCCTCAATTCTTAGATTTATCCTTTTATTGAGAACAAAGCATTTGTTGAGCTCAAAGCCTTGTAGAGGTAGAGTTGAGTGGGGTCCCTTCACCTAAGAGGAGGGTGACCCCTGGAACCATGAGGACAGCCATTTGCCCGTATCTGCAGTTTCAGCTATTCATATGGTGGTTTTCCTAGTCGATACGGACACATGCTTGTGATCTGCACATGCTTCAAGTCTGCACATTCAAAAACTTTTAATCCAGAGGGCATGGAGTTGCCTGACAAACAATAACTGTGGTACAACTGAAACTACTGATTGATGATTGGCAAGCCATGTCAGAAGTTTTATCACAGAACCCATTACTCAGCTGATGCTGATATCCACAAAATTACAATCCAGACTAAGGGAGGGATCCTAACCAATTTAGGCTGACATAATTCACCTGGTGTATTAATTCACCTGGTGTATAATTCACATGGTGGTGAGGAAAGGTTGGTATATGTCTGTTTACTGGTCTATCCCCACCACCACCACCAAAGGTGGGGCAGAAGTGTTTTACGGTACTTTTGTGACACCCCAGTTCAGCAAAGGACTTATGCTGGGGCTTATGTCAGACTGAGTGGAGGTTAGGAATGCTGCCTTAGGGCACAATCCAGAATAACTACAGGGAGTCCTTGCTCTGGTGTAAGAACAATTTGCTCTGGATTGCAATATGAATTTCCCATAGGTTTTCACTAAGTGGTGCAGTAACTACAAGTACATGTAATGTCTCTTACGTGCTCCTGTAGTTGCTCTGGATTGTAGGGCTAGACAAAGAAAATGTAGAGCATGTTTTAAGTAGTCAGGATATATTATTGATTGGAGGTTAATGAATGATTCCAGAGTTATGAATATTAAGAAGGAATTTTGAGGGAAAGCAATTGGAACAGGAAATTGCTGGAGAGTTGTAATTTATCTTCTGGACAATTTCAAATCTCCATGATTTATCCTTAGAACTTTCTATATTTTCTTGGAATATTATGTCATAAAAGTTTTGTATATACTCTATTTTGCTAATTACTTATTTAAAAACAATTTTATCCTGTCTTTTCCTTTGACAATAAAAAGCCCAATATGGCTAAAGGAAAATATAATTATGATAGAAGAGAAAAACAGAAAAAAAAACATTTTTTTTCTAAAAAGAATAAAAAGCAGGCCTCCGTCAGTCTTGAAAGATATCGTGCTCGGATATCGTGCTTGGCGCTGCATACGCTGCATGCAAAGCACGAAAGCCTGGGTTGGATTGTTATGGAGGATAGGCTGTTACCCAAGCAGCAAATCCCCCCTCTCCACGCCACTGAATTAGTCCAATGGAAAGGCAGAGCTGATACGATTGGATCCACTGGCGTCACAGAGCTGGGCTAAGGACAGGAGCGCGCCCTGTCTTGTGGGGCCGACCCAGGTCTTGAATCCTGGCCTGCTGGTTAACAGGCCCAGGGTCTTAGCCACTTGCGCCACCCACAGCCCTTAAATATAATACATAGAATAATAGATATAGCAATTTAACAATCAAAGCAATTTCACAGCTGTGATGTAAAACCACTGAACAAGAGAACAAAATATGCTGGGAAAATAAAAAAATTCATATTATTTTATTTATTTTTATGTATTTAATTTATATCAATCAAGAGGGAGCTCAAGGCGGCTAACATTAAGAATACAGTAAAACACCATTAAAATAGATCATAAATACAGCTTAAAACACAATTAAAATACAATTAGATTGAATAAAAACTGAGACAATCAAAACATGCAGACTAAAAACATTAAGTGGCCTCTTTTCATAGATGTGCCTTCTTCATCTCTAGCACAAACCTTTCCACCCCAAATTGTAACCAGTGTGTCTTAAAATGTATGTGATGATAGGATAGAAAGTGAGTTGTGAGCCATTTTCAAATGGGTTCCCACCAAAATAAAATATGCATTTTATTTTTAATATATTAGATTTGACATATGTGACTGCAGTTGGGAACATGTGTCTGAGCTATACTTTTAACAGGATTCTACATATATACTTTTATCAATGATAATAACTGGGGGTTGCTCCTAGGTAAGTGTGGGTAGCATTCTAGCCTTTGGGATGCTTGGAGGTGTTAGCTGCAATCCTAAAGACACTTTCTTGGGAGTAGGACCTCTTGAACACAATGGGGCTTACTTTTGAGTAGATATGGTTAGGATTGTGTCCACTATTAAAAAAATCAGCAACTGTTTGGATTAAGAGGATTCTTTGGCTCCGTGACCCCAACAAGTTTAGGGACCATTATAGCATTATCTATATCTTGAAAATACCAAAGGTTTTCACTCTAGTTTTGGTCAAACATTAGCATCAATCTATCCCCCAAATCCAGAGTAACTACAGGAGCACGTAAGAGACATTAGGTGTACCCGTAGTTACTGCACCACCTAGTAAAAACCTATGGGAAATTCATATTGCAATCCAGAGCAAATTGTTTTTACACTGGAGCAAAGACTCCCTGTATTTACACTGGATTGCACCCTATGTTAGGTTAAATGGGTGTCTATTTCCAAACAAATATGATACTTTTACAGTGAGTCCTTTGTCTTACATACGACAGTCAAGATATCAACGCCATTTCAATATGAATTTTTCCATTTGCATAAAATTCCGATAGAAAAATCAAGTGTATGATAATGAAACTGAACCTGCAAATCAGTCTACCAAAAATGTTAAATTAAATTAACAGAACAAGGAAACCTATTAATTCCTGCAGGACAAGAGAGTGGGCAGCACTTAAAAAACATTCAACATTACCAGTTACATACACCATTCATTTTCACAAGTGGAGTCTGTTTCAGTTTTCAGCCGCTGGATGATGATTTGACTGGGAGCAAAGGCAGCAATAATTGGGTAGCAGCTGAAATGAGCTTCATTTGAAGAGTGCCGGATTTCCAGGAGTGTGAATTGCAAGACCGAGAATATACGTAGCAACTAATTCTGTTCTTTAGAAGTGAAGGCATAAAAAGAACTTTAGGTTTCCTTATTTCAGGCTTTAATTGAGGACTAGGTTGTAACTCATTTTCATCCTTGAATGGGTGGTAAAAACATACACAGCAGGTAATTCACACTACCTGAAAAACTGTTGGTGCTCTAAGAGGACTAATCAGGATAAGCTTCCAGTAGCAAATTATCAGCTACAAATTAAAATCTTGGCTTATGCCTGCTAAAAGCAACCTTTTATTTCCCACCAGTACACATATGCCAATATTAGTAACAGTTGGATTACTCCAGTATATGGAGATTGAGAGGGGGTGAGGTGGAAAAATGTCCTAGTCTGTTTCGATATTGCAGACATTAAAGGAATTTGAAAACGGGTAGGACTTCAAAACAACGTGGGCTTGAAGAACAAATAAAAATAGTGGCGTTGACTTCATTTTTGGTTACTGTTTAATGTGAGATATATAAGGCTTCACCAAAACAAAAACATCTTCTAATTAAGTTGCAGAACAAACTGACAGAAGAAAGCAGGAAAATCCCAGTAGTGTTGCTAGACGGGGCGCAAACCGTTGAGGATGCAAGTCCCTTGCGCCGGATCAGGAGTGACACGAAAGTACTGGGCAGTCTAGGGGACAAACAGGTATTAAGCGGAGGTAGTAATATACCTCTGGTTCATATATACCTCTGGCAATATACCTCATGTCCACACACTTCAGCACCACCTCCCAGAACCAAGTAGACCCATTGGGATTGCTGCAGCCTTACCAGAGGAAGGGGAAACATTCTCCCAAATTTGTCCTTTCAAAGTCCCTACTTAGCCAACAAACTTCCATTTGAATAAAGACACAACATGCTCAGGTGTCTGTGAAACACATTGGATAAGTTCAGGTTGAGAAATCAGATTTAATATGCAATTTCATGAAATTATAGGGCATTCTAATTATGTTTTGCTTTTTGTTTTGCCTTTCTTTCTCCCTACACATTTCCTCAATTCCTCTTTAGCCTGTCTTTTCATTCTTTAATAACATTGTTCAAATAAAATCATAAAATTTTTACTGAATTACAACACAGAGGTCTCCAAGTAGCACTGTCTCTTGGAAAATGCAATTCATCTGTATATTTCAGTAAAGGGATCATTAATTGCTGCTTCATGAGGTTATATTCCTTTTCACTTTTATAGTAATATATACAGCCGACTGCCACAATGGTAATATAAATGTACATTCCAACAATATATAGGGATGCAATTGCTGCTACTCGGGTATTAATCTTTTATATTTCTTAATTACAATGCTGAGTCTCATTGCTGTGGATGTGTGCTTTCAAAATTTTGTCTTACAGAAGCAAAGCTTTGAACTGTCAGTTCAACAGAAGGTGTATTTTCCAAACAACAGGATTTGAAAGGTTTTTTTTAAATACAATCATGCTACTTGTTCAGCAATACAATTTTTTTTCCCTATCACCAGGGGTGCAAAATACCGAGGCTTCAATCCTAACTTCCAATTAGACCAGCCTAAGCCCTGGCACAAGTCCTGTGCTGATCTGGGGGTGTCACAAAAGTGCTGTAAGACACTTCTGCGCCACTCCTGGAGGAGGTTTTGGCCAGTGCACAGACATGCACTTGCCTCCCTTTCATGAAGGGAATGGGAAGACCAAGAGTTGTGCCAGCTTAGGTTAGGATTGCACCCTAGGTTTTACAGGGGGGGTCACCACAGCTGCATGCCTCTCCTTCAGATTCATTCTGGGCACTGGGAATAAAAGGGCACTGGGAGTAACAGGGCATTGGGAGCTCAAGCCACCTTGAGCTCCCTCTTGCAGGTGAGGAAAGGCGGGATATAAATTATATGAATGAATGAATGAATGAATGAATGAATAAATAAATAAATAAATAAATAAATAAATAGGGAAACATTTGCCTTAACAGCCCATGTGCTCAGTGGTGGGATTCAAATAAATTAACAACAGGTATTATGTCCTAATAATCTAAATTAACAACAGGTTCTATGTCCGATTAGTAACCGGTTCTCAGAACCAGGTGCTCATTAATAAAGGGTTCTATAGAACCTGTGAGAACCCCCTGAAGCCCAACACTGCAAATTTGCCTCAGTTTTGGGCTAGATTCTCATAATCACTCTGAAGTGGGGGTGCTTGCATGCCAATGTGAGGTGCCTGCAAAACAATAGCTATGCTACTGGCCCACACAAAATGTTCTATTCATTTAAATGTGTGTGCTTATAATGATGGGTGGCGCAAGTGGTTAAGACATTGTGCCTGTTAACCAGAAGGCCAGGGTTCGAGACCAGGGTCCACACAAGACAGGTGAGCTCCTGTCCTTAGCCCAGCTCTGCGACGCAGCTGGAACCAATTGTATCGGCTCTGCCGTTCCATTGGACTATTTCAGCAGTGTGGAGAGGGGGGGATTTGCTGCTTGGGGAACAGGCTATCCTCCATATTAATCTACCCAGACCTTTGTGCTTTGCATACAGCTTCAAGCACGATACCATAGTCTTTCGAGACTGGTGGATGCCAAATACTAAAAAATACTTATAACGGTGTTGTCTCTAACAGAGCAATAGTATGAAAAGAGCAACTGACTTGCAGAACTATATTAGCAAGTGCCAGTTCCTGTCATTTTCTGCATGCGTGGCACCTCATTTTCATCCTTTGCATATTGGTAAAAAGTATTTGCTACAAGCGACACTTCTCATTGTATTCTATCCGAGATGTTATTTCTGCCACACTTCTGTGTCCACATGTAAAGGATTTTGGGAATCCCTGAACTAGTCTGTGGTGTATGTTTGGTGATCTGCCAGGAACCATATAAAGTTTGCATGATTTTGGTCATGATACAAATATTCTGCCAGCAGCTATCTTTAGGTAAGTTTCAATGGGGCAGCACAAGCCCCCTGTATTCACTCAGCCCTGGAAATGTGCTTACTGGGATGTTTGTGACACCAACCACTGGCAGGGCAGAAATTGCATCAACGCTACAGCAAACTAGAATTGTGATCTCAGTCTCTGAATCCTTTGAAGACTCTTACTCTTACACCTTGATCCAAGAGCAGTTCTGATTTAAGGTGCCCTTTTGGTGTACCTTAATGCACCGGACTACATGTTCCAGTTTTTCCAACCTTTGCAGAATGACCTATAAATCAACTAAGATAACAGTCTGATGTGTTACACAGTCGACACAACATAAAACTGTTCTTTTAAAATCAGTTAAATTGCTTGGAGGAACAACACATTCCTCCATCAGTCCATTCTTTGTATTCTGAAGTCCAATTTATGGGGCTAAACCAAAGCACATGTCATACCTTTAATTTTGTAAAAGTTATGTACAAGTCTATTATTCCCAATAATCACATAACTGGGAAATTCACTGAACAGCTACCTTTCTCCCCAGCAGGGTGCCATTTTATAGACTTTAAAATTCACTAAGTTCAAGCAGCTTTCGTTCTAAATAATACATGTGCTAAATATGTCACATTAAAAGTGCTTTTGGCATGTAAATGATCCGTTTTCACCTAGAAATGCTTTTAAAAGAATCTGAGCTCACTTTTTGGGAAATTATAAGTGCATTGAATTTCATTGTCCTCCAGAACCATGCAGAGTTGATAGAAGTGAACTACAATGACAAACCAGCCCTTGTCAGCCCATATATTTATGTATCATTTGAACTGTCAGAGTATATGCAGTTCTGCTGCTGGGTTCCACGTATTTTTCTACGCAGCCCAGGAAAATCAGATTTGTTTTGTGGCTGGTCCTTCCTCCTAACAAATGTGTGTGAGTTTTACGCCATTGTTTAGGGCATGATAAGTTAGCCCTTTTGTCGCCAAACTCATTTTATATGGAAAAAAGTTATTTTCAAGCATCGACCATCTGCTTACAATTACCTTGTAATGTTTCTGACTGTCATGCCTTGAAAAATTAGGACGGAATGTTATTTTTTAAAGGGGTGATTCACAATGCAAACTCACACTGGAACAGGAAAACTGCTGCGCCTGCACTGCGTCCAGCATATTTTGGGGCTGCAAGTGTGGGGCTGTTGCTGTGCCAGTTTGGGGCAAGGGGAAACTTTCCCCCTTACTCTGTGTAATGCAGCAACAGCAGCCCCAATACCACCACCTTCAACAATGGTGCAGATCCAAGCAGCCCTGGACCACTATGAAGTGCCTGGAAATGGGACTAGAATCTGCAAAGGTTCTGGATCCTGAACCTGGGTGACACTCCTCTCTCACCACCCACCGTCCTACCCACAACTCTGTCTTCCCCCACCACCGAATGTCTTCTCCCCACCCCAAAAGCCTACACTGGCTGAATTTGGCCTGTGCAACGCACCTCTTCTCCATGGCCATAATTGACGTGGGAAGGCCAGTGTAACTCCATGTGCCGGTTTATCTCCCAGACGGTGGTGCAAGAGTGACTTATGGAACTTTTACGACACTACTGTGCTGGTACAAGGAACTTGCGCCAGCCCAAAGGTATCTTAGAATTGTACCCTTTCAGAGCTTTACCTTCTAATGATGAATTTTGAATCTTTGATGTATAATAAGAATAAAGGCAAAACATTCTCACCCTTCATTATACTGCTACATCTTGAATAATATCCCTATATTAAAGATAACAAAGAATGAGAGTAATTCATGTTCACAGTAAAATTGATTATACCTTTTTTCCGGAGCACAACGTAAAAGAATTTAATAATGTCAAGCTATATCCTGCACTTCCCTCTTTTGTTCTTCCTTGTTCAAATACATAAAGCAACTTTAAAAAAAACTCTTTTGGAAGGGCTTGTGGTGCATTTCCATCTCTCTTTGATTGAGGGACAGGACCTCTCGGCACATTTGGCACAGCAACAAGCTGTCAGAAATGCTTTAAATATAAATGCAAAATCTGTTCAGTGTCCAAAACGGAAGAGACTGAATGCAGTTGAATATCACAATAAAAATAGAGATGAAAACATAGTGTGTTGCACCACACATCATTCAGCTATCTAAGGGCCCAACTGTATTCCCCACTATTCCAGAGCATGTTGTGGCACAAATGGAGCATGCTCTACATACTATGGTGGGGAGGAATAGGAGGCCTGGGAGAGGAAAGCAAAAATCACATTAACTTGCTTCCACATAGATCACCAGTTCATCAGTCGGTCTACTCAGACCTGCACCAGTTACTTTGGTTGTGTAAATCCGAGAGGCAGGGAGCATAACTGGAGGGGAAAATGGAGATCGGATCATGGAGTGCATTGCTGATGCTGAGATTTACCCCCAGTTCCTAACCAGTTCACTTCCCACACTAAACTTCCCCAAACTGCCCTCTTTGCAACATCAGCTATTGCAATGCAATGCCCAGAAGTAGCTGTTTTGAGTGTTTGTGTGTGCACGTATGTGTGGCGTGTGTAGCCTCCAGCCATTTGTGCTAGTTGCCCTGATGTACATGCCAGTTGTGTGCCTTTTATGACACTCCAATAGCACTTACAGCTGTAGAAGTTTGGGGCTTGTTCCCCCAAGGAAAGCAA
Organism: Cryptoblepharus egeriae; assembly: GCA_030015325.1. Classification (NCBI taxonomy): domain Eukaryota; kingdom Metazoa; phylum Chordata; class Lepidosauria; order Squamata; family Scincidae; genus Cryptoblepharus; species Cryptoblepharus egeriae. Next base: position 7,910,271 of record JAREYC010000001.1, read on the forward strand.
AGTACCCAAAAGGAGCCATACAGCGGAAAGTGTGATCACAATACAAACTGATGCCTCCCCTTCCCTGGGTCATCCTTTCAAAGGGCTCCTCTGTAGCCAGTTCTAAGACATTGGGCTCATCTTCCTGCGCCCCCACAGCCAATGAGAATATTAAAACTCCAATCCTGTGATAATTTGGTCCTGCCTTCTTATGAGAATTGAGCAATAGAGTCTACCTCGTTCACTTTAACGTCAGGGAAAAAACTGGTGTTCCATCACTGCTCCATTTGCACCAGAAATACCAAATTAGCATGACTGTGTAAATGCAGGCCTCCGTCAGTCTTGAAAGACTATGGTATCGTGCTTGGCGCTGCATACGGTGCATGCGAAGCACAAAAGCCTGGGTTGGATTGTTATGGAGGATAGGCTGTTACCCAAGCAGCAAATCCCCCCTCTCCACGCCACTGAATTAGTCCAATGGAAAGGCAGAGCCAATACGATTGGATCCAGCTGGCATCGCAGAGCTGGGCAAAGGACAGGAGCTCACCCTGTCTTGTGGGGCCGACCCGGGTCTCGAACCCTGGCCTGCTGGTTAATAGGCACAGCGACTTAACCGCTTGCGCCACTCACAGCCCTGTGTAAATGATTGGAATAATAATTAACAATCCAGAAAAAGAAAGCAGGGATCCCTTAGTCATAAACTAGAGTACAACAATGCTTCTTAGACAACTCCTTTTGTGTATTTGAAAAAAATTTGGCCTTGCAAATAATTCTTAACCTAACACCATCTTTGAACAACTACTTGGTTTTATAATAGATATCAGCTCAATTAACCTACACCTCTTTTTTAGACTCTGTTCTTCCTAATCAATAACATTGGCCAATATAGGAGCTACAGATCATATGCTAAGTACTCAACCTTTAGTTTGGAGATATTGGCTGCACTCCAAGCCATAATTATTTGCACAAAAGTCCTGTTGATTCAGACAGGCTTCACATACAAACGTGGTCTGTATTTTCTACTGGATCCCTAATGGTGCTGAGATCTTTCCACTAAATATATGAATGCAAGACGAGTTCCACTGGATCAGGACACAGACCCATCAAGTCCTGCTTTCTGTATCTCACAGTAACCTACAAGATGCTTCCTATCAGCTTCACAGTAATAAAAGCGAGAAGGAAACATTCAGAAAACTGCTTGTGCCTTTTACTTATATTAAATTTTTAAATTGAATACAGCTTAGGAAATGAGTCAAATGTAGACAAATATTAGGGTTTAGAAATACCCAGAAGAACCATGAAAATGACAAAAGGTTCAAACACAGAAAACAAATTGTCTCCTAACAAAAGAAAACAGAAGTACCTTTGGGGTTTAAAATCAAGAGGAATCACTGAATGTAACATGATGTGACTTTGGAAAATGAAGAATTTGCCTATTTCTGTATTAAACTTTTCCTTTTAATGTGTACTTCAAGCACAATTGAAACAAAAAAAGTTTAATAAAAAAGATGATAGATGTTCCCTTTTGACAGACAAGATTTTCTAATGGTTATTTGTAAGAAAAACGCTGAATGCAGGTCCAAATACTTGCAGGGAAAGGCTAGAGTAATAAACTTTTCAAGAGACTTGTATTTTATTTTTTTAACTGTGGTCAGAATTGTGATGTTTAGCTGCTCAGCTGGCCCTACAGTCCAGAGTAACTACGGGAGCACGTAAGAGACATTGCGTGTACCCTTAGTTATTGCACTACCTAGTGAAAACCTATGGGAAATTCATATTGCAATCCAGAGCAAATTGTTCTTACACCGGAGCAAGGACTCCACATAGTTACTCTGGATTGCGCCCTAAGGTACATGCATTCATTTTAAAAATATATATATGTGGAAAAAGGTTTTGTGTAACTACTCCCCTTTGGGTATGTTTATACTTTGGATTCTGTGATACCCGGGAATTTGGAACATAAAGTAGCCTGCGTAAGGGGATCTCAAGATACCTCCTGCATGTACTTCCCTTTATCCTCTTTATCTGTCATTAACAGTTGGTCTGTTTTGCTCTCTTCGTGTTTCCGGCCCAGGACTCAACGAAATAAAGAAAAATTGGAAACCGCTACCCCCGAGCTCAGGAAGTTTCTGAAACACCTACAGCAGCAAGACAAAATCCAGCCAACCTACAGCTGCACGCAGCTGGCTGTGTTTAGAGATCTGCAGGAAATGATTCAGCACTTCAGAATAACGTGGCAATTGCCTGCAAATCCTTTTGAGTGGCTGGTGCATCGCTTGGAGAACGAGGGGGACCAAACAGTTCCATCAAGTGTGCATTTAAGGCTCCACCTGAAATTAAATTACAGTGCAACCCTAATCATGTCTACTCAAGCTCCATTGAGTTCAATGGGGCTTACTCCTAGGAAGGTGCTGATAGGATTGCAGCCATTATCGCAGGTGGCATGGAAACCCCTCCGTTCCAAAAACCTGCACAGTGAAGGAAATAAATAGTATCAGGTCATCCAAGGCATGTTATCTGGTTCAAGCTGTCCACCGGCAAGGAAGGAAATGTTACGGGATCTGTAGAATAAGTTGGCATGCAATAGAGCCAAATAAAATAATGTTTGCAATAAACAGTCCATCACATACATGTATGTTTTCGTAGAAGAAGGCAGCTGTACCCTTCACCTCTGATGAAGAGCTTGACCTTTAAATGATGCAGCAATTCTTTAATTACAACTTAGCTGCACTTACCCAACTGTTCAGTAACTCCATCGCAGGGAACATTTTCCACCAATTGCTTATTTCTTGCTTTTTATTTAAAAGCTGGGGAAAGGGGGATAAAAATCATAATCAATATTATCTATGAAAATTTATTTATTTATTTGTTTGTTTGTTTGTTTATTTTTAGAACATGAGAAGATCACACGGTGTAAGGACCTACACATAGAAATTCAGAGAATCTGGGGGAAAAAAGCCATCGTTATTGCAATTATAATAGGTGCTCTTGGAGCGATTCCATTAAGTCTCCAGGAACATCTAAACTTACCCTACAATCCAGAGTAACTATGGGAGCACGTAAGAGACTTTACGTGCTCCCATAGTTACTGTACCACCTAGTGAAAACCTATGGGAAATTCATATTGCAATCCAGAGCAAATTGTTCTTACACCGGAGCAAGGACTACCCATAATTACTCTGGATTGCACCCATCGGCTGCAATCCTAAAGACACTGTCCTGGGAGTAAGACCTATTGAACAGAATGGGGCTTACTTTGGAGTAAGCATGGTAAGGATTGTGCTCTTAATGGGCCTCCAGAATATCACAGCTGCCCAGTTGTTGTTGTTGTTGTTGTTGTTGTTACTACTACTACTACTACTACTACTACTACTACTAATAATAATAATAATAATAATAATAATAATAATAATAATAATAATAACTTTTTAATTATTAAAAAATTAATTTGCATTTATTTGTTAAAAGTCCAAAATGTGCAAATATAAATTTGGATTTCAGAATATAAGAATATTTCATTCCCAGAAAAATACACCTATGGAAGAATTAAACACAATAGTTCCTACTTCTGAGTAGCTGTACATAAGATTGTGCAAAATTGAAAAGAAGGATAATTCTCTGTGATTATTTCAGACACAATTTTGAGTGGTTTTACAATGGGGCAAACCATATTTTTTTCTTTAAAGGAATTAGCATGAGATCGAATCCCATATTATTTTTTGCTGTTTCCAGAATGCACATATCAGCATTGCATAATTGTAATTACTCAATCACAAAAAGATGAATTAAAATAATTAGTTAAAAGAAAAGTCTAGTAGAAAATATAGGGAAATTGCTGTTAATTTTTCTATTTCAAACTTTACAGGTTATTGCTATCCACAAGTTATTGCTATCCACAAGTACTTTTCTCTATTTTTTCCACTATTTGTCAAATATATGGCACTTTAAAGATAAATAAAATGAAACTATCCCCCAGAGCTAGCAGAGTTACACCATAGAGTCCTACAGCCCACTGTAAATTTTCCATATAATATCACTTTAGAAATATAAATTTTTCTTATTTGTCCTTTTTTAATGTGGTTTGGGCACATTCATCATTTGAGAATTGAAAATATCATTTAAACATGATTAAATTAATTGTATACAGTTTCTTCTGAAACATTCCTGCATAATAATTAAAAAGAGCTTTTACAACATTGCACTGAGCAAGTTGGCAATAAATATTACCATGAAAGCTGAGGGTAAACTACAGGCATGTTAAAAATTGGATTATTTTGTCCCTTTTATTAGATGAACTATAATATTTGTGCAAAGATGCATGTACATTTTATCCATCAGGAAACCTCATGCAATCCATTTTAGAGATAAAATTTAATTTCAAGAATAAATGAAACTAGTTGGTGGCCGAGCAGCCTGCAAGAAGCAAAAAAAAAAAAAAATTAAGTCCATGGAATTTGTAGGTCCAAAGAATGTATTAACAAGAATTGTTTAATAATATACGAGCATTGCTAGATCAGACCAAAGGTTTGTTCTGTTTAATATAGTTTCCAAAATATCTGGATCAACCCACCGACCCAAAATTTCTCATTCAGGTAACACCAGAACTAGGAATAGCCACTAAAAATTGAATGTTGGTAGAGTTAGGACAAACGAAAGAAAATCTTTCTTTACCCAGGGTGTAATTAGCCTGTGGGACTCTTTGCCACAGCATGTGGTGATGGCATCAAGCCTCAGTGCCTTTAAGATGGGATTGGGCAAGTTTCTGTAGGAAGCTGGACTAGATGGGCCTTTGACCTGATCCAGCGGAGGCTCTTCTTATGACAGATGTGCAGAGCTCCCAGTGGTAGGTAGAGCTACTGGCTGGTAGTAGGGTTTTTTCAAGGCAGGAAGGGGCATAATTCAATCAGAGGGAGGGGAGAAGCAGGTCGGGGGGATAGATGTTTGCACACTCTTCTGCCATATCTCCCCACCCCTCGCTAGGCTGGGAAACCCAACAAAGGTCTCCTCAATTCTGTACCAATTCAATAGCAGCTGCAGAACTGAGGAGACGCCATTGAAAATAACTGGGTGGGGTAAGGGAATGTTTGTACTATTGTGGATCTGGGATATAGGGAAACATAGGATTCAGGGTAACCATTACATAGAAGAAGGAATTTAGGCAGGTGTAGCTCAACATAGCAGGGTTAAAAAAGAAGCACCTGCCTAAATTCCCTCTTCTATACTTATTTAAAGAAGAGGCACTCTATCCTCCATTGGTATATGGTCCCTCTTCATAGGATTGAGCTGTTACTCTCCAAGGTGAGTTCCTCACTTTGCCCCAATTCACATAGGGGCTAGTGTTAATAAACAGGCTTTCCCGTAGGGAGCAGATGCAGTTGTGCATTTCATATGATTTGATTGAATAATATGCTTATGACTGTAAATGCTTTGCGACATACATTTCCTCCAAATAGCAGGCCTCCATAAGTCTTGGAAGACTATGGTATCGTGCTCGGCGGTGCATATGCTGCATGCGAAGCACGAAAGCCTGGGTTGGATTGTTATGGAGGTTAGGCTGTTACTCAAGCAGCAAATCCCCCCTCTCCACGCCACTGAATCAGTCCAATGGAAAGGCAGAGCCAATACAATTGGATCCAGCTGGCGTTGCAGAGCTGGGATAAGGACAGGAGCTCACCCTGTCTTGTGGGGCCAACCCAGGTCTCGAACCCTGGCCTGCTGGTTAACAGGCACAGCGTCTTAACTGCTTGCACCACCCACAGCCACAAATATCCTCCAAATATCCTCTCCGAAAATGGAAACTCCTCCCATAAGTAAAATAGCATTTTGCCAGAAATATTACTGAAAAATGGAGTAAGTCAGGAGTCTATAAAATGGAAATTAGACACTATCTGAAATTTTCAGATGTGAAAACGGGTGCCATAAAAGCATCCGTCTTGCTGACCTCAGGTCAGACTTTCCCTCTTTTTCAGTAACGGAGCACTATTTCCCCCAGTTTTCTTCGGTTTGGGTCTGTTTGAATAAAATTTGGGGGGATCTGCTAGTCTTTATATGTTGCCCAGACTGCAATCCCAACCACAATTTCCTGGGAAATGTAAGTACTTGAAGATAGTGGGGCTTACTTTTGAGTAGACATGCTTAGGATTGCACTGTTAGTCTCTCTTTAGAAAGTGCTTAACCTTAAAATAAGATGTTGGCACATTTCCCCCAAATACTAAAACATTAACTATCAGTCCAATCTGCTTCCTGACACAGGTCTCAACAAAGCCTTCTGAAGTTATGCATACAGCCAAAAAATTATAAAAGAAAAAGGAAAAAAGGCAGTTAAATGAACCAGGTGTTAGCTGAACAATGGGATCAAGACTATAACAACAAAAGTTCTGCACTTAGAGACAGCAAGCGCACGGCAGGCACACCGTCTTCTAAATAAGTGGCTCATAACCCATTAAGCTAGTTGTCCCTCCCAGCTATTGAGCTGGAAATGTTGTGCAGAGCACATTGTGAGGCCACAATTTTGCACTTCCTAAGCCTGCAATCCTAAGCACCAGTTGGACCGTACTAAGTCCCAGCATAAGTCCCATGCTGACTTGAAGGTGACACCAAAGTCCATAAGACACTTCTCCACCACTCTTGGGGGAGGGTTAGGTCAGCACACAGACCTTGCCTCCCTACAACACGGGAACGGGAAGGCTGCTGAGTAATGCCAGCCTAGGTTAGGATTGCACCCTTTAAGTGGTCTTTTGAGGGTGCAATCCTAACCAACTTAGACCAGCACCACTCACTGTTTCTGTGGTGGTGTGGGGAAGCTGGCGCATGCCTGTGCACTGACCTAACGCTGATTAACACTGACCTTATGGCACTTTTGTGACACCTCAAGGCCAGCACAGAAGTGCTAGAATTGTATTGTGATTGTGGTAAGAAGGGGACAAGGAATTAGGAGGGGACAAGGAATTAGGTGATAAGAGCATATACGCTTTCCTGTTCTAACTCACCATCTAAGCTAGGAGTAGGCAACCTATGGCCTGTGGACTGGATTCAGGTTACTATAGTCCCAAAAACATAACCAGTGGTCCTAAAAAGAATTAATATCTCTGTAAGGCTTACAGTGTAGCAGACATGAGTTAAAATATTGTTTGTCTGGATGTGCAATTTTGTAGTGTATACCACGTCCATCTTTTTTCTTCTTAGCTCTATGGCACATGCTTGGCTCTATGGCATATTTAATGTAATGTCTCCATGCAAAGGAAAATTGCTGAGCCCCAGTGGCATCACCAAGGTGGTACGGGTGGTGTGGTGCACACCAAGTGATGTGCCCAAGGGGGGTGACGCGCACTGGGGGACTTCCAAAATGGTCCTGATCAGGGATGTTACTAGGGCATTAGAAAGGGGGAACCCTTGAAGGGGTGGCAGCACATGAACTAAATGGCTAAAATCATGGTTTGTAGAAATAATCCCATCATGTTATATACCTTTGAATGTGCAATTTACAGCAGAATGCAGTGAAACAAACCACTTTATTAAAATGCCCACCATTCATATTGCCCACTGCCCAGTGTATGGGGGTAGTGAGCTGGCTTCCCGTACCGGGTGACACACACCCTAGTGATGCCCCTGCTGAGCCCTGTTTAGGCAACAGACAGTGCAACAAAAAGTAGAGTCCTATTCAGGCTGGCATCCTAATCCTAATTTGAACAGCATCTACTGGACCAGCAGAATCAAAACAGCTACCACTGTATGTGGTGGGTATTGGAAAGCTGTCCCCTTTAGGGAAGGAGACTTTCATCCCCTTTGCCCAAGAAAGGCTAAACCCTGCAGTTGGGCTTCTCAAGTCTGTTCTGGCTATTTTGGCAGCACAAACTTGAGATGTCCATTTTGGCCTTTCAGCCCGACATGGGTTCAGGATGCTTTGCCAGTTGCAATCCCACCTGGTTCTCCCCCACCCCTCCCAAAAGGCTAAACACCTTACAGAGGTTTCACTTATCCTAGGTGGCAGCATATCCTCCTGCTGGTACCGGGCTTGGCACTTGACTAATGCAGGGCAGGCCCATGCCAGCACCCTATTCGCACCGGGTGCCATAAACACACTTCATGGTACCCAGTGCTGTGACTCATTCGGGCTGAGTGCTGACCCTGGGTGAGTTTAGGATGGGGCTCACAATCCTACTGTGTTCAATGGGATTTAAATAAGGAAAGTTCTGTATCATTATAGGATTGAAACTAAAGACAATCAGCCAGACCTAGAGACCTCTATGCCAACTGCAATGCACAATACAGAGTTTTAGATTCAAGACACAGTATAGTTTCACCATTTGAAAGGTGATCGTACATAGGAGTTTGACAAGCAAACTCAGGTTAGTTGGTCTGACCAGTCTGACCATTCTTCTCCCTTACGTTCTACTCTTTACACAGAAATCAATCTCTTTCTTGGTATATCTTCCCGAAGAGATTCCCAGAGGAAAACAAATGAATATATACTTCGCTATTTCTGATTTGAAAATGGTTCACATCTCCACTGAAAGCACTCCTTTGAAAGGATGGAGTTAACGGCTCGGGTCCAGGGTGTCTGAGGGACCGCCTTCTTCTGTACAATCCGACCCGTCACCTCAGGTCATCTGAGGGGGCCCTACTGACTGTGCCGCCACTAAGAGACGTGAGAGGTGTGGTGGCCAGAGATAGGGCCTTCTCGGTGGTGGCACCCCGGCTGTGGAACTCCCTCCCCTTAGAACTGAGGAAAGCTCCCTCACTACAGAGCTTCAGGCGGAGCCTTAAAACCTTTTATTTCAAAAAAGCTTTTTAAGGGGGCAGAGGTTGGGGGGCTGTTGTTTTATTGTTTTTAACATATATGTTTTTAGCCTGGATGTTTTAATTGTTTTTATTAATTGTACTATTTATGTTTTTAATTATGTTTTATGTTAGCCGCCTTGAGTCGGGCTACTGACCTGAGAAAGGCAGGATATAAATAAATAAATACATACATACATACATACATACATACATACATACATACATACATACATACATACATACATACATACATAAATTCAACTGCTTTGAATAGCCGCCAGAGCAGTGATTTTCAACCATTGTGCCGCGGATAGTCCCCATGTGTGCTTTGGGAATTTGGGGATTGACATTCATTAATAGGAAAATGGGGGTATTTGAACAGCCTGGTGTGCCTTGTCAATGGTAAAAACCACTGATGGTGTGCCTTGACAATTTCAGTGCCTTGTTAGTGTGCCATGAGATGAAATGGGTTGAAAATCACTGCACTAGAGATTCATGTACGATACAATGAAAGTGGAATGGGAGCATTTTAAGTGGCTTTGTATTTATTCTGTTGCCCACTTTGTAAATTAAGAGCACATTCCTAACCATGTCTACTCAGAAGCAAGCCCCATGTAATGTGTCCAACTCCCAGGAAAGTGTGTTTAAGACTGCAGCCATATTAACCTGCATAGTAAATGGCAAAAGACAAAGATGGGGGAGCAAAAACAGAGCATTCCAGGTGGGGGAGCAAAATGGAGGTGTATCCTTGGCTCCAAAGGGAACGGGTAGGGACCAGTTGCACACCGCAGTGAGGCTCCTTGCAAAACTTAGTGCTTTGCACCCCATCAGGCTGTGTCACTGATCCCAGTTAAAATGGTTTGCGGTATTTACAAATATTCTTTTAAATCATCTGCTATCTGTTTTCATTGGAACACACTTGAAAATCCAGAGTAACTACGGGGAGTCCTTGCTCTGACGAAAGAACAATTTACTCTGGATTGCAATATGAATACCCCATAGGTTTTCACTAGGTGGTGCCATAACTATGTCAACGTAAATGTCTCTTATGTGCTCCCATAGTTACTCTGGATTGTAGGGTATGGCTACTTGAGGCATTTCTAAAATTGAGAGTGTTTTTGGAAATAGTAACATCTACTTACTATTCTGGTGAGGAGAACTGGATTCATTTGCTCATGATTTCCAAGTGGCTAGACTATTTGTTAGACAAAGCATCAGTTGTTTTCATTGACCAGGCATCAAGGTTGATCTTTAAACCATTCAATTCATACAGTTGATTAAAAATCTGTTCTGAAATGGCATGCCTCTGTGTGTGTTCAGCACGCACCAAGCTGTCTTATCTGGAAGATGAGTGGCAGTGTTAACAGAATCTGAACACAAAAGCTTTATAACATCTGCAAGAACATGTCTTGTCCAAACACATCTGTCTTTGGCACGGAGAATTCTGCATGCTTACTAGAACGGGGAGTAAATTCTCAATTATCTTCATGCCCATCGGACTACTTAGCATGGCCCTTTTTTACTTAGGGCGCAATCCTGAGTAACTACGGGGAGTCCTTGCTCCGGTGTAAGATTTGCTCTGGATTGCAAAATGAATTTCCCATAGGTTTTCACTAGCTGGTGCAGTAACTCCGGGTGCACGTAAAGTCTCTTACGTTTTCCCGTAGTTACTCTGGATTGTAGGGTTTGTGATGAATAATAAGATAAAAGAGGAAAAACACAGCATGCACAAGCAAGTACAAAATGTCTTTAACCTCCCTATGTTGTCCAAATTTATTTTAGAAAACAGTTAAATATGTACATCTTATACCAGGGTGACCAGCTAGAATGGAGGACAGAGCACCTGTATCTTGAACCATTGCATAGAAGATGGAATTTGGGCAGGTGCTGCTTTTTAAAACCTTTCATGATGAGCTAAACTTGCCTAAATTTCCTCTTCCATGCAATGCTTATATTCTGTATCCTCCATTCTATATGGTCACAGTGTCTTATATGTATCTCCGGATATGGAGATACTTATATGGAGATATATGGATATGGAGTGTCTTATATGTATCTCCGGATATCGTTGTGTGTATTATGGTATATCAGTGCAATCCCAAGCTTGTCTACACAAAAGTTAGTCCTATTGTTTTCAGTAGTACTTACTCTGAGGAAAGTGTGGTTAGGATTGCAGCCATAGACAGGATGACCATATAGAATGGAGGACAGAGTGCCTATACCTTTAACTATTGCATAAAAGAGAATTTAGGCAGGTGTTGCTTTTTAAGCCCTTCTATGCTGAGTTAAATTTGACTAAATTCCCTCTTCTATGCAATGGTTAAAGGTACAGGCACTCTGTCCTCCATTCTATATGGTCACCCTGGTTATAGATCTAGGTATGTTTCTGCTCTTTCTAGAGTCACAGATATGCTAGTTCAATCTGGAACCTAAGGGAACAATCTACTGCTCATCCCATTGAAATTAATGGGGGTAGGGCAAGAAAGAATATGGTAGTGCTTTTGAGATTTCTATGGATTTGTATGGGAGCTCTTTCCAGTGCACTATATTGTACAATAGTTGTATTGATACCACTCAAAAGCAACAAAAAATAACCAAAATACCAAGGGCCAGTGGCACCACCAATCTGTGGTGTAACTGACTTGGGGCAGGGTACTATTTTACTTCTGCATGCAGGGGGTCCCTCCTTCTCCCCTTTGGGACCATTCTAGGCAGTGGGAACAAAACAGAGATTCTGAAATGGGTCACTTGTGCAACCTGAATCCACTGGCAGCACCACAATCACTGGCAGATCAGTGGCTACTCCCCACTGTCCAGCAACTTGCCCATCCTTAATAGCAAGTAACTTGCTTAAGAAAAATATGAGTTGTGAGTTAACTTAGCGATACAGTTAGTGATGAGTCAATGTAAGTTAAGGGCAAAATCCAGAGTAACGATGGTGAGTCCTTGCTCCAGTGTAAGAACAACTTACTCTGGATCCCAATATGAATTTCCTATAGGTTTTCACTAGGTGGTGCACTAACTATGGATGCACATAAAGTCTAAACATGCTCCCGTAGTTATTCTGGATTTGGGGGTAAGTCAATTAAGTGATTTGAGTCTGACTTGAGTTGGAGTCAATTGACTTGAGTCTTCATCACTGGAATATTCCTATGGAAAATTCCTGTGAAATTTGCTATGAAAGGTTCAGACATCCCCTTACTTCGAGGAGACCCTCAGTGGCTGAAATTCTCCTGCACAGCCCACATTGGTACCACTGCATAGCCAGACTGGAATTTGAACTGGTTTGACTGTTAGGGCACAATCCAGAGCAACTACGGGGAGTCCTTGCTCTGGTGTAAGAACAATTTCCTCTGGATTGCAATATGAATTTCCCATAGGTTTTCATTAGGTAGTACAGTAACTACGGGTACACATAATGTCTCTTACGTGCTCTCATAGTTGCTCTGGATTGTAGGGCCAGTCAGCTAGTAGCATTTCCCCCACTGCATGCAGAGCACATGGCCAGGGTTCATAGCAGAAAAAGATGTGTCGAAAAGGAACTGAAGGACAAATCTGACTGTGCTCTTTGAGCTTGTACATTCCTAGATTCAAACTCACTGTGAGGAACATCCAGATTTATTTTTAGAGGCCCCAAATGTTAACACATCACTACGATTTACAGCAATAAACAGAAAAGGAAGAGGAAAAACAAGAGGGGAAAATATCAAGAGTCAATCCCATAAATGCATTCAGGTATGGCTTCCCATCCGGAAAATTACCATGCATTCTTTTGCAGCTCAAGAAGTGAGAGGATTTTCCCTTTTGAGTCGCCCAGAGGTCTATACCTTTAATTCCACACTGTGCTACTATTTTTGGCCTTTAGCAGCTATCACAGTATTTACCAGCAAAGGTCTAAAACCATACAGCAAATCTCAATTCAAGAGCTACTTAATCTATGGCAAAGTAACTGGGAGTGTCTTTGTGTTTGACTGCCGCACCGTGGGGAACTAAGAACCAGATTGACAAATTAGACAAAAGATATTGCTAATCCTATTCACTGTATACTGTTAAATATGTATGAAGTGCATTTGTAACCAGTTTCTGAAGAGTTACTTTATCATCGGCTTCATTTGCAAAATAAAAAAGAAACCATTTTACAGCAGACTTTTGCTCTGGAGTCTCATTTCCAGCGTGTCCTGATCACTTACCTGGGTTGATTCAATATTGATTCAAGAAACACCACAGCAGAATTTACCAATCATACACTGTGGCTGATACATATGTGAATACCTATGTGTCATATAATTATTATATTATAATATATGTGAATTGTCAAGCTTGTTTGACATCCCCAAACTTCAGCAAAACCTCTGAAGCACAAATGTGTTTTCAGATGTGAAGAATGAGCACGTGAGAAGTGGTGCAGCATGTCGTGGTGAGGCTCTCTGCAAAATGTAGTGCTTTGCACCCCCTCTAGCTACACCACTGCGCATGTGCACTGACCACGAAAGTTACTTTAAATTGATCCTCATAGTAGATACGCTAGTGAGCTAGTAAGTGACTACTACACATTGCCCTCCAACAGTGTTCAACTTTTAGTATTCTTTGAGAGATCAGTCAGACGATGCAATTCTTTCTTTCAAAGAGCTTTTACTTTGTCTCTTGTTAAATTTTCTTATGTACCCTTTGGCAGTGGCATAACTAGAGGGGGTGCAAAGCACTAAATTTTTCAGGGAGTCTTTCCGCAGCATGCAAGCAGCCCCTCCGCTTTAGAGTCATTCTGGGTGGGTGCAAAACAGAGGCATTAATGTCCCTGCCTCCCTTCATTTGCCACCATTTTCCTCCCACCACCCAGAATGACTCCGAAAGAAAAGGGTCACTATCATGCTGTAGTGAGATTCCGTGAAATGTAGGGCTTTGTGTCCCCCTCTAGCTACACCATTGAACTTTCAAACCAAGAGGTAAGTGGATTAAAGAGACCTTTATAGAAATTCATGACATGGATCCACATAAGATAGTATATCTGTTATGAGAGATTACTTGGTCTAACTGCACAAAGCATGTAAAGGTTCAAACAGGGACTTTTAAATGGGAATCCTGGAATACACAACAACATGCAACTGCTGGGACTTAAATGCCCTAAACAACTTAAGATCAGATTACTTGGAAGATTGTCTTCTCCTATCTGAAACTGCCACTGACTCTTGGTATTTTGGTATTTTTTGTTGCTTTTGAGTTGTACTTTCAGTGATTTTATAGTTCTTAACCCTGCAATGTTGGTTACATTAAACACTTCCCTAGTGGGAGAGAGAAAGTAATATAATTTTTTCAAATAAAATATTTCATTTATTGTATTTATTTCCTGTTCTTCCTCCAGAAAACTCAGGCAGTACAACTTGTTCACAATTATCTCTGCTTTTATCTGGAGCCAGTTTAGAGCCAACTAGACACAAGGATGGTGGAGGGATCCAACCCAGGACCCACTGGATATTAGGTTGTGACCCATCAAGTAACACCCACAGTTTTAGAAACCCAACTAGGACACCATGGCTGCAATCCGAAAGACAATTTTCTGGGAGTAAAACCCACTGAACATAAGGGGGCTTACTTTTGAATAGCTATGATTAGGATTATGCTCAAAGCTTGCTACCAAATCTAAGGCAGCCATTTTTCTTTTCCCCCCTATTTTTCTTTTTCAGTCCAGTCTTTTGTTGAACTGATAGGGCATCTTCTGGCATCAGCTTCCTTTTTCTCTGATGGCCTTTCCTTAACATGTTTAAAGGTTACGCATGATGTATTAATAGTTGAATGAATTTTATATATAATGAATTTTTTCAAAACTAAAAAAATGAGATCAGTTGCCTTATTTTGATCAACTGAATGGCTCAGGTGGCTTGCAAACACTTTTATGGAAGGTAAGTCTTTCAACAGCTAGTAACCAAGCTCAGAGGCAGCAGTAGGCCTCTTATACACTAGTTGCTTATGGGTCTATAATAGGCTGCAATCCTAAAAACACTTTCCTGGGAGTAAGACCCATTGAACACAATTAGGCTTAATTCTGAGCGGACATGGTTAGATATGCCATATGGTGGACATGCTATATGTCTTGGAGAACGGCAACCGTCATCATGACCTTCAAGGAAGCATTTGCACGGTGAATGAGGCGATCATGATGTCAAACTCGATGAAACTTTGACCTGATCTAGGAGATGCTTCACATTAAATGATTTACTTGGGACCACAACAGACACCTGTTTACATGCGTTTTTGGTTTTTTGGTTTTTGTAGTGGCAACTGCTTCATATACTTCTGGGCTTGAATTATTCACCCCATGGAAACAGCGGCACAGGGATCAAGTTATAGCGACAGCCACACAATAGCCAGAATATGTATGCTGCCCTTCATTTTAAAAATTTAATCCACCGGAAGGGAGATCCGTTAATATAGTTCTTTCCTATATGAGTTGGCCAGGAAGTGATAAGAGGACTGATCAATAGATCAGATATGTAATACTCCTTGCTTCGTATGATCTACTGGTAACCGTTTCTCTATTGAAATTGGAAATGAAAGTGCAGTCCTATGCATACTTTCCAGAGAGCAAGCACCAGTGAATACTGGGGGTCAGCAAGCTGGCTGGGAATTACTTCTGAGTAGAAAAGCATAGGATTGTGCTCTTAGGTGACAATCCAGAGTAACTATGGGATCTTTTACATCAACATAGTTACGGTGCCACCTATGGGAAACCTATGGGAAATGTATAGAGCAATCCAGAGCAAGCGCCTCTTACGTCTTCCCATAGTTACTTTGGATTGTAGGGTCTGAGAGCTTCAGCTTAGTGAGCCTTACACAGGATTGGTGTGGATACAGTCCCAGATACAGTCAAGCCAAACATTTTCTAAACATCAAACTATATAGCAGTGTTTGTATTTCATTGTATAGCAGTGTTTGTACTCCTACAATGACAATTTTTCAGAAGTTTGTTTTGCTTTTACTAATTTCTAATCTCTTTCTCCTTTATGTTTTGTCCTGCTTTTTTCCCTTCCCCATTGAAGCTCCTAGAATTAACACAAGGATCCATGAAAGAGAAATGGAACGCCTGTGTCTTTATAGGGTCTCCTTATAAACCTAGAACAAAATGAAGATGATCTGATGAGATAAATCGCAGGAGGTTAATAGCTTTTTTAAAATCAATCTTCTTTAGGAAGAAAAAGGATAAATGGCTTAGTGGTGAAAGTGTCGGCCTCTCACCTTTGTGCCCAGAGTTCAAGTCTAAACTGTGTAGGTCTGAAGTAATACAGCTTTATTGGGCTGAGATCAGTCTCTAGTGGGCAGGAATCTGTATTACAAGATTCTTGTGTGTAATTTGTTGTATGGGTGGGTCTGACACGTTAAGGGAATACAGTCGGCCAGGTCAAGTCTGTAACTAGCAGAAAGAACAGAATGGAGTAACTAGAGAAAGAACAGAACAGTACGTCGGTTTTGGCACATCAACGCAACAGATCCCCTTTCTGGGTCTGATTTAAGCTTCTTGTCACCCATTGATCATTCCATCCTTTTCAAAAGGGGGAACCACAATGAGAATTTCTCTCCCTTCCTAATAATTATCTAACCTTGGGAAAGACTTTTAATAATTGCAACTGATAGTTTTTAATATCCTGTCCAGACCAAAGAATAATTTATTTGAGCTGTTATTCATAGGAAAGACAAAATTTTTTTAGACGACGTGTCAATTAAGAAGTTTACTGAAAAGTGTGGGACATTTTTAAAACACACACATACACAACTGTAATTTATTACTCCATTAATCCTGTTTTAATAAGATATTCGTCTGATAATTCATGTGTTCTCATCTATCATTCACATGCGACATCTACTAATGAGTCGTAATCTGTTTTTTTTTTTAATTATGTGCTTGAAATAATAAGGTGTTTAGCATTACATATATCCAAATAAGCAATGTTACTGGGCATGCATATAGGAAACCCCAAAAAGTTATCAATGGAGGAAATGTAGAAAGTCTGTTTTGTAAATAAGGATATCATATATCATGTTCTAACCTATGAGGTTTTCGAGCTCAAGTAAGGTTAATTACAAGAGATAGTAAAAAGAGTGAGGAAAAAGTGGTTGGACATATTTTTTGATATTTTTTGAGCTGGAGAATGAAGACTTTCAATATATTTTAAATATATTTCCTCCATCCCCATAAAATAAGGTGTAGATAAATAAAATAAAATAGGTGTGCATTTCATACATATACCCAGTGTATGTAAGTATGCATTTCATACATACATCCAATGTATGTATAATGTATTTTCCCCCATCTTGAGCATGATGAGGTATAGATAAATAAAATAAAATAGTTGTGCATTTCATACATATACCCAGTGTATGTAAGTATGCATTTCATACATACATCCAATGTATAGATAATGTATTTTCCCCCTTCTTGAGCATGATGAGGTATAGATAAATAAAATAAAATAGTTGTGCATTTCATACATATACCCAGTGTATGTAAGTATGCATTTCATACATACATCCAATGTATAGATAATGTATTTTCCCCCTTCTTGGGTATGATGAGGTATAGATAAATAAAATAAAATAGTTGTGCATTTCATACATACATCCAAACAAAAGGCTATGCCTTTGTTTAAATGTTTATCATCTCCTGCCACTTCGGAGGTGGCCCAACAATTTATTAATGACCATTGTTTACCACTAATTCAAATCACCTGCAAGTCCTTTTGTTTTGATCAAAGCCGGTTCTCTTCCCCTTTCCCGGCACCCCACAAGATTGATAGATGGCTTTGTAATTCGTGAGATAATATGTTAAAGGTCATGAGTTAATGCATCCTATGGAACTTTGCTCTTCCTTTCCCAAATGGATAGTGCGAATAATAATATCTGTGCTCTCTTCCCAGCTCTTTGTTAACATCATCTGTAGCGAGATTCAAAGTGTGCATTTGCACATGTGTGTGTGTGTGTTTGCGCGCTTGCTCGCATCACAGTATAATCTTTTAAAAGATTACTAAAGCCTTTCCGTAACAATGTATTGCTACCCTAGCCTGAATCAAGTATTGCTAACTACGCTTTTATATTAAACAATCCACAAAACACGCATTTACTTTCTGCTATAGAAAATGCTAATAATGCTTTTAGAATGGTATTTAAAAAGTCTAATTATATCATTTAAAAACTGAGAGACCAAAGGGCAAGCTAAATTCTCCTAACATAAATCAGACTTTTTTTTTCCTTTATTCCAATGACTTTTTAAAAAAAAAAATCTCAAATGTGGTAATTTTAATAGCAATGAAGGAATGAATAAGTCATAACTCCACCTGATCACATAACTGTCTATAACTGTTATTAAATGCTCGAAAATAAGTGAACTCATTATGCTTCTATGCTGCTTTTAGCTAATCTAAGATTCTGCTCACTTAATCATGCAGAAAAGGCTTCGGCGCAGTTTTAGACCCTCCGCAAGGTCACTCCTTTGCCTTTTTGTGCTGCTTTCCGCTGATCATTTAAGAACAGCACTTTTGACCTGAAACTGATGATCTCTCATATGAGTGTGAATATTTAACCCCCAAAGAGCTGTGCTGAACAGGAAACCTTTGTGCAGCCTCTTGTATTTACTACCACTGGAATGGCTAAGACTGGAGAAAGTACCTTTCAGACATTTTACACACTATTTGTAAATTAAGGGTACAATCCAGAGTAACTACGGGAGCACGTAAGAGACATTACATGCAACCGTAGTTACTGCACCACCTAGTGAAAACCTATGGGAAATTGCAATCCAGAGTACGGTAACTTGTTCTTACTCTGGAGCAAGGACTCCCCACAGTTACTCTGGATTTCACCCTGTTTGTAAATTCTTGTCCAAGAAATGAATTTTTTAAAATGTGTTATCATCCTACCATAAACTCAGTGACAAGTTCTAATTTGTGTTAAAGATTCATGAACAAACACTGGAGAGTTTTATTCCTCCTAATATATGTTTCTCCTAACCAAAATATAAAGCTAATTGTGAAAACGACACATGGCGCATTGGTGCGCTGCAGAAGGTCCGCAAGAGTGCTGCTATACTTTGGAGCAGTAGTTGTAGTCAAAAGGGGGCAGGGTGAATGGACGTCAGATGTCTTTGCAAGTTGTGTAACTGGCCCCTTCTACTCACTGTCTGAGCCATTGGGGTAGCTAGGACAATGTGTAGGTGCTCAATGAACCATACAGCAACTACTATCCTGAATTACTCAGAGAGGCTACTAAATGGAAAACTTAAGTGCCTGCTATATTTAATGTACTTTCCCCATTGGTTATGCACTAGTTTGAATCTCAGCTGTTAAAAAAAATCACTGAAAACTCCTCCAGGTTCTGTGACTTTGTGTGCAGGATAACTATAGTAATGACTTGACTATTACACACAGACACAGAAGATGGTCTTTTCAAGACAATACTCACCAGTACGGAGTATTAGCACCTCTGGGTGAGATCCAGCACCTCTGTGACCCCCATGTAGACATGCTTATGATTACAAATAGCAACTTCATGGTGAGTACCCCCTCCTTTATTTCTAGGAAAAAAGCGTCTCTGGACACGCATACACGCACACACACGTGCACACACAGCACTATCAATACATGCAGAATTTGCAGAGAGGAATTATAGTGCCACTCAGAATGGGGCAATTACCCAAAACCTGCCTGGATTTCTGGACCAGGAGAACCTCTGAATGTCCTCCCAACAGTAATCCACATTCTTGGAATCAGGTGGAAAGGAGAGAAAAAAGAGATTGTTGTCCCCACCATATTGATGACTCCCTACTCTAAATCTTTGAATGACCTGCCAGTCTGATCAAGGACGGGCAAATTGGGTCACATGAGGGCTCCTGGACCTTTAACAAATGCGTAGAAGAGGGAATTTCAGCAGGTAGA
Organism: Cryptoblepharus egeriae; assembly: GCA_030015325.1. Taxonomy (NCBI): domain Eukaryota; kingdom Metazoa; phylum Chordata; class Lepidosauria; order Squamata; family Scincidae; genus Cryptoblepharus; species Cryptoblepharus egeriae. Next base: position 7,929,950 of record JAREYC010000001.1, read on the forward strand.
GCTTGCCAACTCACAAATGACAAGCTGCACCTGCTAAAATTCTCTTAGGGCGCAATCCAGCGTAACTACGAGGAGTCCTTGCTCCGGTGTAAGAACAATTTGCTCTGGATTGCAATATGAATTTCCCATAGGTTTTCACTAGGTGGTGCAGTAACTACGGGTGCACGTAATGTCTCTTACGTACTCCTGTAGTTACTCTGGATTGTAGGGTATGTCCTACACTATTCTTAAAGGTCCAGGAGCCCTAAAGTGGCCCAGTTTGCCCATGCCTAATCTATATGAACGAACAGACTGGCAGGTCATTCAAAGATCAGCGATGTAAAGCTCAGTTAGGATTGAGCAGCGCAGTAAAGTCAGTACAAACAAATATACTGACTTTTTATGTGGACAATGCGGAGGTCTTTGGGATCACATAGCCATGGGGATGACACTTCCTGAGTCATTCTTTGCCTCCCTCCATCAAGTGAATGGTTTCCAAGCAATTTATAATGCCTTATAAGTAGAGATTTAATGATTGGCAATGGGTATTCCCACCATTCCCACCACTGGCCATTCCCACCATGCATTTGATGATCCATGGCTCTTGAAGAGCCGGTGTTTCGTTCATGTTAATGGCTTGACTTATAGGCTATAAGCAATTGAGACAGAATAGAGAGTCCCTGAGCTAAAAGGATAGCTATCTTTATCGTTTATATGGTTATCTTCATCAGTCCCTGCTTGGAACCCTCTGTGGTGACCTAGCTGGCAACTGCTAGAATTGGAACTGACCCACCAGATCCTTGAGGGAGCACACAAGACAACAAGACACCTGAATCCTGGTGCCCACCCATGTCATGTAACATGTACTATGTAGCATATAGTGCAGGCTTTGTTGATGGACCCGTCTATGCTACTGTCAGTGAATGAGGAGGAAATCCTTAACATATAATGTTTAAGGGATCCCTGTCCCTTTGGAGATCAGGAAGCCTTAACAGTAGTTCCTGGAGAATATATACTGGATTTCTGTTACCAGGAGTATAGCCAGTTAAGTATAGAAAGACTGTCTACTCAGAAGTAAGTGCTTCTGTATTCAATGGGGCCTTCTCCCAGGAAAGTGTGTTTAGGATTGCAGTCATACAGATGTAAAAAATTTAATGGATGATGGTTGCAATCCTAACCATACTATCCTGAGAGTAAGTACTATTGAACTATTGAATACTGAACTATTGAGAGTACTATTTACTTATGAGTAGACATGCTTAGGATTGCACCCTGTGACGATTTCTCAAGTAGAGACTATTATTTATCTGGCTATGGCTCAGGCAAAGCATCTAGTTTTTATCTAATTGCAACCCTCAGGGTGACCATATGACAGGATTTTTCTGAATTTGTCCTCTTTTTTAGCCTCCTGTCTGGGTGTCCTCCAAAAGGGCTTCATTGTCCTCCATTTTGGCTTCATTTTGGAACTTTGCAATGGTGTGTAGTACCCCATCATGTCATATGTCATGATTTGTACTGAAGAGCAGAATCCAATGCAAAAAATCAGTTTTGAAATATCTTCTTCCTATCAAATGTTATGGTCAAAAAACGAAAAATAAAAAATACATATACATTGAGCTCTGGGAAAATGAAAGTGCCCAATATCGTGGCTTTACTCATGAGTAGGCAAGCATGCCATTGTCAGCCAGAAAGTCCAGGATGAGAGGAATCCAAGACCTTGTCCTCCTTTTTAGGTTCAGGCATGTGGTCACCCATGTTCTCCACTCTCTTCCACAGACCGTGGATACAGGTAGGCCCCAGTGTCCATGAATCCAATATCTGTGGCTTCCATTATCCGTGGATGTTGGGGCTGTGGGTGGCGCAAGTGGCTAAGACACTGTGCCTGTTAACCAGCAGGGTCGATTCCCGGGTTGGCTCCACAAGACAGGGTGAGCTCCTGTCCTTAGCCCAGCTCTGCGATGCCAGCTGGATCCAATCATATTGGCTCTGCTTTTCCATTGGACTAATTCAGTGGCGTGGAGAGGAGGGATTTGCTGCTTGGGTAACAGCCTGTCCTCCATAACAATCCAACCCAGGCTTTCGTGCTTCGCATGCAGCGTATGCAGCACCGAGCACGATACCATAGTCTTTCAAGACTGATGGAGGCCTGCTTTGCTTTGGGGACACATTTGAAATATGTTGAGAAAAAGAGTGAAACAGCCCTTGGGCGCAATCCAGAGTAACTATGGGGAGTCTTTGCTCCAATGTAAGAACAATTTACTCTGGATTGCAATATGAATTCCCCATAGGTTTTCACTAGGTGGTGCCATAACTATGTCAAAGTAAATGTCTTTTACATGCTCTTGTAGTTACTCTGGATTGTAGGGCTAAAACTTGCCAGATTTTAGATGTGATTTTTGACCAGACACACACGAACAATTTTTACTATGAGGTTTTCACAAATTTAACAGGTTCAAAAATCTGACTCAAATAAAAAATCTGATTCAATATAACAAAATTACTGACTCAAATGCAAGCATATCAATTACAGTGTTTTGTCTGGAAATCATTCGTATTTAAAATTAACACTCATGCCATTTTAACACCCATGATCAGGAATACAGACCTAAATCTATGGCTGGGGCAAGGGGATATATAGAAGTGACTTCTATCAGCCAAATTCCTCTGTGAGATGCAGTGCAGCACGTCCTGATATTGCTTCATTGCTGTGCAAGAGTTTTGTTAGGATTCAGTTCTTAGTAATGTGTATATTAGCCTTTTGTTGAATAGCTGGAGGACATACATTTGAGCCTATGGATATATCCATCATCCATTCTGTGTGTCCATTCACTAATTAATATTCTTGAGATGTGAATGTTTGTCTAACACATATGTTACTTTTTTGAGTTTCTCATCTGAATGAATGACACCTTGTTACATGGGAAATAAAGACAGCATTTTTCAAAACGATATCCTAAGAAACATGGTGATAATTTGCTTTAATGTGTAAAAATAATTAGTTTTTTGAAAAAAGTTAATTTCTTTAAATTACAAAGGAAGCCATATCTTCACATCTAAGAATTATTTTGCTCCGAAAAAAGGGGAGTTGAGGAGCAAATGATTGTTTTAAACATTATTCTGACCTGTTTTAAGTAAAAGAAAATTGAATTAAAACATTGATTTCAGCCCTGGAATAATTTAGTTCAGAGTGCTCGCATTGTGAGTGATGGCTGTACTGTTATCGTGTGATTTTCTATGGTATTAGTAATATTTTAAGGATTGCTAAAGAATTGGCATGGTGTCCACTTACAAATGTTGTAATGTGATACAGTAATTAGTAGCCTAATGATTAGTCAGTTAAGCATTCTCTGAATAAGGTTACTATGAAATGAATTGATATGGGCTATATATTTTGTGATTTACAGTGTTATTCTATTCATGTCTAATCTCTCTCTCTCTCTCTCTCTCTCTCTCTCTCTCTCTCTCTCTCTCTCTCTCTCTCTCTCTCTCTATATATATATATATATATATATATTGACCCCTGCTAACCGAGCAAGAGGCACTCTTTCAAGTGGGTGTTCCTCTTTTATGTAGCAGGGGGAGAGTAACTGGCCCTTCACACCCCAGCAATGTCTGTTCAAGTGGCTTCTGCTGGTGTTCTTTTTTGCATTTTAGATTGTGAGCCCCTTTGGGACAGGGACCCATTAGCTATTAATTAGCTATTATTATTTTTCCATTTTCTTTGTAAACTGCTTTGTGAACTTGTTAGTTGAAAAGCAGTATATAAATACTGTAGATAGATATAAAAATGAAAAGTCACTGACTCACTGACTCACTAATTCATTCATCAACGGCCAGCCAAAACTGCTGGGCCTAGAAACATGAAATTTGGGGAGGAGGCACATGGGGGTGCTGCACATGTGGGGGTAGTGTGCATGGGAGGGTATTGTGCATGGTAGGGTTGATGTGCATGGGGGGATGATACACAGTGGGGGAGTGTTGATGCACATGGGGGGATGATGCGCATGGGGGGATGATGTGCAGTGGGGGATGTTTTATAGGAGGAAATTTAACTCCCGCAATGCAGGCATGTTTTTGCTAGTCATAAATAGTCACTGAACTGAATGGAGTTTACTCCCAATCCTATCAAATGTACCAGTACTAATGTTGTAATGCCCATGGTGCATGTGCTGCATTGGGGTTGGCTAGTCACTAAGGCAGGGTGTGATGCTAGTTCGCCTCCTCGTGGTGCACCCCAGATAGCACAGAAGTGTGAACTAAGCAACTAGCAATAACTGTCAGCCAGACTACACTGAAGAATTGATAGTTGGCGACAGTTGACAGCCAGACTTCTATGTGGAATTCCTGACTCTCAAAATACATGGCAATGGAACATTAATCTCTGATTTACCACAAGTCCACGTATTTGCCATACGCTAAATAATAAATAGGTTGCTAAGCCTTCATCAATGTAAGGTCCCATCATTTAGTACTGCATTGGTTTGGGAAATATGGATAGGATTGGGCTATGGGTGTGTGCAGGAATGCAGCCCTTACCAATCATGGTCATGGAGTAGGGTTGCCATATGCCCCCCAAAATGGGGACAGACCCCATTTTGGGGATTGTCCTCACACACTGACAAGCGTGACAGAGGGTCCTGTCCTGATTTTGTGGAAGAGAATTGTGGCAATCCTACCGAGGAGACAAATGTTTGGGACAAAGGAGGCAATTGTAGGAGAGTCCTGCTCAGATCCCCTAAGAGGGCAGGCTGGAATGTATAGGAGAAGTCAGTTCCTCAGATAACCTGAACCCAGTGGCGTAACTCATGATCATGTTGCCCAATGCAAATCTCAAAATGTTGCCCTGGAAGTGATGTCACAACCAGAAGTGACATCATCTCCAATTATTTTTTAAAAAGAAAAATGGGGAAATACCAGTGGCATAGCTAAAGCACTTCTTAGCTATCTGGGGTTGAAGATTTTGTAGCCGCCCCCCCCCCCCCCGTCCCACAACAACAAAATCAAATTTAATTTAATTAAAAATGAGAGCTGTGTCCCTTATTTGGTTAGGGAAACTGTATTAGGGCAAAGAGGAAAGCATTCTTTCTTTTCGGCTAAATAACAGGAGCACCTGCACCTGTTAGCACATGCTAACACACCAAGTTAGCATGGGTAACCATATTGTGATATTTAGAAACATACAATCCTAAAGTTGGAAGGGACCCAGTAGGTCATCTAGTCCAACCCCCTGCCTGCAGCAGGAAATCCTCCTAGAGCATCCCCGACAGGTGCTCGTCAAGCCTCTGCTTGAAGATGCCCAGTGAGGGAGAGTCCACCACCTCCCTAGGCAATCTGTTCCACTGCCGAACCGCCCGAACCGTCAGGAATTTTTTCCAGATATCCAACTGGAATCTCCTTTCCTGCAGTTTGTACCCATTGGTTCTAGTTCTGCTTTCAAAGTCAGCAAAGAACAAATGAGCCCCTTCCTCCCTATGACAGCCCTTCAGGTATCTGAAGAGGGCAATCATGTCTCCTCTCAGCCTCCTCTTCTCCAGGCTGAACATCCCAAGTTCCCCCAACCTTTCCTCGTAGGGTTTCCCTTCCATCCCACTGATCGTTCTTGTCGCTCTCCTCTGGACTTGCTCCAGTTTGGCTGCATTTTTCTTATTGTGAGTTGCCCAGAACTGAACACAGTACTCAAGGTGAGGTCTCACCAATGCAGAACAAAGAGGAACTAGAACTTCTCATGACTTGGAAGCTACAGTCCTCTCAGTGCAGCCTAAAAGAGATTTGTCTTCTTTGCAGACACATCACACTGCTGACTCATGTTCAGCTTGTGATCTATGGTGACTCGAAGATCCCGTATATGGACATATATATGGACATGAGAGCTGATCCATATTAACACCTTATTAGTTCCATACAGTATCAGAGTTACATCCCATTGACTCTCAGAACAATCAGTTCCATGGGAAAGTTTGAGTTAAGAAAATCAACTTTTGTTTTGTGTTTTCATTTTCTGGTTAATTGGCCATAACTTTGATAGAATATAAATACTTCAGTACAGTTTGTTTCATTGAAGTCTGCATTAAATTACCTTCCTAACAATATACAACATTATGGTATTATCTTTCATACATTTTTTCACAATTTTAGGCTGCAATCCTAAAGACACTTTCCTGGGAGTAAGACATGTTGAATACAATGGGGCTTACTTTTGAGTAGACATGGTTAGGATTGTGCTCACAATCAATAATGTCAAGCTTGTAGCCCCCCTAAAGCTTGTAGCCTGGTGCAACTGCACCCCCTGCACTTTCGTAGCTACGCCACTGCATGAACCCAAACCTTTACTGCTTATATGTCTCTGTATATAGTTTCTTCCAGTGTAATTCCATGTGTCAGGATTTCAGCTGACCATTCTGTTATTAAAATAGGCAGCTTAACAGTGAAAAAGTAGTTGTAGCTCTTGAAGAGAAATAGGCAGAGATTGCATATTCATTACTTGCACATAGTTAAGGTGAGCAGGAATCAGTTTAGTTTGAAATAAAGCTCTGGCTAGGTGTATCCTAGGCCCATTAAATAGTCTTCCTCATTTCTTTTCCTCTGATATTGATGTTCAGGTTCAGTAGTAGTAGTAGTAGCAGCACCACCAGCAGCAGCAGCAGTCGTAGTAGTAGTAGTGTTGAATAATGACATTAACATTTCTTGTCCATTTTCCATGATGATTAGAGGTTTTTGCATGCTCTCCAACATCTATCTGCTGCAGGAGAAAAAAAATACAACTGTTGAGCAATGCACTCTGGAGGATGCACTAGAATTGGGTGATTCTATTGTGTGAAACAAACCTATTTGTTAATTTTGAATGCAATCTAGTGTTTGGTGATTCATGAAGGCATGTGAGCCTCCACTGAGGATACCCCAGTCAATTTTCTCACATGAAATATACACTAGTCAGATGGGGCGTTTAATCATCACTCCACTTTAGAAGGATATCAATGAAATGAAATGTGCTGGTGTTGTTTAAATAAAACTGTTTACAAGCCAAACTCATCAGCTGATGCCCTTTTTAAAGAAATGTCATCTCATATTTAGTCTGGCAAGAGAAGCAATCGACTTAAACTGGATCTGAACGGTTAGAAAGCCAAAGTATTTCCAGACACCTTGGATATTTGAGGGCTCACACTCTTTCTACCTGCCAGAGTGAATTTGAACTGGATCCCGTAAGGGCTGTCAAATCCACAACCCAGTGTGTCCTTCATCCGGAGAACTCCGACCAAGAATATCATTCAGCAGGTGCCCCTCCTCTCACGGCCTCCACCACGGCCTGAAATTAGTTGATATAGCAGAAAAGCAGAACTGACAGAATGTGGGGATGCTGCTGTTTGTCTCTCTGTGACGGGAAGCAATGGCTTAAGGGGCAATTCCCTGCTGAAAAATGGAGAAAAATGTCCATGTCCTCAGCACATGCCGCGATGATCGGAAAATCTTGGCTCAACGTGTTCAGAATTGTGTTGGAATTTTTATCCTTTTTTTTTATTCAGGGATCAGGTTATATTTTTTCTTCTGGATACAGCTATTTATTTATTTATTTATTTATTTATTTATTTATTTATTTATTTATTTATTTATTTATTAGCATTGTTCATCAAATTGTTTTGTTTGAATATTTAATCCTGCTTTTCCCATGCAAACACACACGCCCAAGGATCGATCCATCGATCCATCGATCAATCAATCAATCGATCGATCAGTCTGTCTGTCTGTCATCTTTATATACCACTTTTCAACCAGAAAGTTCTCAAAGCAGTTTACAAAGGACATGAAAAAATTAATAGCTAATTAATATCTAACAGGTCCCTGTCCCAAAATAGCTCACAATCTAAAATGCTAAAGAACACCAGCAGAAGCCGCTTGAACAGGCATTGCTGGGGTGAGGAGGGCCAGTTACTCTCCCCCTGCTAAATAAAAGAGGAACACCCACATGAAAGAGTGCCTCCTGCCCTTTTCATTACAAAGCTTTTATTCACACAACAGCCCTGTAAGGTAGGCAAGAGTGAGTGTAAGCAACTGGCCCAAGGTTACCCAAGGAGCCTCGTAACTAAGGCAGGACTTGAACCTGGATCATCCAGGTCTCAGTCTCAAGTTCCAGGTTTCTAATTGACAGCAACACTGTCCCAAATGGCTCTTAGGATGGGGGAAGAAGCCACTTACTTTCAGGCATTTCAGCCTGGGACCCCATTTTCAAATTTAAGAATCTGTCTGGGACCTCCTATTAAACTTACTGGGATGTTCCTCCATGTCTGCTTGGGAGTACTGTAAGTCCTATTGTGTTCAATGAGCCTTACTCCCAGGAAAGCCCAGTACCATATTCCAAGATGGAAAGCCAAAGTATTTTCCGGTTAGAAAGCCAAAGTATACGCTCTCGTGATCCCTCAGATCTGAGATCTGTCCGGGACCCCACTTTGAAGACCACTGACTTACATGATGCATTACAGAGCCTGACATATTAACGTGTCGTAATGTATCTGGCTGGCCTTCCAGTACTATCGTTTGATTCTTGGTTCAAAAGTGATGCCACAAAGTCTCAAAAATGAATGTGGCTGGGGGACAGCTTCACATTTACCGGTATTCCCTTCTCAAAAGAAGGCAATATAAATGTGCGATTCCCATATCTATGGCACCTGACGTCAGTATACACTGTTGGGCAAGGTTATTGTATCTGATAGTAATTTTTTAAAAAATTCAGCAGTCATAATGAGTGCTTCTGATCTTGGAAATCTGTAAATATACTCAATTTTCATAGGAGTCAATGTGATGCAATTGCTTCAGACAGCAAATTCCAGAGAGGGTGCCATGCCATTTTCCCGCTTCCGACATCTATCTCTGTGTGTCCTTTCTAATTATTTCTATTATTGAGATCCATTCTAAAGCAGGGGGCAGCCATTTTCACTTCTTGCTTTAGGCTTGTTCATTCCATATCTTTTTTTTAGTGTTCGCCACATACATTATTCCCCGTATCCAAACATTTATCACGTGGCTCTCATAAAGGCCACGCAATGACACTTCACACAAAATCACTTCTTCAGATCGGAACGTCTTGATCAGCCAAGTTATATGGAATAAGGTTATTTTCCCTGAAATATCTGTGTGGTTCTATATCATGCTTTCAGTCAATTTCCTTTTGACAAAGGTAACTTAAATATTATAAAATAGAGTGCTTTAAAGTTTTTACAAATGGATTATTGCAGTTTTTAAGCTTTGGTCCTATGTGCCTTGGCACTAACAAATAAGTCAACATGGTGAAGTCAATAATAACTGTGCAAAAGTAATTATCAAACCCTGTATTTTGCACCAATTTTACTAGCTAGGCAGTGTAGAACACTGCAGCAATCCTAAACCTCAGTTGGCCAGCATAGGAGCTCAATCCTGAGTAACTACAGGGAGTCCTTGCTCCGGTGTAAGAACAATTTGCTCTGGATTGCCATATGAATTTCCCATAGGTTTTCACTAGATAGTGCAGTAACTATGGGTACACGTAATGTCTCTTACGTGCTCCCGTAGTTACTCTGGGTTGTAGGGTAGGTCCCAGTGCAAGTTCTATGCTGACCTGGGGGTGTTGTAAAAGTGCAACATTAGGCCATTCCACAGATATGTGCCAGCATCCCCACACCACTGTGGGAACAGGGAGATGTGTGAGTTGGTTAAGATTGCACAATGAGGGCGCAATCCAGAGTAACTACGGGGAGTCCTTGCACGGGGTATAAGAACAATTTGCTCTGGATTGCAATATGAATTTCCCATAGGTTTTCACTTGGTGGTGCAGTAACTATGGGTACACGTAATGTCTCTTATGTGCTCCTGTAGTTACTCTGGATTGTAGGGTATATGAGTGCTGCTACTATTCGGTACCAGGAAGTATGACAACTGACAGATGTGGCACTCCAGCATCAAACATATTCTTCATCAAATAAAACTATTCTGTTGTATGGTAGAATTTGAAGTGGAAGTCAAAATGGGATTATTCGAATTAATTCAAAAGTTAATTTCTTTTTCAGCTAGCTTTGATGGGGCACAGCCAAATAATTGTAGTATGTCACAAACAACTTAAAGCAGAGTCAGTGCCACTGAATGGAATGAGGCTTCCTTCTGAGTAGACATGCCTCAGATCATGCTGTGTGTGTCAGAATCGGCCTTCAAACTGACATGAAGTTTTGCCCAAAATACTTTTCTAAACTAGACCTGCAGTGAGGGTGGCAAGTCCAAATGTGAGCAATGAAATTATAGGCTGCAATCCTATATCAGGAAATCCTATATCCTATATCAGGAAATCCTATATCAGGAAATCCTATATCAGGAAAGACACTTTCCTGGGAGTAAGACCCATTGAACACAATGGGACTTATTTTTGAGTAGACATGGTTAGGATTGTACTCTAAGATACATTACTAAAAATCCCAAACGATTACCATGATAGTCGCAATACAGGATATAATCCTAACGTAGGCCGGCACAAGTCTTCTTATTCTCGTTTTCATGGAGAGAGGCAAGTGCATGTTTGTGCATGGGCCTAACCCCCCCATTTATGGCACTTGGGGTGCAATCCTAACCTAGATGGGTACAACACATCTGTCTTCCAATTCCCATGGTAATGTAGGAACGCAAGCACATGTTTTTGCACCAGCCTAACCCTCCCCAGGTGTGGTGCAGAAGTGTCTTTTGTGACACTCCTAGAATGCACAGGACTTACACCAGGGCTTAGGTCAACCTAACTGGAGGTGCAATCCTAATCTAGGTGCAATCCTAATCTAGGCCAGCACAATTCATTGGTCTTCCCGTTTCTTTAGTGATGTCAGGAGGCAAGCGCATGTCTGAAAACTGGCCTAACCCTCCCTTACAAGTGGTGTAGAAGTGGCTTACAGAAATTATGTGAAATTCCCAGGCCAGCGTGGGACTTGTGATGGGACATATACCAGTCTAACTGGAGGTTAGGTTTGCAACTCCAGTGAATGAATAGCCCCCAAATTCAGAGTAACTACTGGAGCACATAAGAGACATTATGGGCAAAATCCAGAGTAACTACAGGGAGTCCTTGCTCCGATTTAAGAACAACTTACTCTGGATTCCAATATGAATTTCCCATAGGTTTTCACTAGGTGGTGCAGTAACTACAGGTGCACCTAAAGTCTCTTATGTGCTCCCGTAGTTACTCTGGATTTGGGGGTATGTGTACCCGTAGTTACACATGCATTTTAGATTGTGAGCCCTTTTGGGACAGGGACCCATTAGCTTTTAATTAGTTATTATTATTTTTCCATTTTATTTGTAAACCGCTTTGTGAACTTTTCAGTTGAAAAGCGGTATATAAATACTGTAGATAGATAGATAGATAGATAGATAGATAGATAGATAGATAGATAGATAGATAGATAGATAGATAGATAGATAGATACTGTGCCACCTAGTGAAAACTTATGGGAAATTCATATTGCAATCCAGAGCAAATTATTCTTACACTGGAGCAAGGACTCAATGTAGTTACTCAGGATTGCGCCCTATGTCTTGTTCATCTCCATCCGTTGGTTATGGTTTTTCCTGAGGGTAACAACTCGAGGCACGTGGCTAATAATAAAATGCACTTGGGTGTTTAAGAATCATAGAGCTAGGGTTTTATTGTGAAGTATTTCTTGGAGGCTGAGGATAATTTAGACCACAGAGTCACCTGCGTGCTTGTTGGAAAACAGCATTGGTTTAGTCAGTGAACATTTGTGACCGCAGAGGCTGGTATTTCTTTTGTCCATGTTGCCGCCTTGTGACATATCAGCGGGAACAAATGCAGTCAGCAAAGTATCGTTTAATGAAACCTTTGCAAATCCACAGCAACATTCATCTAAACGAATCTCTCTCCTGCCTAAATGGGTAATATTGAAGCACAAATATTTTTGTGTTTGGGAGAGATTCTCTGGGGACAGGCGCACATAAAATGGAAGCTGCGTGAGTAATGAGTGACAGTTTCTTAAAGGTTAATATTTTCTTTAATCTATTTCCATAACAGGGAAAAGAGGGGAGAATGGTGTGCTAAGCACAAGGTGTGCTTTTGGGATTAGAAAAAACAATCTCTGCTGTTATGTATATCTAGGACCATGGGGAACAATATGAATACCACAAACAAATTTTATTGCATTGCATGAAATATAGAAGTGCCTTAAATATGTTTTCCTCTGTTATTAAAAAAGAAAAAAAGTAAAAGGATGGAGGAATCTTTCAAATTTCTTCTTGTACCTAAAAGTAAAACTGCCCTTAATACTGGACTAGGTTCTTTGATTGTCATGTAAGGTAATGAAACCATTAAATGCACAGTATTAAGAAGAGACAAGATGCAATTAGCCAAGAAATTACTCTGATCTCAGTGACATTTTCAAAAAATCATAATACAATATACATCGGAGGACATGATTGACAGACTAATCCAGTTTTGATGGAATGTAGTCCACATACTGTGAGTAAAGCAGTACATGGCCAGATAAAACTCACAGCTGTGGATCCCTGATATGTCCTTACAGCCTTGTCACCCTGGAAATTCCTCAGGTTTAAAA